>OZ023238.1:26560420-26893481 GCA_964006365.1 Trididemnum miniatum | reverse complement strand
ATTATGCAATAAAATTTGGTGATGCAAAGCAGACAAAAAGTTCTTGATAATGTACGCCACAAACATCTTCAGCATTATGCATTCTATGGCTTTCGGGTAACTTTGGGGGGACAATCAATTTTAAAGCTGTTTGCTTTTCATCTGTAAAAATAATGAAAGGTGTGAGCCATATCCTTTTTGATAAAAACTTAAGTTGCAACTGCGCGCTTAATGTTACATACTATCAGACTAGAATGATAACTACATAACTGCAGTTCCAAACGTAATTCTTAAATCAATAGCAAGAGAAATGGTTGCTGTTGCTTTACTGTAAAATCAGCTTTTTCATTAACTTAATTGAGTTTAACTGTGAAAGTAAAAATTGTTTAAAAATGAAACCAAAAGTGAAAACTTTACAGCACACATAAACTTTGTCAAGCATTGGGTGTATTTCAAATAAATAATCAATAATTGTAGAAATCAGTGTTGAAGATTCTTTTGGGTGAAACAGACTGTTGGGTTTTATAAATTTTACTTTTTAACTGTGGTGATACTGCGTATTTCAAATAAACATATTTAACAATTATTCATGAAGAAGAAGTAGCAGTTTTAGCATTTGTCCAAAGAGATATTACTGGTTAATAAGATTGTGAATATTCATAACAGTAGGTTAGCTTGTTCAAAACGACTGCCCCTCATAAAATACAATTCACCTACTGTTTAAAACAAACATGGCGATACCTTAATAATATGATGTTAGTGAATGTCTGAACAAGTTTACCTTTTTGATCGCATTCTAATGATTTTTTCGCTTAGGCTTTTTTCCAGATTTTGAAGATGGAACTTTAGTGATGAATCTCAAATCGGAGGAAATAGATGTTTGTTTTTGTAGGTGTGGCATGTGATTGTAGAAGCGCTTGATATATTTCTTTTTTTCGCCCACACTTAGCATTTTCCACTTTATCGAAAGAGTTTGGAAAGATTTAAAATGAGAATGCAAAATGTAAGGTCCGCACCCCATTATGGCTCTTTCAACATCGTTTTGCATGCTCTTCACTAATTCATAAATGATTTCAATTAGCTCAGGAACACTTTGCTTTTTCCACTCTGAAATGGTTTTCAAAACCAAGTTTACTGATTCTGAATTATTGTTAGTCCATTTTGAACCGAACTTTTGGTAGTAGGGCCAAACTTTTGTCTTTAAGTTTGGAAAGAGTCTGTTTTGTAAATATGGAACAAAAGAGGAGCAATCTTCCTCACAGATTTTCACTGCTTGATCCATACTTTGTTTGAATTCAGCATCATCTGTTGCATCTAAAGTATTGAAGATCGCATCACTGCAATGCTTACGTGTTGTCTGATTTAATCCCACTTTGTCGGTCAAATATTTTGTCACGTTTTGTTTTAAGTGGTTGAAGCAAAGGATGTGATGAGCTTCGGGGAATAAGGAAGAAAACGCTTGGTGAATAGCAGCTTCATCATCACTCCCAAACAAAAAGTCGAGGGAATCTGGAGTTTTGGATCTCAAATGATTGAAAAATTTGAAATATGTCGCGTTAGTCGAATTGATGTGTAAGTAGATAGGTCCAACAAACAAAGGATGAGCTTGCGTATCGGTTTTAACCAAACTTAAGTTTTTATACACCAGGACCGTCGCAAATATTGATCCCAAATTGTACGTTTTGTCCATTCCAAGAATGTCTTAAAAACCATTTCAGAGTGGAAAAAGCAAAGTGTTCCTAAGCTAATTGAAATCATTTATGAATTAGTGAAGAGCATGCAAAACGATGTTGAAAGAGCCATAATGGGGTGCGGACCTTACATTTTGCATTCTCATTTTAAATCTTTCCAAACTCTTTCGATAAAGTGGAAAATGCTAAGTGTGAGCGAAAAAAAGAAATATATCAAGCGCTTCTACAATCACATGCCACACCTACAAAAACAAACATCTATTTCCTCCGATTTGAGATTCATCATTAAAGTTCCATCTTCAAAATCTGGAAAAAAGCCTAAGCGAAAAAATCATTAGAATGCGATCAAAAAGGTAAACTTGTTCAGACATTCACTAACATCATATTATTAAGGCATCGCCATTTTTGTTTTAAACAGTAGGTGAATTGTATTTTATGAGGGGCAGTCGTTTTGAACAAGCTAACCTACTGTTATGAATATTCACAATCTTATTAACCAGTAATATCTCTTTGGACAAATGCTAAAACTGCTACTTCTTCTTCATGAATAATTGTTAAATATGTTTATTTGAAATACGCAGTATCACCACAGTTAAAAAGTAAAATTTATAAAACCCAACAGTCTGTTTCACCCAAAAGAATCTTCAACACTGATTTCTACAATTATTGATTATTTATTTGAAATACACCCAATGCTTGACAAAGTTTATGTGTGCTGTAAAGTTTTCACTTTTGGTTTCATTTTTAAACAATTTTTACTTTCACAGTTAAACTCAACTAAGTTAATGAAAAAGCTGATTTTACAGTAAAGCAACAGCAACCATTTCTCTTACTATTGATTTAAGAATTACGTTTGGAACTGCAGTTATGTAGTTATCATTCTAGTCTGATAGTATGTAACAATAAGCGCGCAGTTGCAACTTAAGTTTTTATCAAAAAGGATACGGCTCACACCTTTCATTATTTTTACAGATGAAGAGCAAACAGCTTTAAAATTGATTGTCCCCCCAAAGTTACCCGAAAGCCATAGAATGCATAATGCTGAAAATGTTTGGGGCGTACATTATCAAGAACTTTTTGTCTGCTTTGCATCACCAAATTTTATTGCATAATAGTGAAAGATAAGTAGGCTAAATCCAATTATTGCTGTAAAAAAGTTTTAGGCCACATTAAGGGATGACTTTTTTTGATGAGAGCATGGAGTTGTGTGTTTAGGTTAGTTGACCAGTAGGTTTATTGATAGTTTAAAGTTCTATTTTCATTTTAAAACACTACTGGAGTGATGTGCTTGTTTCTTTCTTCACAAGTCATGATGCATGATGCTAAATACACAAAAGAAGCGTACTGCAGCTTTAACAAAATACTTAAAACCCAGGGAAAACTTTGCCGAAAATTTTTATTCTTGTCAGCTCAGGTTCAAGAGAATTCATTCCAAATTTGAATGTGTAATGGTTTGGTCAGCAATTTAAACGTTACAAAAGCATTAACGCCATTATCTGCTGTTATTGACATTTGTAATTCAGGGACTAGATATATATATATATACATATTTTTCTTTAATATTGGATAAAAAAGTGAAAAAAATGCTTTTATATTTTTAAAAGTAATAAGTTCGTGGACAATGCTGGGAACACTTTGCAAATGTTATTTTACCAACAGTGAGCGTCAAAGTGAAATGTGATTTTTTTTTTGTTTTTATATACTGTATTTATTAGGGTAGTATTTTTTCAAATGAATCTTTTGTACAAGTTCTTGATATGCATAAATTCTTTGCATCAAACAAAAATAGTCCAATGCATATTGCTGCTATTAGTCCCATAATGCGGCTATTAGTGCTATTAGTCCTATTAGTGCTATTTGTCCTATTAGTGCTATTAGTCCAATGCATATTGCTGCTATTAGTCCCATAATGCGGCTATTAGTGCTATTAGTCCTATTAGTGCTATTAGTCCAATGCATATTGCTGCTATTAGTCCCATAATGCGGCTATTAGTGCTATTAGTCCTATTAGTGCTATTAGTCTTATTAGTGCTATTAGTCCTATTAATAATAATAATAATAATAATAACAAATAATTTGTAAACCCCCTAAGGAGAGATAACATATCAACACCTAACTAGGGGGCACTTGTAAGCAAAAATCAACAGAAGACAAAAATTCCACAAGTGAGTCAAGAAGAGCAAACAACTTTACACAGTGAGGTGTAAAATACAGATATTCAGAAAACACAAAGACATATACGAACAATCAGATATCTGGTACATCAGAAAATGCTAATTCAAAATAATATGATTTTAATTGACTTTTAAACTGTGCAATACTGTCAGCTTCCCTAACACTTAACGGTAAACTGTTCCAGACAGTGGCAGAAGAGTATGAAAAGGCTGATTTATATTTCACATATGTTGGTTCGAGTGTTTTTTCGATCAGGAAGTTATCACAATTGTTCCTAAAATGATACACACTAGACGGTTTTCGTAGCATAACCAATTGTTGAAGATATTTAGGAGCACAGCTCTTTAAACATTTGAAAACTAAAAGAGCAATTTTAAATTTAACTCTAAAATTGTCCTATTAGTGCTATTTGTCCTATTAGTGCTATTAGTCCTATTAGTGCTATTAGTCCTATTAGTGCTATTTGTCCTATTAGTGCTATTAGTCCTATTAGTGCTATTTGTCCTATTAGTGCTATTAGTCCAATGCATATTGCTGCTATTAGTCCCATAATGCGGCTATTAGTGCTATTAGTCCTATTAGTGCTATTAGTCCTATTAGTGCTATTAGTCCTATTAGTGCTATTAGTCCAATGCATATTGCTGCTATTAGTCCCATAATGCGGCTATTAGTGCTATTAGTCCTATTAGTGCTATTAGTCCTATTAGTGCTATTAGTCCTATTAGTGCTATTAGTCCTATTAGTGCTATTAGTGCTATTAGTCCTATTAGTGCTATAGCGGTATTTAGTAATGTCCCATATTTGCATATTTTGTCTGATCGTTGGTCTCGAGTAAATTTAAACCAAATGTTAACGGCTGACTGTTGTGCAATTGCGATGCACTTTCTTCTGATTTAATTTAATTTAAGATACCGTATATTAAAGGTTTAAGTTTAGGCAGAGGCTAAGGTTACGTGACCGTAACATTTGTCTCTTTGATTATTTTATTATCCCTTCACGCTTCCCTGATTGTACGAGAGCGTGACGAAGTAATAAAATAAACTAAAGAGGCAAATGTTACGGGCCCGTAACTTTAGCCACTTCCTTAAGTTTAATGTTGCGATTATTGTCATTACTTATTTGTGTTTATAACTTTAATAGAAACCGCTCAAACGCTCAAAACGTTCAAATCGAGTGAGTTCTGTATTGACTCCGCGATAGCAGACGGTTTACTTCGGAATCGTTGCAGTTAGGGTTAGGTTTGGTTAGGATTAGGTTCGGGTTAGAGTTGTAACTGAACTGAACCCAAACTAAATACAACCCTAACCGAACCTAACCAAACTTGGGGGCTGATACTAGACGTTACTCGACTAGTCTAGGCCTACATTGCTTGCTGGTTGCCGATACCAGTATATCTATGCAAGTAGTTTAGTAATGTTAAGGTACCGGTACAGAGGTAGACTAGGTTTCGCTGAAAACGATAGCAATCAGAGGTACTGATTAAAATTTATCGTAAGACTAGTCTAGGCTTAGTCTCATTTTGCTCTCATGCCGTACAACAAAAACAAGAAAATGCATACGGTAGATTACTGGCACTTAATTTCATCAATTTTCTATACACTTTTGCAAACTATCAAACTTATGTGTTACCAGGTATTATTTTTAACTTTTTCGTTTTGAATAACACACCAGAATCTGATAGTTGTATTTGTAGAGGTGGCAACAGTCTTAGATCACCCTTGTGGCTTTTTTGCTACCGGTATCTCCTCCCCAAGTAACCGCTTTAAGTTTGCTTTTATGCAATTGTGTGCGTTTCTGCATGAATATATTTGATTGGATGCTGTTGCTTTACTTACTTGACAAATAAATCCACCGAACTAACAGCCTAGGCCTAGTCTACTAGTACGATAGAGACATAGCGTTGGGCCTAGTCTACCACGCGACCTTCCAAGTTCTAACCACTGTATTTTATCTAACTTTCGTGCTTATTTTTTTTTACTCTCTGTTGTTACTGACCCGGAATTTCGGTGACGGTAAAAAACACTCCGCCTTCAAAGAGGAAATTGGTGAAAAACTGAAACCATGGCTGAAACCGAAGAATCAATCAATCAATTCTTTTATTCTTGAAGCACGAATATAGCAGAGGTGTCCGGAGCAGGAGTCTAAAAATTTCAATCCTAATCCGAATGGTTAAAATGCGAATCCGACTCCCAATCCTAAAAAATTCAGGAAAAAGAATCCGATTCCGAATCCAAATCCTGAATTAGCATTATGTACAAATTACATACATATCCAATGGGCCACTAGTAGATTATTAAAATCATTGGTTATCATCCAAAATTGAATCCGAATCTTGATCCGGAAAAAGCAAAAAATCACAATCCCGATCCGGATCCGAAGCAACAGCCGGATTTTCCGGTTTTTAAAATCTGGATCCGGCTCCGTTGTACACCTCTGGAAAATAGCACAGAGCGACAGCGTTTCAAAGAAAGAAAAAACTCGAGAAAAGGAAGACACGACACAACGGAAAAGACCGTTAAAACATGCGAAAAGAAAAAATTGACAAAGAGAGAAAGAGACAGCAACTACGCATGGCCATAAAAAGTAGGGTCCTTCCTGGCACCTGCGGCAGCGATAAGCAGTTTTCCGTAAGGGTAAGGCCAGCGAGAATTACAGTTAGGCAAAACATGAACAGCAGTGCTGCAGTGTTACCGTAAATTTTTGTCGTAGCCTAAATAATGTAAGGCAGACAGGGCCGTATTAAGGTGGGTGCTGTTGATGCTGCCGCATTAGGCCCTTTCCAGAAATAGGCCCACGAAGAAAATCATTAGGAATTTTTCAGAAACTTGACTTAAAATTTTTTTTGCAAATGCTACCTTTTTTCTTCACTGCCGTATGAAACAATTAAGAGGCTGGGGGTATTTGTGGGGGGGGGAGCACCAGGTCTCATGCTTTTTTCATCCAGTAAAATCAGTGGAAAGCATCCTGAACAATCTTGTGACAATGCGTCAAACATGTCCGGATGGTACAATAGGGTTCAAGCGTGGGCGTCCGCAGGGGGGGGGGCAAGAGGGAACACTTGTGTAAATGTGTGATGACTTGTATGATAATGTTCAGATGTTGACTAACTCCGTTATTGTTAAGTGTAAAGTAGGATAGTACTGTAGTGACTAGGTCACTACACTTGCCCCCCCCCCTGAAAAACCAAAAAAGTTGAAAAAATACGCATGAAAAATGCAAGTTAAGAAACTACACAAAAAGTTGAAAAATATAGATGAGTTTACTACAAAACGAATAAAATAACAAAACATTTCGCAATAATCTGTTTAATTAAAACAGGGGTGGGCAACTTTCTGGTGATACTGGGCCACAAATTATAAATATAGGCTTCCAGCGGGCCGCAGTTTTTAGAAAAAAAAACACTTCTTGACAGGAGTAATACTAAAAAATGGTCTGTCGCGTGAAAAAGAGGTCTCTGAAATAAAAGATGACTAGAAAAACAAAATCTTCAACCTGGAAAATAGCATTCAAAGCAGTTCGTGTGTTGATTGGGTTTGAACTTAATCGCAAAAAAACAGGTTTCGGAACCAATTGGCTATTAGCACATGCTTTGGCGGGCCGCAGGTTGCCCACCTCTGAATTAAAGCATAAAAGAGTTTGTCTAGTTGTCTAAATGCTGCTGTCTAAATTAGTCCGGCCGTTCAATGAGTGGAACCTTCACCCTTCACACATCATTGAAACTGGTTTTACGTTTAGGCATGTTGTTACCAAGGCCAGTGCTAAGCACGTTAGAAAATATTGGTACAGGTCCCGAGCATCATTTTACGTTGATCAGTACGAGTTATTGCTTAATACTTAATTCATTTTTTGTTCTCTGCATGATTCCATTCGTTTAGGTTACTTTCTTGTCTTTCAAGGCCATATGCAATAGTACTTACAGTACTATCGCATTCTATTCAGGTCAACAGACATGGCGATTTATCTTTTGTCATGACGCAAAGACAAGAAAAGTCTTTTTGTGTCAAATGCTACTCTTCAGTCAAACCACAATCGGATAGACTGGTGGAAGATAAACCACAATCGGATAGACGGTTAAAAGTTTTTGTGCATCTTTATTGCTCGTCAATCTCAAATCTTGGTTATAGGCCTACTCGTGGTATTGCCCAGAAGCTGCGTGCAACGAGTGGCGAAGACCATCTCCGTAACTTAACGCGTGGGCAACTTAGCTTCGAACTCCGAAGAAACATGGCGAGCCATTGGCGGTGGCCGTGAACAGCATTGTATTCGATTTGACAAGTCGGATATCGAACCCCAGATCTCTGACTTTGAAAGCAATATCGTTACTGCTACACCAATCAGCCGATTACCAATCCGTCATGTGGACGTACGTATACTAGCAAATTCACGCGGCAACAACAGCATGTCCAATTTTACTTTTTGCATCTTGTATAGAAAAATTCTGGTTTTTGCCTATATACCGAGTATCGTATCTTGTATCTCGTATCTTGTAAAACAAATTTGGACTTTAACAAAAGTCTCGTCAGCCTTGCTAAGCACAGCCAATCCAGGCTAAACTCACTCCAGACAGTAAATACTCTTTTTTGCATTGCTTTACCTGGACATCTCGACTTCATCTCTTTTCTAGGTTGTGCCCTATTTTTAGCAGGCGACTGGCCCCAAACAACGATACCCAATGAAAGAACCTGTAACTACTAACCCACAACTAAGTTACCGGTAGCCTAACTAGCCCACATCACTAGAAGCCCCCATGGTAACCCACCCACCTGCAGCTGCAGACGCGTTTCGACCTTATTATGGTCTCATCAGTGCAGCATAGCAACCTCCCACCTTCCTCAAAAAATAAAGTCGAGATGTCCTCAAAAAATAAAGAAAAATGAAGTCGAAATAAAGTCAAGATGAAGTCGAGATGTCCAGGTAAAACAATGCAAAAAAGAGTATTTACTGTCTGGAGTGAGTTTAGCGTGGATTGGCTGTGCTTAGCAAGGCTGACGAGACTTTTGTTATAGTCGAAACATTAATTTGTCCCTTGCAAAATTTGGACTTGTTGCTGATGTGCCACTGGTACGCCTTGATGGCAGAAACTGCCCTGCTGGTACATTGCAATAAAAAAATTGAGCAGCTCTGATTTATAAACCGTAGCTATAAGTTTGATTTTCAGAGCTCAAACTGCTTTTTATTTTGACATTTTGGATCATAACGTCGCTATCGGTGCGGGAAGTTTGGGGTTCGATTCCCGGATTGGTCAAATCGGACACAGTGTCGCTAACGGCTCACCACCGTTGCGATGTTTCCTCGGAGACGGGCCCCGCCACTCGTTACACACTTTGGCGTAATAGCGCTAGTGAAGATTTGATTGTTTTGAAATGTAAGCATCAAACCAACCACATATAACAAGACCTAAGAAAATAATGCAAAAAGAAAGTTGTTTTAACAGACTGTCAAGCCTAGTGGCACATAAATTGATTTATGTCCGCATAATGCACAATAACATGAAAGAAGAGTTCTGCACGTACGGCATCGGCCGATGCCGGACTTATGGTCAGTTGGTCACCCTATCACTGACACTTACCTGACTAAGTTTATAGCTTTCACTAAGATGGCCATCTCGAGAATGTTTTTGCCCCCCCCTGCATTTTTTTCTGCGGACAACCATGGGTTCAAGCCATTCTAAAGCGCGAGTGTAAGTAGCCTATGCCGCTTTTCTTCAAATGTTGCAGCCACAGTCAGGGGCGAAACTAGGCAGTGCGGCCCCCCCCCCCGAAATCATCTTTCGGGGCCCCCTTAAATTTTTTTCTTGGATGGTGATGCAAAAGAGCGAGCCCCGAAGGGGCGATGCCAAGCTAAGGGGGTCTGGGGGCATGCCCCCCCCAGAAAAAATTGCGGAATTTGACCTTATTTTGGAGGCTTTTTGTGCGTTTTGAGCCTTTAAAATTCTTCAGTTTTAACAAGGTTTAGTAGTCTGTTTGACTAGGTCCCTTCTAAACCCATTAAAATAATGCTGCAAGCAAACTCTACTCTAACATTTTGCTATCTATGCGACGTAAAAACGTTTTTAAGGCTTATTTTTGCGCCTTTCACTTGAGAATGAGGAGCCCTTCGCAGGAGCGAATCCAGAAAGTTTTGGTGGGGGGGGTGTGATTTTAAATTAGGTTGAATGTTAACTAAATACAAAGACGTGTAGACCCGGAAACGGGCGAAAATAAGCCCTTTCAAAATGTTTCATGTCAGGGGCGTATTCAGAATTTTTTTCAGGGAGAGGGCACCAAATTTCGTCACTTTTTCAAGCGCAATCTTTTCCCGGCAGAGTTATTTTAAGCAACTTAAGTAACAAAAACGACTTTAGGGGGGTCCGGGGGCATGCTCCCCCGAGAAATTTTTGAAAATTTGCATACTGTAATGGTCATTTTAGCGCTTTTAGAACAATTTTCGGGCAAAGTTTGTTCATATTTTTGGCCCCTACCGTTGAGTGCTTCATCAAATATGATGCATTTTGCAAGTACAGTTTCGATTATGCGTGCTTAAGGCGACTAAGGTTTATTGTTATGAACAGATGAACAGGGGTGCAAATCTATGTTGAGCGTTGGGGGAGATGATTTAGCAAAATCGATCATTTTTTTATATTGTGGGGGATGATTTAGCTAAATTGGCACGTCTGCAGATGTCCAATTTTTTGCCCACAATGAAGTGAAGACCAAAAAAACAGGTCATAACGTTCCCAGATGCCTAATTTTTTGCCCAAAATAAAGTGAAGACCAAAAAAAGGTCATCACCTGCGCTAACGCCCAGTTGTGGGACATGAAAATATTGGGGGGGATGCTGCCGGATTATTGGGGGGGATACATCCCTCCATGGATTTGCACCCATGGTTATGAAGAGGTTCGAAATTATAGAAAAACTTTATTTATCCAAAGCATTGTTGAAAATGGCTGGTGAGGGATGCATCCCCCACATCTTCCCCTGGATCCGCCCCTGGTCCTTGGTATGCCACTAGACGTTTGTTTGCTAGTTTTGCGACTGCTATTTTTCGAAAAATTTGCAGGGGCTCCCCATGGCCAAAAGCATAAATATGGTATGGGGGCCCCACATCGCCAGAGTTAAGACAAAAAATACATTGAATCTTAGAATAGGCTTATTTAAGGCACCTTCATCATACGTTGATTAAATAGTGCTACGTACTGACTATTTGCGGGCCCCCTTTTTGTGCGCCCCCCCCCCCGGTTGGGGGTTTGGGGAGGCACTAGTTTCAGCACTGGCCACAGTATAAACTTGGAAGGCAATCAGACAGTTGAAAACTGCAGTGGATTTAACAGTTTTTTTTTATTTAGTCGATCAATGGAGTATATATTTTCTTTTATGCATCAACATGTTGTTGGCAGCTATTAAAGAGCTGTTGTAGATTGTCGCTCAAGGGTGTGCCAGGGACCTGATGGTGTGAACGTGCAGACGCTGATTGAAGGATGGGATAGCATTTAGGAAGTCTTGGATGAGCTTGCGACTGATGAGGAGCAAAAGCCAGATACATAAATTAAGCACATGGGTTTTCGCGCAAGATGGACGAACTTGAGACGTTTGCTTGGAATGACATTCTTGGTCATCTCATTAGTACAAGCCAAGGATGAGCCTTCAAGATCCAACAGTCAGCTTGCATAGGTGGGCACAGCTAACGCAAAAATTAGCTCCGCTAACAGCTAATCCGATAATCAAAAAGATTAGCTTCCTAACGCTAATCCGATAACATGAATTTTTCGTTAGCGGAAGCTAACGCTAGTTCGCTAATCCGCTAATTAATCATAAAATTATAATTTGAGACAGAAACAACAAAAAATCAACTTTGTAACTTGTAGCAATCGCTTTAATATTGCGTTTTTCACTTGATCAGCCAAATCTAAACAATATCGTATCCACGCAATTTCCAAAAGTTTATTAAATAGCACGGTTTATTGTCAAGGTTTCGGACACACGCTGAAAGAACTTACAGCATTGAAATAAACTCGGCAGTGAAATTAGCACAGTACTGAAACAAGCACATTGCCGAAATATGTAGTGTAGAGCAGGGAAATAAGCACAGTATAGACATACTAAAATAAGCGTCGATCTGACCAATTTGACCATGTCTGACTATCGCGCCTTTGCAAAATGCAAGATTGATAGACCGGCAGCTGAGATGGGTTAGCATACCTTTTCTACGTACCAATAACCAAGCATATTGCGACCTACTAGGTCAAAAACCATAGGCGAAAAGTAATTTCTGCCGGGTCAGATTGGATGCGTTTGGCCGTAGCCCAAAACCCCCACAAAAAAACGCTCTCATATTCTACGTACCACATGAAACCTAGTGGAAACAAAAGCTTACATTGACCAGATCACAAAATGGTATGTGACAAAATTTTTTTCGGCTGCTTTACCCCCGACAGAAGTCCCCAAAGTTCGAGTGATGACGTCACAAAGGTATGCTAGAGTACCTTTTCTAGGTGCCACACAAAACTTAGAGGAAAGGAAAGCTTACATTGCGCTGATTACGAAATGGTGTCTGACAGAATTTTTTCGGCTGCCTTACTCCCGGCAGAAGCCCTTAAAGTTTGAATTATGACGTCATTTTTGGTGTGACGTCATAACTTGCTGTGAAGTCATAACTAGAACTTTGGGGGCTTCCGACGGGGGTAAAGCAGCCGAAAAAATTTCTGTCATTTACCATTTCGTAATCAGTGCAATGTAAGCTTTCGTTTGAACTAAGTTTCATGCGATTCTTAGTTAAAATGTTTTCGCTATGATGTCATAATTCAAACTTTGAGGGCTTCTACCGGGGTTAAAGCAGCCGAAAAAATTTCTGTCACATACCATTTCGTGATCTGGTCGATGTAAGCTTTCGTTTTCACTAGGTTTCATGTGATACCTAGACGGGGCCGTAGCCAGCCTTTACATTTTGGGGGCTAAATATATTTTTGAGGGGGCTAAAAAATCAACCCAAATTTTTATTGCTTCCCAAACTTTTAAGCGGAGTGATTCTCGCTGACTATTTGTAGTTTGTGCTTTCAAAGGAAAATGCAGCGTAGTTTGCCTATTAGTCCTAGAAAGAAGCGAAACTACAAATAATCTTTCCTCTTTTACTTTTCCAGTTTACCACTTAAAAAATTTGATAAGTCCGTTTGAGTTCCAACTTTAGTTTAACACTGGGCTGGGCAAACTACGGCCCGCGAGACCATTTTATGCGGCCCGCGGGCACTTACAGAAATATAAACTCTTACCGTGATGCAAGCCAAAGACCTCAATTTTTGCTCCTTATTAATATTAAAAGTGGAAAAAAGAACATGTGCGGACGTGAAAGACTTTTTTTTGCTCTTCACTCGATTTTCAGTGGAAAATAGGACGTTTTTTTGCTCTTCCAATTTGTGCGGCCCTCGGCTTCAAAATTTTTCCCAATGCGGCCTTTTGTGTGAAAAGTTTGCCCATCCTTGGTAAGCTTACGTGGTCTATATTTGCAGAGTTGGGCAGTACTGCGGTACAAAAGTACCGCGGTACTGCAACGCGGCACTTTTTTAGTGCCGTTATCGGTACCGTCGGTACTTTTTAAAAAATGTGCCGTTTTTGGTACCGTAGCTATTTTTAGACCGTTTTACGCGATATTTTGGTAACTTTTTTTGAGTAAACTAAAGAAAGCAAAAGCGGAAAACTTTCCGGGTTTTTTCGCGAAAAGCATCTTCGAAAAGTACCGCGAAACCAAGTTATTGTAGATTAGTGGTCGGCAACCACAGGGCTGCGACCCCGTGCAAAGTTTGTGATCGGTCCGTATGCGTTTTCAGAATAAATGCTTTGAATTAGAAGCATTTTATAACGTTGGACGCAATTTCAGTTGCCAACGAATTTTTGCGGTTTTCACATAAAAACCACTCAGTTTAGCGAACTATTTATCGAAAAAGGGCTTGCAGTGAGTGTGGTCACTATGGACAATGTAAAAACGTTTTCGCAGCTTATGTCTAAAAGCAGAAGCTTGGCTAAAATAAATGAAAGGAGGCTGCAACCATTATTAGTTTGATAAATTATAGACTAAAAGTTAGGTTTTGGGACCTTATTACAGGGCCAAAGGGGGGCATGGCACCGGAGCCTCTCCCTGCGTGCGCCTATGACGTCAATTCGCCTGTAACGGCAGTTTTTTAAAATTCCCTAGAGGTGCCGTTATAGACGAATTCTACTACCAATATTGTTCACTATTGATTTCTAAATAGAAATAAATTCAGTAACAATGCGAATCAGTGTAAGTGCTGGATAACTGCGTTCAGTTAAAGCAAATATACAAATTCACTCACCTCAGTTTAAGAACATCTATCTAAAACCTGACAGTCTGTTTCACCCAAAAGGGATTATCAGGGGTATCTTATTCAAATAGAATCTATTCTATTTGAATAGAATCTATTCTATTTGAATAAGATAGAATAGAACAGTCTGTTTCACTCTATCTTATTCAAATAGAATCTATTCTATTTGAATAGTATCTATTCTATTTGAATAAGATAGAGTGAAACAGACTGTCGGGTTTTAAATAGATGTTTCTAAACTGTGGTGAATTTGTAGAAATAAATTTAGATTTATTAGCAACATACCTATTTAATGATCTCTCACAAACTTTTACAAATGTGTTGCAAATAACGAAATTTTATAAAAATCATAAAAAAATTCCTCAACGCCAGAGCTGGGCAAACTGCGGGCCGCATGCAGATATTTTTTTTGTTTCTAACCGATTTTTAGTGGAAAAACAGTAGATCTGCGGACGTGTAGTGCTTTGTGGGGGCAATTTGGACCCACACTTTCCATAAATGGGGGATTGTGTAAGAAAGGTTGAATACCACTGGTCTAGACCACATGGAAAAAATTTATTTCTGTGTCATTAAATCAAAGTAAAACTAAAGACCTGCAAATTCTGAGAAAAATGTGGATTTTGATTCATCTAAAAGTTGTGAGTATGCTACTGATACACCAACCTCTACTGAAAGTGGCTTTGAAAATGAAAACATTCTCCTTCAACACAATGATAAAATTCACTCAGGAAGAACCTTTGCAACATTTTTTTCGTATAAATATTATAGGCCATAAGCTCTTTCACGTCTTTAGCATTGTTCGAATGTAGCAACGTAACCAGATAAGCAGGGATGTGACAAAAGCCTTTGCTTTCCACGGCGAGTTTCTGATGATGATATGTAGGGACTTACTTGTAAACAGTAAGTCCCTACAGATACTCTTTATACCTAGCCTCATAACTAATGAAGGAAACCAACAGATTATTATACATGTTGCTATACCAGAGAATGCTTGTTTTAGTAAGCGTGCCGCTGTCACCTTGTTGATATAACCGACGTGTTCGCTTGCAATATCAAGATTCGCGTGAGACTACAACTCAGACCTTACACTAGCATCAGAAGCTTGATAAGGCTTTAATTTCGTTGCTTTGCAAGACGAAAACCTAAACAAAACTTAATTTTTAAGAAAAAATTTTCGCTTCAAAAGTACCGAAAATCGGTACCGAGTAACGATATCGTCGTTACTTTTTAAAAAATGTACCGTTATCGGTACCGACGGTACTGTTTTGGCAAAGTATCGGTACCGATATCATCGTTACTTTTAAAGTACCGAGTGCCCAGCTCTGTATATTTGGCTTTTTTAGACCCCCGGCCGTTAGCTCAGTTACTAAGAGCACAGACTATCGGTGCGGGAGATCTGGGGTTCGATTGCCGGGCCAGTCAAATCATCACAGTGTCGCCAACGGCTTTCGATCGCTGCGACGTTTCTTCGGAGCTGTAGCCCAGGCATTTAGCCGCGGAGATAGGCCCCGCTACTCGCTGCATGCTTCGGCGTAACAACGCGAGCATGATGAAGATTTGATTTTGGTATTTCTTTTGTTTGGCTTTCAGACCATCACATTTGAGCGAAAGAGCTATAAATCCATTGTCTCGCAATAATGGCTGCGATTGCTTGCAACCCGTGGTAGTGTTTTCATAATGCAAATTTTGTTGACTGCGTTTACAGTAGGCCTATGAGTACAATTAAACAACACTCTAACATCAGCCTGTCTAACGATGAAAATTGAAACCCCTTCTGCTTTTAGTATTAGGATGCGCATCAGAAATTAGTCTCGAGATTTAACCTTAATATCGATTGAAGCAGCTATCTTGAAAAAAAATTTCAAACCATTGGATTTATATACCGTCATCATTTCGACATAAATAGTTTTGGGGGCTAAAATAAATTTTGGGGGGCTTAGCCCCCAATAGCCCCCCGTGGCTACGGCCCCGCACCTAGAAAAGGTATGCTAGCGTTTTTTTGGGGGTTTACGGGCACCTATTAGTCATTACGGCCAAACGCATCCAATCTGACTTCGCAGAAATTACTTTTCGCCGATGGTTTTTGACGTAGTTAGTAGGTCGCAAAATACTTGGTTATTGGTATACCCAGAAAAGGTACGCTAACCCCTTTCAGCTGCCGGTCTATTACCTCTTAGCTCCTTCATGTCGAAACAGTGATTGCGCAAGCTCAGCATTATGGTGTCATTGACGGAGTTATTATTTCTTGATCTAAGCGCCTAGCCAGAAGAGTACCGGAAGATAATGCTCTGGCACAAAAAACGGGAAAATAAGGCAACTTAAAGGCTTTTCTTTATTAAAACCGCGGTAGCAACTATTCTTATTCTAGCGGATTTGCGGATTGGCTGAAAAAATTAGCTTCGATAACCAGTCCGCTAACATTTTTGAACGTTAGCTGAACAGCTAATCCGCTGGTGAAAAAATTAGCTTCGCTGATTTGCGGAATAGCGGATTAGCGATTTGTGCCCACCTATGTCAGCTTGAATGCACCAACTGGCTTGATGAAATCGCTGGTCAACATTGTTCAGTTTGCTCGCGTTAGATTTGACGTTTATGAACAAGTGGCGATAAAAAAAGTTAAGCATGATGAATACGTGGCCGAGAAGCGCAGAGACCGTAGTTGAAAACAAATGCCTCACAAAGAGTTGAAAATGAAGAAGACCTCAGCCCAAGAGAAAAGTTTAAAACTCATACATAATTTGTAAATTTGGTCATGATGGACAGACTATTAGCTGAATTAGAAAAACGAGTGAAAGCGTTTGACGAAAATTCTGAAATCTTCGGGGTTTTGTTGGAGCTTACGTCGTTGAATACCGAGCAGATCACGAACAAACCTCAGAATCTCATTTTTTCGTACCCAGATGACTTGGAATTGGAAAACACATTGGTGGCGGAACTAATACAGTTTACTGTATTTATGCGTACTCAGAAACCAGAGAATGTGAACGAATCTTCGGAGCTAATCTTGTCTTCGAGTAAACTTGATCTTCGAAAAGCTCAGTCCTTTCAACCGACGTCTGATTATGAACTGCTGTTTACTTTCAACTGACGTCAAATCTGCAATGAGCTACCATCAAACATCACAACAGCACCTAGCTTGAAAACCTTTTCAAAACTTAGAAAACAGTATCTATTGACCAAATTCACTAACTCCTCCTAGTCTGCTTTCTCTTTACAATATCCCTATAATTTCTCGGAAATTCTATTTGGCTGTAATTAAACCCTGTCTGTGAAACTAGTTTTGGAACAGGAAATCCCAAATTCTTTGAGAAGAACAGTGATTGTTACAAACGGCTTGTACATATAGCTTATAAGCTTTTTGCAAATGTATGTGTGTTTTGTTTTTCTCAACTTTCTTTCGCTTGTTTTTCGAGTTATGTTTTTTAGTAGTAGTAGGATTTTTTATTTTTAACCATAAAACAACGCCATCATCAACACAAAAAACAGCTTGGGTAAAAATAAGGAAACAGCGACAGAACGTTATACGTTGAACATGCTCAAGATAAAAATACAGAACTAAAGCGTTTAAAAAAAAAATTAGCACGGTCGCTGCACCTAAAAGTGTTTATTTTTTATTATTTTTATTCACTGAATTATTCACATGAATGAGTTTGGAGTAGCTTAACTCGATGACTTCATGGTCTAATTCTTTTTTTGTGCATATTCTAGTGTGATTTTACCGTAAAGCTTACGCCGTTTTGGAAAAAATAAAAATATTCTTCTGCTTCTTTCCGAAAAATAATGGCGCGATAGCTTCGTGAAAAGTCGCTGCCCAATTAAGAATGAGACAAATTGTGACGTCTCGTGAAGAGGAGGAATCGTCACGCTCCGTGAGTGGAAGGAACAGTGCAGAAACTAGCGCCCCCTGAACTACCCAACCGGGGGAGGGGGGGGCGCACTAAAAGAGGGCCCCGTAAATAGTCAGTACGTAGTACTATTTACTCAACGTATGATGAAGATGTCGTAAATAGACCTATTCTAAGATTCAATATATTTTTTGTCTTTACTCGCGCGATGTGGGGCCCCCATACCATATTTATGCTTTTGGCCATGGGGGGCCCCGGCAAATTTTTCGAAAAATAGCAGTCGCAAAACTAGCAAACAAACGTTTAGTAGCATATCAAGGGCCTCTCATCCTCAAGTGAAACCGCAAAAATAAGCCCTAAAAACGTTTTTTCTTCGCATAGGCAGCGAAATGTTAGAGTAGGATTTGCTTGCAGCATTATTTTAGTGGGTTTGGAAGGGACCTAGTAAAACAGACTACCAAACCTTGCTAAAACTGAGGAATTTTAAAGGCTCAAAACGCACAAAAAGCCACCAAAATAAGGTCAAATTCCGCAAAATTTCTGGGGGACATGCCCCCAGACCCCCTTAGCTTGGCATCACCCCTTCGGGGCTCGCTCTTTTGCATCACCACCCAAGAAAAAATTTTGGGGGGGCCCAAAAGATGATTTCGAGGGGGGGCCGCATTGCCTAGTTTCGGCCCTGGGAAGGAATTATGCGTCTGTCACGTGATATGGGAAGGCAGTAGGTGGTACTAGTTACTTGAGTGCCACACATGCTTCTGCTGTGCCAGGACAAACCGCTTTACAGAACAAAACATTTTCTTTAAAGTTGTGTTTATTTCTTAATTCCTGCCCGTTTCAACGTATGTCGTTTTGTCGCTGCAACCTATTTTTCGGCCATAGTTTTTGTTTCTTATTTTTGTTTGGTGTTTTTCTGGTCGTTATATAAACTAGCCTACTACTACCACTACCACTACTGCTTTTTTGTACCTAAACCATAGACCAGCAACACTTGAGTTCTAGTAGATGCAACTGGTTTTACAGCTAAAGTTTTCAGTAAGAGCTAATATTAAGTTGTGTTTCGACGCTTTTTAACTGCTAAGGTTTCGTAAGGCCAGAAATATAATTTGTTCCATGAGACTGGTTTACATTGTACAATTCACTTTTCACTCCAGTTTGTTCAACTAATACGTCATTTTCATTTTCCGGTTAATTAAACCGGATTTCGGATGAAGGGGTTTGGAGTTCAAAATCTTCTTCAATACCGCATGGATTTCGATTAAATTTTCAGGAATTCTTAGTCAGCCTAAGCACTACGCAAAGAAATAAAAAAACAGCATTTGACATTTTCGTGACCTTTAAATTTCTAAGGCGCAGAAACGAATATTTTATTACGTCGTAACGATAAGTTATGACTTGACAAAATTAAGTGGACGTAGACAGTTTTGGTTCCAAATACTAATTAAAACATAAGGAAATAGACAGTTTTGGCATTCTAAACTCGGAATCAAGCCGTTTTAGGTCTTTATTGGGCCCATTACTGAACGCTTAGTAATGACATTTCGTTACAGTCGAGACCCACTATGATCGAAGCATTTTCAACGATCATATTCAATCTAGTTTGCTTCTCTGATTTTATAATGAGCTTTGAATCTTTAAAGGAATTTACGAAAAAACATGATTTTGGACATAACCAGTTGTAGCTCCAATCCATCGATTTCTTCCGCATTGCAATTTGCAATACAACAAAATCCATATAACTGCGAAGTTACGCGGACTTCGCAATACAGTTCTCCACTTTTTCAAACTTGTATATAAATGCGTGGTGCTAATAATAATGAGTGTGAAATAGATCAGTAGTGACATGGAACGATCAAAACGTGATTTAAGAAGGTTAAGTAGTGAGTGGGGTCTTTCGAAGAAATCCCCACCAGTAATGCAAAAATGTTTGATTTAAGAAAAAACACCCCCGTCACCCTTGAAGTACTACAAAGAGGCTGGAATTTTTTCGGCAAGAGGTTTCTACAAAACATCCAACTAGTTCGCCTTCTGTCTCCATGCGCAGTTGGGCCTATGTGGGTACCAAACTCATGTCAGTCCTTTGCATTAAAAAGGTTATACGCGCATCTACGGCGTCTCAGCACCAAGCTATTTTCTAGAATAGCCGGACACTTGGATTTCTCTTTTTACCGGATTTCCAACTTCCCGGAAAACGGAAAATTTTCAAAAAATTTCTTGGAAAAATCCCGGAATATCCTGGAAAAATTTTCCTAGCCAGGGGCGTACCCAGGAATTTATAAGGGGGGCGCAATTTAAAGCCATGCCAGCAGGGCCGGATATATTTTCACTGCGCGAAAGGAGGACAGGATCTTTGAAGGTGATCACGTCCGTTTTCCGCCCAAAGTTAAGTGAAGGCCAAAGAAAATAAAAAAGGGCATCACGTCCGCAGATGTCCAATTTTCCGCCCAAAGTCAAGTGAAGAGCAAAAAAAGGTCTTCGCGTCCTCAAATTGTCCTTTAAACGTATATCACCTTTACACCACGAAAGTTTAGTGCATTTGCCCGCGGGGTAGCCGCGGTCCCAGCGCCCCCCATCCTGGATACGCCCTTAAACACCTGAAAATAGACTCTGGACATTTTGAAAAAGACCCTGGGCATTTTCCCCCCAAAAAAGACCTAGTTACGCCACTGTTCCTAGCTTGATTGTTTTGCCTTTTTTTCTGATTTTCGGCATTTCAGATCTCATTTTTAGCTTTTTGTTTTGTTGTTTTGACAAACTTAGTTTGAGTTTTTCAATTTTTTCGACAAGGTGAAGAAAAAATTTTGATCTCACAAGCATTTTGTTTGAAAAAATTTTGCGACTTTTTAAAAATGATTATATTTAGTGAGCAAAAAAAAAATTTAATTTGCAGTAACGCATTTTTTATGTCGCAATGATAAATATCAGTACCACTGAAACCCTTGCAAATGTAAAAAAATTTTCGGTATCCCAACATAAATTTCTCGGGAAACGGGAAATTTCAAAACCCTAAATTTCCCGGTAAATTTCCTTTCCCGACTTTCCGGGAAGAAACACTATCAGACACCGACAATCTGCAGATCAAGAAGCTCAGAGACGCAAGTATTATTTGCAGACTATCAATGCTGATGGAAGTTCCGAGAAAATTGGTAATGATGAGCAAACAAGCAATATTGGTCCTTTCCCAAAATACAACTTGTGATTAAAACCAATGCCAAAAATTGAGCTGTTTTTGCATGAGCAGCGAGTCGTGTTTAGCGCAGTTAGAGTTTACTTGAAAAAATAAGTGCGGCTCACCATATCCTCAAATGATTAGCTTTTGGCAAGCGGTAACAAAAAGACATCCCAGGTGATGGTGGCCTTCGATTTTTACTCATACTACTTTCCATAACAATTCTAAAATCGTGTCTATTTGTGTTGATTTGCACGGGGTCCGCAACAGAAAACTGCTGAACTCAAAAGTCAGCGACTTAAAAAAAATTGAAAACCGCTGCTGTAGAGCCAGGGGCGTATTTAGGAAGGGAGGCATTGTGACATGCCCTCCTTTGACTTTGCATTTTAGTAAAAAATTGATGTTGCCAAGAGACCAAAATATTCCCGACTTTTGATGGATTTTGCAGATTATGCCCTCCCCCCCCTTTTTGAAATTTCTCGTTACGCCACTGCGTAGAGCCTTTCATTCTCTGGTGGTAAAAAGACAAATATGCTCCTAATAATACAAATAAATAGGAAAAATTTCATACTAAGTAGCACGACAACCGAAAACTGTAAAATCAGCTTCATGTAGTGCACGAAAAATGGTCACTGGTAATCACCTTTTTTGTCCATCCCGCCTCATCAGATGCACAATGCCATTACCGGCCGTTAGCTCAGTTGTTAAGCGCACACGCTATCGATGCGGGAGATCTGGGTTGAATTCCCGGCCCAGTCAAATCAGCCACAGCAGTGTTGCCAGGTGCTCGTCGCAGCTGCAACGTTTTTTCGGAGCTGTGCTGCCCAGGCACTAAGCTACGGACATGGGGCGTTCCATTCGTTACGTGCCTCGGCTTAGACTAATACCCCGAGAATAATGAAGATTTGATTTTTTTGGTTTGATCTTTATTATTCTCGCAGTTCACCTCCGCAACTTAGCGCCTGGTCAACACTGCTCCGATAACACGTCGCAGCGATGACGAGCACCTGACAATACTATGTTCGATTTGACCGGCCCGGGAATCGAACCCCGCCGTTCGCTGTGTTTCAACCACTGCGCCACCAGACGGTTAAATAAAGATTTAAAAATAAATATTTGTCCCTATTCTTCCAAGCACTACACGGTGTTAACGATGCCGAAAAGAAACAAATGTTATGCGATGATTTAAAGCTGCGTAGTAAGAATTGTGCGCTCACAAATACGACAGATGGTATAATGCAGTGATTCTCAAACTGGAAACCGCGGTCTCCTAGGGGTCCGTGAAGCAGTTTCAGGGGACCGCAAGGAAGTCGCGGATTTCTGATAAATCATCTCTTTGAATTGTGCTTGGTTGGGACATTTGCGGGCGTGATTTTTTCGTTTGCTTTTCACTTGATTTTTTGTGGAAAATAATACTTAAAAATAAAAGACTGTGAGTCATAGAAAAAAATCTTTGGGGACCGCAAATTCGAAATTCTAAAAAAGTTTCAGAGCCACAGGTATAATGGTTAGTTCAGTTCAGTTTATTTTTTTTTTGCCAAGCAACGCAATGCAGTCGCTTACCTAGGAGGCAGCGAAAAGACACTGTGGTCATCGAGTCAGCTGCCATCTAATACCAAGAACGGCAAAAGCAGTTTTCAGCAAAATAAAAGTAAACAACTACAAAACAAAAACAAACTAAGCCTATATGTACAAAAAACAAACCGGAATATGATACCATACTGCATACAGTGTTTTAGAATATCATTGTAAATACAAATCATAGTTACAAATACACTACCGAGCTAAGTTTAGGCGATTGAACAATTACAGCTTCTTATAACATGCTTTACAAATATTTTTGATACACTTTTTAAAATTTGTTCTTAGGCAACAACTTTATTTCTTCAGGAACCTCATTCCCTACCCATGGTCATGGCTTTGCCTAAATTGGTGCGAATGCTGGGAATAAAGTACTGCAGTTTAATATGGAAGAAAGTCTTGTTCTAGGATGATAAATACGGGTCAGAGGTTTCATGTCAGAAGCCAGCATGTTTGTGAGATTATTGATTCTTAGAGAGTCAGGGTGATGATGAATCGAATGCAATATTTTGGCTACCGGTACTTCTATTTTATAAATATCATCTAATTTTAAATGCTGTAATTCAGAAAGTAAAGAAGATGATGGAGCTAAATTTTGATTTCTTGTTATAATTCTAACAACCCGTTTTTCAATGGTTTAATTGGCTTCAGCGTAGAATGGGTAGAGAGTCCCCAGCAAGTAATGCAGTACTTAAAGAGTATGTGTATCGCCATAGCTTTTTAATTAGGATATTGCCCAAGCTCCTCTAGCTAATTTTGAATTTAAATATTGAACATGTTGTTTCCAATTTAATCGATCATCAATCAAGATTCCTAAATATTTAGTGTGGGTTGTTTGCTGTAACTTGACCTTCCAAAAAATTTGAGTTTTGAACTTATCCTAAACTTGACGAAAACTTTTTGAACTTAGCATTTGATCCAAATCTACGGCCGACTATACATAGACATCTGTGTGGGCAACAGTCGAAAATACCGGAATGAAATGGTTTAAGACATTGCTATCAGCGCGTGAGGTTTGGGGTTAGATTCCTGGACCGGTCAAAGTGGACACGGAGTTGCCAACGGCTCACCACCGTCGCGACGCGTCTGTGTTGCCCAGGAGCTAAGCCGCGGAGAAACGCCACGCTACTTGTCACTACCATCGGCGTAATAGCGCGAATACAATAAAGATTTAATTTCTTTTTTTGATAAATTACAATTTATTATTGAAAAAAGCGACAAGTTAGACCAATTAAGCATTGTTTTTATTTTTGTTTGTTTGTTTCACGTAAATACACGAGAACATTTAAATTTATCCGTTTATCCGCTGGGATTCCTAAGAATGTTCCAACTATACCAGCAAAGAAGAAATTATTAGTTAAGTTATCTGTAAATATTTTATTTACCAGGAATCAAGTGTAAAAAGGTTTGTTTGAACCCAAACTCTATCATTAAATAATTCGCTGGCGTTTCTATGAAATTGCTTCCAGCTTTTTCATGTCGTTTTATTAAAATAATGATTTAAAATTGAGTGAGTTTTTTACGTATTTTTCGCCTTCAAGGTTGCAATTATTGAAAAATAATCGTCATAATCACAAAGCAGATACCGAAATAAATAGATGTCGCTTCGATAAAGAGCGACGCGTGACGCTAATTTACTATTGTCGCGATGTAGGCGTGTGCGCTAGAACAGCCGGAGCAGCGGCAAGCCCTCAGCGACCAACGTCGGTCATTTTGACCGCTTCTTTTGATTTGCGTTATTACGCGTATATATTAGGTGTGGTTGCAATTAAAGTGTCGGAGAAACACTCAGTTCACGTAACTCAACTCTCAAACAGCAGTTGTATTCGAAAAAAAGGCAAAAACTGGACACAAATTTGAAAATTGTTCCAAAATATAAGTTGCTGCATGTAAGACCCAATCAAAAAATAATACGAAATGCGGCTATTTTCAAAATATTGTGAACCGAAAATTCAACAGTGGTTTAGGGTGACTGCGAAGAGAGCTTGTGCTCTTCCAGTCAGCAACCAACCGATGTAAATATGTCAAACGCCATGGTCTCCATTCGTAAATCAAACTCGTCACTTAGAATTTGTCACCCTCGCGCGGTACCGTTAGGCCATGTCGCGTGATATAAACACTCCATGGCGGTGCACTCGTCACATACAGTTTTGTTGCACTTGAAACAAAGTTTGCCGGTTTTGTTTTTAGTGCAGTTCACTGCTATTCGACACTGTTTTAGCGTCTCGGATTTTATTTGTGAGTCAATACTTTACTTGAGGAACCCCGATAGGTTAGCATCAATTGGGCAGATACACGATACTTTCATTACAAAAAAAAATGATACACTTATGTACGATTTTTTCTCTCCTATTTTTTGAAGGAAACTGCGAAGATAGCTTGTTCACAAGTGAGCAGCACCCCGTGTACACATGTCAAACGCGATCGGCCCCAGCCGCGAAACAAACCCGTCACCCAAGATCCAGCATCCGCGGGCGGTACCGCTAGGCCAAGTCGCTGCTAAAAAATTTGCTTGTATGCTCCACGCTGCTTTTTCTACCTGAAAAAGTGTGCAGGGTGCTCTCTGGGTAGGCCTACCTATCCAGTACAGTTGACTAAATACCAACGGTTCTGCTCAAGTAAATAGGACTTTCATGGGAACTCAGTCTTCGGTGCCGACAGCCCACGCTGCTAAATGCCCATGAAAGTCCGTATTTGTCACGGAAATATTGCATTATAGCTCCTCTCTGCTTCACAAACTCCTTCGTAACCTGAAGTCCTACATACTGCATTTACAGTGGATACCGAAAAATTTATTATAACTGGTTTTTAAGTTGAACAGGGATGTAGTCGAGGCTGCTTAGTCCGAGACCGAGATCGAGACCTTTTTATGTTTTCGAGACCGAGATCGAGACCCGAAAATTTCGAGACCTTTTAGTCGAGACCGATACGAACCAGTTGCGAGACCGAGACCTAATCGAAAACAAAAAAAAATTTTTGAAATCGAAATTTTTTTATTGAACAGTGAATACTAAACGCAAAAATTACAAACAGAGTTTTTGTTGCTCTTTGAATAAACTATAACATTGAGAGCAAATCGGATGATAGCCTGGCCCGATGTGGCCGAAAAATAAACCACTTTGACTAAAAACTCGTGCTACCGGTGCAAGTCGCAAATAAAAGACTGACTTCGGAAATAAAAAATCAAATTTATTGCCTTAAGAAAGTTAAAATTCAAACACATCTGCTTTGGATAACCAAAATTCAAAATTATCCATAAATGATGAGCGGATTCAAATTCAGTCCAACTCTAGTACAGACGTAAACAATCCAATTAATTAATGCTGGAAAATAGTTAGGGACTGTGATGACTTATTACAGTGGCAGTCAGAGACGAAACTGTGTGCTGACGTATCGTACATAATCCAATTAATTAAATTAAGTAAAGCACTATCAAACAATTTCACAGCTGCGTAATTAGGGCACAAGGCAGATACACAAGTTAATTTTCTTACCCCTGCAGTTTATAAAATGAATTAAACTTTTTTATCGCTATTTTCAAGTCTCAACACCTTGAAATCAAGCAGATTTTGATAAGATTTAATCATTAGAAGAATAGTTGAAATCAAATAAGTGCATGTACTGTAATTCTGGCAAACGTCTTATTGAAATCATTTTCATGGGTCAGCATCGGATAGAAAATGACGCAATAGTGAGATTGGCTTTGATTCTGTGATCAACATGAAAGCGCGACTTCTTCGCTGACATGATGCAAACAACTAAAGTGCGGTACCAATAAAAGAAGTCTCGAGACGCAATTTCTGCTTCGAGACCGAGATCCAGTTGCTGCGAGACCGAGATCCGAATTTTTCACCCAGTCTCGAGACCGAGACCTTACAATTTAGGTCTTGAGACAGGTCGCGAGACCTCCATCCTGGCATTGATCCTATCTTCCAGGTGACAATAAAATGTCACAAAAAAAATCCACTCATCAAAAAAAATCAAAACTGCATTATACTCTCCGCATTATCCGCCGAACGTGTAACGAGGGCTGGGGCTCCGCGGCTTAGCGCCTCGGCAACACAGCTTTGAACTCCGAAAATATATCGCTGCAGAGGCGATTCACTGGGAACACCATGTCCAGGAGCATATTTAGGGAGGGAGGTCTTTGGGCCACGGCCCCCCCTTTTGACTCTGCTGTCTTTTAGTAAAAAAGAACAATCAACGGTGCCAAATGACTAAAATATGCCAGACTTTTTTGATGGTTTCTGTAGCTTATGGCCTAGGGGGTAGGATGAGGGTATGCATCCTCCCACCAGCCATTTTCAAAACGTTTTTGATGTATACAATTTTTCCATGACTTCGAACCTCTTCGATAGCATTAACTCTTACGCCTTAAGCAACATAATCGAAAATGTTCGAACAAAATGCATCATGTTTGGCTAAGCACTTAAAATTAGGGTCAAAATTTCAAGCAAAATTTGCGTGAAAATTATTCAAAAATCACTAAAATAGCCATCACAGCATGTAAAATTTTCAAAAATTTTCCGGGGAGCATGCCCTCGGACCCCCGTAGAGCCTTTCTTGCTTCTTAATCAGCTTCAAAATTGTTCCGCCGAAAAAAAATGCGATTGAGAAAATGTGGAGATTTTAATTTCTCGCTACGCCACTGACTGTGTCCAATTTGACCGACCCAAGGAACGAACCCCAGACCTTCCGCAGCAATAGCAATGTTGTTGCAACTGAGCTAACCGGTCGGTAAACTCTATTTGTCTGAAATCAGAACGGATATGGTCTTATAAAGTATCACGGTAAGTTCAGAACAATGTTTTTTCTATAGTGGTCAAAATGACCGCTAATGACCGTTGGAGGTGAAACATCTTCTAAAATATTTGTGGAAGCAATTTTCGGCTTGATACTCGGCATCAGAGTTCCTGCCCGCTACCTAAGAAAAGTCCAGAAAATTTACACCAATGCGAGTTTTGTACAAAAACATATCCCACATGAAATTAGAAAACCGTCAAAATGACCGCACCGGCCGTTCTAGTGTTAAAGGTTTCCGTTGAAAGCGAAGGAAGCTTGAAAATCTTGATTATCGAGTTGAAAATTTGTCGAACTTTTTAACAGTCACCGGCAAGGGTGACGCCAGCGATAAATTGAGGGGCCCAGGGGCGGATATAGACCATCAAGGGGCTTGTTTTCTTTCGCCTATAGTGACCGAGCTCTAAAAAGTCTTCGTACGTCCGAAAGGGAATGCAATTCCCGGGCCCCCCCCCCGGCTGTGTCGCTGGTCACCCGGATAAAAAATGACACATGGGTATGCTTCAAAAAGGGGTTCATCAAAAAGGGTCAAGCGCCCCACGTACTGACTACAATGCACAATTTTGATGCCTACTGAAACATCGTAATGTTGATGATGCTGTACAATCAAAAAATCCGCCAAACCTTTGCAGTGGAGTCACTGTTCTTGCTGGCCGGATAGCAAAGTGACTCAAGACACCCCTAACGGTGCGGGTTACCAGGGGTTCGATTCCTGGGCCGGTCAAATCGGACCCAGCGGCAACGTTTCTTCGCAGTTGTGTTGCCCAGGCGCTAAGCCGCGGAGATAAACCCCGGCACTCGTTGTAGTACCGTGAGTACCATGGAGATTTTATATCTTTTTTTTGTTTTCGTAATGTTTTGAATTATTTCCATTGGTATTTTATTACATCTTTGCGCAAAATATACGTAACAATCATTACCAGAGCGAAAAAAGCTTATTACATGATTTAATATCGTTTGTTGTACCAATTACTTTACTTAATATCGTATTATTAAGACTTTTCCGATTGGCCAACCAGAATAAGCAAAAGAATAATCGATAATTTTATAGAAAAAAAGACGCTACATACTGTATGTATAGCATTGAAGCGATATAATATTTTATTTTATGAGCAATCGCGTTAGAGGAAGGATGCGTCTGTGAAACGGAAAAAATCATTTTGGTGTTAGTCAGAATGCAGCAATGGAATCGCTTCGTTTTTCATAGTTTAGTTTGTTACTTTGTTTATGCGTACTAAATAACACATAATAAATACAAAATAGGAAACAAAAATATAGTTTTTTTAAAGAATTTTGTTAATTTTTGTGATAAATTTGTAAAGTGTTATTTGACAATGGCGGATAAATTTTGTCCAAGCGCATCAAAGTTTTTTTTCATGAAGTTTGCTATTGCTTTCTTTTGTTTTACAATTTATGAGGCAACGGCTGCTTCCCGGTCACTAGGTGGCCCTATAGTTATCCCAACCCCAACAATTCTCCCCCAATCTACTTATCCGACAATCAAACCCGAAGCTCTGTTCCGGCTGTCAACTCCGTCTTGGAGAAAAATAGTCAGAAGTAAGTTTACATCACTTGTTTGTCATTTAAATTGCGACGTTTTGCAGAACTTAGTTCAAATCTCTATTGAGTCGTTAGATTATTAACTCTAAAACTCAATCTTTAACATTCATTCTAAAACGCATTTGGAAGAGGCTAAAATATGTTTAGAAGCATGCTTAACCATGTAGGGCTGCGGACTCGCACGCATTTTTAATCAAGTGTAAATTCGAGTTCACAAAAAATCTCTAAACCGAGTTCGAGTTCTCTTTCAATTTTGCGAGTTCGAGTTCGGCAAAAAGACCGAGCTCAGCGAGTTCGAGTTTGCATCTCTGCTCCCACCAGTGCCAGGCGCAAATAGCCTAACAGTTGAAGACTTTCTTCAAATAAGATTGTCCTCTTTAGTCACGTTTCCACTACACAAGGGTGGAAACTCAAACCTAAACCTGAAAACCCGGTTCTAAAGGAAATTTTTGAAACCCAAACTCATACTGACACCTACTCAGCCAAATTTTGGTAAAATCTAAACTTTAACCAAGACCGTTTTTTCTTGAAACGTCAATACCGAAACTGAAACTAAAACCTGTTCAAAATTTTCTAAGGTTTTGGGTTTCAAAAATTGTCATTACTACCATTACCAGTAGGCCTACAGTTCCTTTAATCATGAGCGTCGAATAGAGAAGCTGTGAATACTAATTTTTGAGTCTTTGGTTTCACCGGACCCGGAATTATACCCAAGTCGACAACGTTTGAAGCAATTGCTCTCCTCACTCGGCCATCTGAGCTGCTACTGAACATTGCAATAAAACAAAAACGCCAAGAAGTAGAGCACTTAAATATTCCGTATTCAAAATAAAATAGTTTTCTTGGATGAAACTTAAACCGAAACTGAAACCCAGAAACCGAAGCTGTGCGTAAGCAAAACTGAAACCGAAACTCGAACCTATTTTTCAACAGCCGTGCAACGAAACCAAAACTGAAACCTAACATCTGGGTTTCAACACACCGAAACTGAGACTGACTACCTAACGCCAATAAGCCAGGTTTCCACCCTTGCTGCTATATAAATCGTGTTAATGACTTATTCTGCAAAACTTATTCGAAAAATACGCTTTCTGAAACACGGGTTTGAATTTCAGCTTAGTCTCGCAAAATTACTTGTCTAAAAAATCGCTCACTCGCATTGAGTCATCGATTTATGTGGATATTAAACTTTTACGTCATTAAACGTTTCGACAACATATATTCAGTTGTCATCATCAGCAGTGTGAGCAAGGCAGTTTCAGCTTTGATTACTAAAGTTGCAGTTTTGTAACTGCCTTGCTTATTCTGCGTAATTGTTTTCCATGCAGGTTATTGCGATTCATTTCTATTCATGTACTGCTATTCGTTGCAATTTCTTATGTTTTGTAGTGTAATTTTTTCTTTATTTAGATCACAACTGTATCATCAAATGTACCATCACAGATACTTATTTTTGATGAAAGAACTTGAAAAAAAATTTTTTGCAAACTTTAATCAAGGCGATAGAATTTAATAAGAGAAAATTGCGACATGCCATAAACAACATTCTAAAAATTTTTCATGACACAACAAAATACATAAAATTAAATGCACAATGTTCAGCACTTTGAGAAATTAATTTTGAACGATTTTGCAGCAATGCAATGGATTTTAAATTTAAGTTTAGAAAATTTCTACCGACATGCTGGGCGCAGAGCTGAGCCTTTTTCAATCAACAATCTGTGGTTCCAACGCTAACCACGACATGCTTTGTAGGCCTACGTAATAAGCAATAATACAACAGGACTGAGTTCACATTGGTAGCCCTCTGTCACTAGGTTTAACAAAAAAGGAACTGATCTAAGTCAGGGTCCTTGTTGGCAAAAAATTTCAAGGAAGACCATCATCGAGAGGGTCCGTTTTTATTTGTTCTTAGTGATCGATTCTAAACCAGCATCATCATTCGCCCAACGAAAGAATTCAGAGTTCCGGTGCTCCCTCCTCGACCGCACTGATTATAGGTTTTGTAGTCACTTTAGGCTAGGCTAAATGATGACTTTATTCTAGTTAAGTTTGGGAAAAGTACATCCTGTTGTATGCCAAGTCTATTGTTACGCATTAAGTTAAGACGCTTAAGTTTTTAAAACTCAAAAACACTTCCTTAAGGGTAAAATATTCAAATTTGATTCAAAAAATTGGTGTGCAAATGCGGCTCGAATTCATTGTTGAGCCGTGACACAACTTTTTATAATTAGAGTAAAAACAAGATCCGGGTCACGTACACTCGAGACAAAGTACTCGAATCCGACGCCGGGTTTGGATTTCAGCCGAGCAAAACTTTTGCCTAATTTCGAGGGTTGCCAATTTCTTTCTCTACAATATTAAGATCGAGTTAGCCTGATAGTGCCAAACAGGGACGTAACCGGCGAAAAATTCAGGGATGTAAATTACAACAGGCCGAAAATTGGGGTATTTGTTAGGATTTTGCCAAAAATAGGCCCCCGAATACTCTAGGGGTTTCCTTTCGCTTTGTCATTGCTGATAAAAGATTAAAAATGAATAAACCCACATTGCCCCGTTACCTAGGTCTGCTACATGTCAGCAGCATGGTCTAGTGGTGCCACGGGTAAGTTACTGATCCTACGTGACGGATTCGTTTCATGGCTGGAGACGATCGCAATATCTATACCGAATGGCATTGACTTGAAGAGCGCAAGCTCACTTTGCAGTCTAACTCAATTAGTGGTAAATTTTCTGTTATATTTTACTCCAAATAACCTCAGCTGCTAGACCCAAATTTATTTATCAAGCATGACTTTGACCTGTTGCGTTTTTCAGAGGAAGACGCCAAAGTGGACTTGATTTTCATGATTGATGGTTCTGGTTCCGTGAATCAGTTTTCCAGAAATGACTTTAACTTGATGAAAACCTGGGTGGTTAATGTGTCTGCTGGCTTTAATATCTCGAACGGTGGGTAATGAAACGTTACATGATTTTTTGTGAAATATTTGATTTAAGCTGAATCATGCGTTGTTTATTACGTAATTACTACAGCCAGTAATCTACAATGACTTGCATTTGAAAACGTTTTGTTACAAAAAAAAAAACAATTCTTCATTATACTCGCGGTATTACGCCAAAGCGTATAGCGAGTGGCGGGATCCATCTACGCGGCTTAGCGCAGGCAACAAAGCTCCGCAGCGGTAGAGACACTGTCCGATTTGACCGGCTTGGGAAACGAACCTCAGACCTCCCGCACCGATGTCTTTTACCACTACGTCAATGTTATCTTTTTAAACGTCTCCAACTTTCGCGAATTCCAACTTCATGGCCTTCTTCCAACAAGTTTTTTTCCTCCTCAGGAGAAACTTCGCTTTTTAACATCACCTCAATGTTTGTGTAGCAAGTAAATGTTGAAACCAGGTTCAATTCGATATGAGATCATGAACATGAGGTCGTATATGCAAGCACCGTCGGTGGTATCAGCGTGTGTTTTGTTTCCACGTCATAAAACACGTCTAGCGTTTTCTGCAGGAGTCAAACCGTTTGATTTTTCCGGTTCAGGTTTGGTTTGGGTTCAACAGCGGTTTCAAATTTCGGTTCAGTTCCGGTTAAGGTTCAGATAAATTGAAACGGTTAGGTTTGGGTTCGCTCCAGCAAAAAATATCTCAAAACCGGTTTACAAAGTTCCGGTTCAGGTTCACAGTAAAAATGGAATAGTTCTAGTAACACAATTTAAAAAATGAAACGTACAACGCAATTTTTCTTTGCATTGACAGGCCAATATAATGCATTATTTTAACTTGCAGTTAGGCCAGCAGGGATGTGCCGAGTCGAGTCCGAGTATTAATTGATACTCGACCGAGCATTATAACATTATCATTTTGACCCTTTTTTTTGCTCTGCATCCGATTTTGAGTCAAAATTAGGACTTTTACGGACGTGATGACCTTTTTTTTGCTCTTCACCTGGTTTGGAGTTCATATCTTCACGTCGCGGAATAGATACTCGCCCGAGTAATGTCGTAATACTCGTTACTCGGCGAGTCCGAGTAATTTTCCTTGAGGCACATCCCTAAAAGCCAATTAACGGTAAAAGACTTTCACCATGCATAGATAGATTACTTACATAAGTGACTATTATTTTGAATTCAAACCAGCTTCAAAGTGACGCGTGTGACGTCACGGAACGAACCGCTTTTTTCAATCGGTTCGGGTTCGGTGAAGGTTCTCAAGTACTCAAATTATTCGGTTCAGTTCCGGTTCGCTCTTTGCGATTTTGAAAAATACGGTTTGGTTTCGGTTAAGGTTCGATAAAAATAGCTTAAAACCGGTCTATAAAACTCCGGTTCGGTTCAACTTTCTGTTTTCTGCGACGTTCTGTGCACGTGACATGACGCCATCTCGCAGGTGTGAAGCGAGAAGTGCGAAATAAGACGCATCTGACGCAGATGCGTCAGGGTGACCAGCTGCGTTTATTTACATAAATATGATCTAAAGTTTTGACTGTCAAAAATTGACATTGAGTGAAATTTCGGACTTATTTTGTTTAGGAAATTTTAACATTTAAAACTTAATCAAATCAAATCTTCATCATTTTCGCGGTCAATGTTTCCCCTAAGCTGTGCGCGTGTGCGCGCGCACACGGCTTCCAGAGACTGCGCGCACGCATAAATTTACTGCGCACAAACAGATCATGATGAAGCAATGTTCTCGGTAACAAGTTGGGGAAAATTGTCTTTGGACTTGCTAAAACAGAATTTTTTAACCGGAGGTGCGGGGTTGATGAACGAAAAATTGAACATCTGAGGACGTGATGACCTTTTTCTTTTTTGGGTGGAGGGGGGATTTTCATTTGATTTTGAGTGGAAAATTGATTATCTGCGGACGTGATGACCTATTATTTTTGGTCTTCATTTGATTTTTTTTGGAAAATTGGTCATCTGCGGTCGTGATGACCCTTTTTTTGGTCTTCATTTAGTTTTGAGTGGAAAATTGGACATCTGCGGACGCGATGATCTTATTTTTCATTCATGGTTTGTTGCACAAGCGTTAGTCATTTCTGAAAATATGCGCACTCGCAAAAGTTTCAGAGCACACAGACAACAAAAAATTTTAGAGGGAACATTGCTCGTGATAATACGCCGAAACGTGTAACGAGTGGCAAAGTTCATCTCCGCAACTTAGCCCCTGGACAATACAACTTCGAAAAAACATCGCAGCGGTGGCGAGCCTTTGACGATCGAACCGGCCAAAGAATCGATCCACACCTTTCGCACCGATAGCTGTGCCTTCAACCAGTTCGCCATCTAGCCAGTTGATAATCTTGAATTTTTAGGTAATGTTCGGACAGGGGTAGTGCAATATTCTCACTGGCAGCGCCATGTAGCTCTCAAAGACCAGCAATACATCCGGACCGAAATCCCCCTGGGCGGCTGCAATACCCCAGCTTGCTTCAAGGAAAGAATGGATGCTGTAAACTTATTGGTTCGTGACGTCACATCGATTTTTTTATTACGTAATTATACGTCAACCGGCAACTTTCGATTGCTTGCGCATTTTTTTCGTCTTCATATAAATTCATAACTGCGCTTGAATAATTGTGTTAATCTTTATTTTCAGTCACGTAATGACAGAAAAATAGCTATAAGCCTCTACGTTTTGTGTGATGTGACGAAATGACTACGTAACGTGCGACTGTTCGTAAGTGACGTTGCAATGGCTTGACAAAAACAAAACATCGACAGCATTATTATGTATAGTATCATGCAACTATTGGACCCACGTTTGATTCTAGTTCCAGTCAAATGTTATGCAGTGCTTCACGATCGCTTTTCTACCATCGTATGGCTTAAATATTTTGTGTAGCTACTCGTTCTAGCTACTCGTTACTCGCATCCGTACAACACTAGATTAGATGTTTCATGTTTTCCAGGGCTACACGTCGTACATAGGAGCAGCAATCAATAAAACTGTTAAGTTCGACTTTGCAGCATCAGGAAGAGATACTAACAAAATTCTAATCGTCATCACTGATGGACAATCGGACGATGACGTCACGTATGCGTCATCATTTGCTCGTAGCCAGGTAATTATACGCATATAGCTTTGCAAAAAGTGAAGACCTCGCCGCACCTTTCTAACTAAACAATTTAAGCAAGCTTCATGCAAATTAGATACAATTTATCGAAACTACAAATTAAAAATTCAACAGTAATTTATTCGTAAATTATTATGTTTTTATTTCTCTACTGGCATCAGCAAACTTGGTGGGAAGACAGTGTGCTTGTTTCTATTTACCTCGGTAAATGGGTCCACATGTATCTATCACGATGCAGGACTAAATTCGTATATATATTTGAGGGAGACTGCGAAGTGAGCTTGCGCTCTTCGAGTCAGCAGCACCAGCTATATGTCAAATGTAATCGACTCCAGCCGTGAATCGAACTCGTCAAGTAGAACCTTGACTCTTGTTTGAGTTCTACCAAATCTTTATTCTTTGGTACACGGAGTTGGCCGAGTGGTTGGTGCATTGGGCTCCGAAGCTGGCTTCGCGGGTTCGATGCTCAACTAGGTCATCTCCATGATGCATGTACTTCACTATCACACAAAAAAATCCTAAGCCGCAATTAAGTGGCTTGAAATAAAAATAAAAAAAATCTTTATTCTTTGTTTGTTTAAGCACTTTATGCTGATATCCAGAAGTTTTGAGTTAAATCAATTTCAAATCAAATCTTTAATATAGCCTACTCGCGCTTATACTTGCGGTATTACGCCGAAGCAGCGAGTGGTGGGATTCACCTTCGTGGTTTAGCACCTGGGCAACGCAGCTCCGAAGAAACATAGCAACGGTGAAATGTCGTTGCCGACCCTGTGTCCGATTTGTTTGGCCGGTGATCAATCCCATGACCTCCGGCAGCACCAGCGATGTGTTTATCCTCCACATCAACTGGTCGCTTGAATCAATATTTTTTTAATTTCGAATTTTTTGAACGAATTCATCAATAATTTTTTCCGATCAAACTTGCAAATAATCTTTTCTAATAAAAACCGCGAGAGAAAAACGAATTAAGTGATTGTTTAAGGCGTTTTATGCACGATTTTGATATTATTTAGTTAATGTATTAAACAACGCTATGCATTCGCCGTTTCGAGTAAAGGATGCTGATTGTATTACCTTCATCAGTATTTTTGTGGTAAAATAATGATTGCTGTGACGTACGATTCCAAAATTATTTCTTAATATTTGAAATTTTACTTGATTTTTTCTTGGGTAACCGTTTTACGGTGTGACTAATTACCCGGCAATTCATATTTAAAAAGCAATTTAGTTATTTAATGGAACTTTATTGTTAAAATATAAATAAATAATACAAGAGGTGAAATTTATCGGAAATGTTGAAAGACAAAGGTTTGCATTACTGTAGATTCGATGATGACCTTTTTGCATTTTTAACATGACTGTGTCGTCATCAACTTACCACGTGCCTCATTATTTCGCAACAATGCATTCATGCGAATTAATGATCTTTAAAATTTTCAGACATACCAGCTGGTTGGAATAGGAGAGAGGTCTGGGTTCAATTTCCGGGTCGGTCAAATCCCACAAAGTGTTGCTCGCCACCGCTGCGATGTTTCTTTGGAGCTGTGTTGTACAGAAGCTAAGCCGCGGAGATGGATCCCGCCACTCGTTACACACTTCGACGTAATATCGCGAGAATAAAGAAGATTTGATTTTTTTTTAAACAAGTTTTGTTACTGGCAATAAAGCGACTTACCCCAGCGCAAATCAAGAGTTTTCTAAAGGGGAACAGTAGTTAAACAATGCTTATTTTGCTGTTTTGTGGACCCAGAAGCATCGAAGTTTTATGTAAAAATGAAAGAGGGGGGGTAGACCCCCTTGGCCTAGTTATTCCCAAACCTTGACTCAGTTATTTTGGTAAGCGGTTTCAGTTTGCGTATGACGCTTAGGCTAATCAAACTAAGGCAGCCAAACTACATAAAACTGATCTAATTTTCATGAATTTGGGACTCTAAGATTTGAATTCATTTCTTCTGCTGGTTCACCACTCTCTTCAATAAGACGTCACTCGCGCAATCGCTACAACTGCTACAAAATTATGGCCATTGAATTGCAGCTTGCTACGCATGGAACAGGTTAATGCTTGCCTAATTTATCTTTTAATTTTTAGAACGTCACTATTTTTGCGGTCGGGGTTCGATACTCTAGCTTGGCAGAGTTGCAAATCCTTGCGAATGGAGAAGTTCACAATAATTTGCGAGTTTACCAAGTGGGTGATTTTTCGCAATTAGATGAAACAGTTTCTGATCTGCAAAGCGAAATTAAAGGAGAATATCAAGTGCCTGGTAAGTTGCAAACCCATAATTAACTGAATTATATTTATAAGGATATTCTACGCATCGAAATTGATCAGGCAGGCAGGGTTATGGTTTAAGATTAGTCCAGGTGCAACGTGGCTTCTTAAAGATCTCTTTCATTTATTAAAACTCTTTGATCAATCTTCGTTTGAAGTTGCTGAAATAAAAACAATATTTTTATTAGCATGTTTTCACACGCTCGCTTTATCACGATCCGATGGCGTCTGCAACTTGGCAGTGCGTAGCTGTACGATTCAGGTTAAGTCAGTCACAACAAGCTCCGAAAACTGATGATCCACCTCGCGTAAAAAATCACAAAACAATCATGAGCGGGTTAAGAACCAAACGCGTGACACTTGTTTTGAACGAGCCCGCATGTTTGCCGTCCTCAATTATCTTCAAAAATGTTTTTGAGTTTCGCCTTTAGTGACACCCTAATCCAGGGGGATGCCCAACACAGGGCACGCGGGCCCAATGTCTTACGCTCTAACGTGACACGCAGACATTTGATAAAAAGCAATGCTTGCATTTATAACAAATCGAAATAAATTCAAACCACGATGAATTGCGTCTGTAAATACTCCTTTGTTATTCTGCGTTGTAATTTTGAAGTTGAATATTTTTGTACATATTTAGTGGAAATTCGTATACAAAGCTAACAATCATTCGAAAGTGGTGGCGCACGCGACAAGATTGCTTCGAACATTTTGGCACGTGTCTTCATTTGAGTTGTTCAGTTGTGCACCCCCTGCGTTAAGAGGCATTTCTTATTTCTTTATGATGCAAAGCAGCACTTATCTCTCCACGAAACGATTACAGTATTTTTGTGGGAATTTCCAAACTTGTTATTGTCTTTTAAAACAACCTGCATTTTGTATAGGTGGGGCAATTGACCAAATAGTTTAATCTTAATGATAATTTTTTAATAACACTCATCTCTAATTTGATCTGGAATGAAGCTGTTAATTATCATGACTAAAACACTTCTGCTTTTTAAATTCTAGGTGTGGTAAAAAATCAAAGGATTGGCGTGGCAATAACAAACTTTTATAATAGGTCTAATAGTCGTTGCTTATGAGAAATCTTTATTGTTTTTTCCGAAACCGGATAATTGAAAAGCATCTATGCCAAGTTGCCAACCTCAAAAAAAGTCTAATCCTTATTATTTGCGGTATTACGCCGAAGCGTGTAACGAGTTGGTGGGGCTCATCTCGGCGACTTAGCGCTAGGGTGAGATCCATTCATTACCATTCAATTTTTAAAATTCAAATTCGTATTCAATTCATTGGTTTTGAAAAAAACGAAATTCAAATTCATATTCATTGACTTTGAAAAAACAAAATTCAAATTCATTGACTTTCCAAAACGGAAATTCAAATTCAAATTCACGAAGAATTCGCGAGCGGATTCAAATTCACATTTATTGCGTTGCGAAAGCTTCAACTTCAATTTCTCTTATTTTGAAAGGACCAATGCAAAATTTAAGTTTATAGTGGCGAATCTCACCACTTTCAAATTCGTCAAACTTGATAATTTAGACTGGATTAGTCGATATCATTAGACTATCAAATAGGCTTAGAAAAAACAGATGTTTTTGAGTAGTACAAGCGAATTGTTCAAAATATATTTACTCAGGGAATTCGTAGATCTTACCAGAGTTGGATCAACTACAGAAAAATTGTAATAGTGTAATTGAATATAATTTATTACACTTTTACATGTAATTCAAATTACAATTGCAATTGAGTTTTTTGGTGCAAAGTAATTGTAATTTAAAAGTAATTAAATACTGTTTGGGTGCAATTGTCATTACAATTGTAATTGATTCAACTCTGGGTCTAATCACTGCAGGAAAAAAGTTACCAGATACAAAAACTTCATAGTTTTTATCAAAAAACAATTGGCTACCTTTCTATTAGTGTTCTCTTATGTCTTGTTTGATGGTAAAATAAATAAATTTTAATAAACTTACAGTACTGTATTTTAAAAATTGCTGATGTAAAAGACAAATTATTTTTCTTTTGCAATTTTATTGTAATTTAACCTGCCCTAAAATGAATTGCAAAGAAATGGGGTTCCGTCAACCAGGTGTAAACTTCATTCTTTCACAGGTTCACTAGGAAGTTATCTATTGCAAAAATAGCTTTAGACCCTTGCAGCGTCACATCATTAGCTTGATAAATTTTACGTAGCGTTTGCATTATGTGCTGATATAAACCACTTACAAATCGCTGCTTTTGCTTGGTAAGTTCTAAGTCGAAAAAATCCAAATTCGTCGAATGTTTAATCGAAATGTTCAAATTCATTGACTAATTTGACTTTGAGAAAACGATTTTCAAATTCAAATTCATTGATTTTGAAAAAACGAAATTAGAATTCATTGACTTTGAACAAACGAAATTCAAATTCATTGACTTTGAAAATACGAAAGTCAAATTCAAATTCAAATTCATGAAGAATTCTTGAGCGGATTCAAATTCAAAATTCAAATTCAATCCAACCCTACTTAGCGCCTGGACAACACAGCTCCGAAATATCATAGCAGCGGTGGCGAGCCGTTGGCGACACTGTGTCCAATTTGACTGGGCTGGAAATCGAAATCCAGACCTTCCGCGCCGATAGCAATGCCTTTAACAACTACCCTTTCATCAACCATAAAATATTAAATATAGATTCCATTCTTGGATAAGCCATGATTGCAAAGCTGCTATTTTACACATTTATTATTTCTATTTTCATTTTCTAATAAAGTTTGAACAAAACAATAAGCAATAGGAATGCCTTGCCAACATCGCGGTATTAAGTTCAATTCGGCTATACATTAATACAAGTGTCTAGACAGGAAAAGCTGCTATACTTAGTAACACCAAGAAGAAATTGCTGGGAGTAAATTGCTGGGAGTAAGGTTGATTTTATTTGATAAATTAGTTTCCCTTTTCATTTTTTTACCCACAGGAAACCCTGATAGCGGTGGTTAAAACGAGTGCGCTTAACAGGAAAATTTTGAGGGTTCTAGGCCCAGTTTCCGTTTGCGTGCTGCCAATGGCGAAGCGAGAAATTTTGAAAGGGGAAAAAAACTACAAACACCGCCGAAAGAGTTTGACACATTTTGGTCATTTAGCAAGATTTGTTTTATTTTTACGAAAAAACACTATCAAAAAAGGAGACTTGGCTCAATGCTACCCCACAAAAGCCTTTCTACTCACACCTTTAGTTTCAACGCCTTTGTTGAATTTGTAGGCTGCAACCCACTCGTCACTCCTCAGCAAGGGAAAGTGAAGTGTACGAACGGCAACGAGGTTGGGTCAGCTTGTACCCTGTCCTGTGACAAAAATAAAGGACTAACAATCCAAGGAAATGAAACAAGAAGATGCTTGTATGATCACAGAAACGGAGTTGCTCATTGGAATGGAGAACCTTTCACATGCGGAGGTTAAATGAGTGCAACTTTTTACCAAATCAACCAAATCTTCAATATACTCGCGCAATCACGCAGAAGCGTGTATCGGGTGGCGGGATCCATCTCCGCAGCTTAGCGCCTAAACAACAAAGCTCCGAAGAAACATTGTAGCGGCGGCAAGCCGCTGGCGAGACTGTGTCGGATTTGACGGGGCCGGAAATCGAACCCTAAACCTCTTGCATCAATAGCGATATCCCAAATCACTACGCCGACGGGAAACCAGCAGCGTCGTAGCTAATTGACCCAAATTTTGACAGTTTAAAATATTTAGAGGCGAAGATGTTGCGAGTTCTATAACTATATTGTAGCTAGAGAGATAAAAATTCAAAAGTTTTACTAGAATACGGTTTTGTTGAAAGAAGGTGAGGGTATGCATAAGTATGTGCCAGAATGCATTTTCCCATTTAAAATCGCCAATACGTTTCGGCCCATAAAATAACCTAAGCAAAATTTCAAAATCTTGCGAGAGAAAGAAAGTATAGTTTACACGATGCAATAAAATACAGAATTAAAATACTTTGGATTTTCTAAGGGTTACCACTTTCTAGTCCCGAGTTTTTCAAATTATTTTTAGATTTGGTTATCAGAATTTGAAGAAAAGTATAACAATCGCACTTTCTAGTCCCGAGTTATTCAAATTATTTTTAGATTTGGTTATTAGAATTTGAAGAAAAGTATAACAATCGCAAAGCTCGAAATATTCACGAGTAGCGCGGTACGACTAATATTCTCTGAACGAAAAACTTTATTTACATAAAAAGCAATCCAAAACAAATTTATTATTTACTGGTAAACTTTGCGCTTTTTAATTCTGGTGAAGTTTTTACTGTATGACAATGCAAATTTTTACTTTCCGATTTTGCTTTATGCACTAGTCAAACCGCATTACCTAACAACATGAAACGTGTCTATCTACGTACCACAACTGTTAACTTTTCTAGCTTATTTAAATTGATTGGTTGATTGTAATTGCTAGAACTACTACTCATTCTAAAAGGAGTAATAGACGTTCCCGATACACCTTTGATGAGGTTGATAACTCGTAACAGTGCTGTATTTTGACATGGTACAAAATAGCATGTTGAGCTTCGGAAATTTGTTTTTATTAATTCTGCAAGCAGAAATGAAGCTTTTGCACTGGTCGCTTTGGTAAGTTCTATTGGTCTAAGACGCCACCACTTTTTACGCGATTCGCTCGTTTGTTCAATAATTATGAACAGTTTAGAGGGCCGTGTAGTAAAGGCGTCTGTCTTTGAAGCTATAGACTGGGTTTATTTCCGAGTCAGGTCAAACCAATGACTGCAAAATTGCTATTCACAGCTTCCCTGCTTGACGCCCAGCATTAAAGAGAGAGTGTGGAGAACAACCAAGTCGGCAAGTTTACCTGCTGTGCAGTCGGAAAAATATTAGCGGGATTTAGACAGACGGCCGGCAAATCCAATGCGAATTCGTAATAGCGCTTTGATCGCTTTCTCGTGATAGGAGGATAAATAATTAAATATACAACAAAACACAAGTAACATAAATTCAAACAAACTCTGAAGTTATCCGGATGCTCGTGATTTGATAAAGACGATTGCGTCTCAATATTTGTGATTAACCTTTTTTGTCGATTAAAATTTATAATGCACAGATTTTTCAGTTTCGCTAAACGTTAACACGCGCGGTCTTTCGTCTCTGGATTATTGCAAAATAATCAATACGCAGACGCAAAATTTGAGTTTTGCCACCTTGTTCTTCGCTTGTGTCCGAATTTGAATTCATTTTCACAATTATTTTTTATCGGCTTTGCGCGCTTTGATGCGGCTCGTGGTTTGTCTCGCTCGTTGCCGCTATGACAACAACACGCACGTCACACGTAGCCATGGACGCCCTAATTAGTAGGAGTCCATGACGTAGCAAACCAGAAATTTCAGGAGAGGACAAATGAGCACTTCATTCCAGCCGTTCGATCTCTCCAAAAAAAGAAAAGGTCTTTGATGGTTGAAAACTGCTCCTTGTTGTCCTCCCATGGGACTAAACTCAAAATAGACGTAAATTTTTACCAGATTAGGGTTTGTCAACCAGTGGGTCTAGCTTACCCCCTGAATACGCATTGTACGCGAAGCTCAGATTAAAGAGAGGTTGCGTAACGGCAAAGATGGGTATTGTAGAATTTCGCTACCGAAATTGCGCGCAGCTGCAAGCATTGTTGCGTTATATTGATTACGCCGCTTGCAAAATTTATGAATCGGAAATGAGCTAAGATAATTAAAAATCACATTATAATGTTTAGACAAATGAAACGGCCAAATTAATTGAAACCAGTGCAAAACAGGAAAAGATTATGATATTTAATGATGTCATGAAAATGAAGTCTTATCTCAATTGCAAGTTCAACTTAATGTAAAATTTGCAATATACAGAACCAAACAAACAGCACTGCACTTCGGAACATGGTTGATGGAAATTTTATGTACTTGAATCACAAATAATAAAGCCGAAACAAATTGATACATATTCAAATGAGACGTTTCGGTTAAGTTTCACTAACCATTATCAATCTTATTCAAATAGAATCAATTTGAATCTTATTTAAATAGAATCATTATCAATCTTGATTAATTTATTATCAATCATATTATCAATCATTATCATTATGATTGATTTGATATTGGTTAGTGAAACTTTACCGAAACGTCTCATTTGAATATGTATCAATTTGTTTTGGCTTTATTATTTGTGATTAACCGGCCGTTAGCTCAGTTGCAAAGCGCACGCTATCGGTGCGGGAGGTCTGGGGTTCGATTCCCGGGCCGGTCAAATCGGCACAGTGTCGCCAACGACTCGCCACCGTTGCGGCGCTTCTTCGGAGCTGTGTAGCCCAGGCGCTAAGTCGCGGAGATGGGCCCCGCAACTCGTTACACGCTTCGGCGTAATACGGCGAGTATAATGAAGATTTGATTTGATTTTGATTTGTGATTAAAAGCATTGTACTGTACTTGTTTAGCTTGTTTAAAATGCCAGTATGACGCCATAACAGTTTTTGTTGCGACATAAATTATATATTGATGACACTTTAAGGTTAACTCATACGTCTCAGCACTTGCTGTGCATTTTGTTCATGAACTTGTAAAAATCACGTACAAAAAATCAAACCTCATTATACTCGCGGTACTAGGCCGAAGCGTGTAACGAGTGGCGGGGGTCATCTCCGCAGCTTAGCGTCTGGTCAACACAGAAACGTCACAGCGATGGTGGGCCGGTGACGACACGGTATCCGATTTGACCAGCTCGGTAATCCAACCCCAGACCTCCCGCGCCGACAGCGATGTCCTTGTCCACAACGCTAACCGGTCGGTTAAAATTGCGGACCAATAAGCATAATTAATATTGCAATTCTTCGAAATTAATCGTCTAAAAAATAGTGTCATGTCATCATCTTGTTTTCATTTTAATTAATTGGCGCGGAATTTTAAAAAGCTTCTTCCCGGCTTGATTTTGTCAAAGTTGAATGCCAGTAATTAGTTTTTTACCCAACTCACTCAGTAATTATTGTTTACAACTGCTTTTTGTTTATAATCTTTGAAAAAGCTCTGGCTTTCACCCAAAAGAATCAACGGAATAAATTATGACGTCATAAAGTGTTATTATATTTTAATTATTATTTCGTCTGCTGTGATTAAGATTTTGTGATAATGCTGTATTATAACGCTACTTGTCGGGAAGCACCTTGGCTTGAAAACCTTGTGGTGCTTGGATGCTTCCCGGCCTGTATTTAACCGAAAATAGTATGTTCATCGTAATTTATTGCTTTAAGAAATGCAGGCGAAAACAAACTATTACTACTACAAAGCATATTAAATAAGGCTTTCAAAGCGTGCGTTACAATTTAGGGGCTCAAATGAGGAATGACCCCTATCGCCTCGAGTAGCGTAGACCGATTCCACACGATGTTGAGCATCGTTTGGATTTGTCAGCATATTTCAATCAAATCTGGTAGGCTATAGAATGCAGTGAAACGGGAAAATACATTGAGCTTCATGTAAAACAGAATAAAGACATGAAAATGCATTCAATGCAAAAGTTGCAAGGGACTAATTATTGTGAGAAAGGCCTCGTCAGCATTGCTATGCACCGCCTATCCACGCTAGGCTCATTCCAGACAGTAAAAACTTGCTGTTACATTGCTTATCCTTATTTTCTTACCTTCATTTCTTTTTTAGGTTGTTTCCTTTTTGCAGGGGCCCAGCCACAAGCAAACACGCCCCGGGAAAAAGCCTGATGTCTCCCTCTTAACTAAGTTAGTTTAAGTAAATTACCACAGGCCCAAATTAATTCGCTCCTTGAATGTATTCAATGCAGTAATTGTGATTTTTGTTTTTTATTCCGCTTATCCTTGTGTTTCAGTATGTCGGGGAAGGTTCGATCTGCTCGTAGTGCTCGATATTTCATCCGAAATTCAGCTTTTTTCCTTCAACATCATCAAAGATTTCTTGATACGGATTCTCGATACGTTTCACATCGGACCAGATGCGGTGCAGGTTTGTGACAACGTTGTGCTATAATAGTCGGTAATAGCACAGATAGCCTAGCGATAAAAGCGTCTGCCTTTGGAGCTGTAGACTCGGGTTTGATTCTAAGTCGGATCAAACTTCGAATTAAGTTCAAACTTTGGCTCCCCCTGATGAACGCTTGGCCCCCCTAAGTCGACTGCTCTGGCGCCGGTTCAGCAGTTGGAAAAGGCACTTGGCGGGATTCCCCCATCTTAGAGTAGTAGACAAATGGCCGGCAACTCATGTGCGAACTTGTTGCAGCGCTTTGACCGTTTTCTCCTGGTAGAAGAAATATGCAACTAACTAACCAACTGAAACAAAGTTTACCGACCACTGGACTTTACAAATTTTCATGTTTAGACTTGGCGCGTGCGTTATTTTGCGTTCAAACTCATTGTTGATTGCAAACGTGTAATTGTATTTGTTACGTCACACATTGTTGGACTGGCATGGTACAAACGCTAATGGATGACGTCATAAACCAAAGTAGCATAATGTGACAATAATGAAAAAGAATGAGATCGCATCTCAGTAATGACAATAAATGACAATAAATAAGTAATGACAATAAATAAACAAAAATACATTTTTGCCCTACACAACAAGCTAGCAAAGAAATTGAGATGAGCGATTTCAAAGCTAGGTTCTAGCTTTGTACCAGCTTTGAACGCGACTAAAAGCTCGTTGGCGAAGCGGGTAGAACATCGCTATCGTGTGGTAGCTGTTCTATTCCCGGGCTGATCAAACCGGGCACAGTGCCACCAACGGCTCGCCACCGCTTTTCTTCGAAGCTGCCCAGACGCTAAGCCACGGAGATGGCCCGCCGCTCGTTACACGCTTCGGCGTAGGCCTAATACCGCGAGTATAATGAAGATTCGATTTTTTTTTAATGTGTATCACTAAAAAATCAGTGTTTCTACAGCACCGACTGTGGTTTACTGGAAAACATGATTGGAAATTAATAGGCAAGTAACCTTGAAATAGTTCTAGCCGATATCGCTTCTTAGCATATACGCAAAGTTGGTAAAAATAACCACAAAAACCCCGCAATTATCACTCAACTATTGATGGCTCTGCAAGAATTTGTCGCTGTCTCGTGAAAATTTTATTAAAATATACACAGTGCAAGGGGATTGTGACGTCATAAGAAGCATTTAAAAGTCCACAGGTCCTCTGTCCACGTGTCCAAATTAAGAGGGCCAAAAATCCACGGGCTTTCTGCATCATAACCAAATGTTTGAGATCGTAATTGAAAAAAGTGATTATGACATCAAATATTTGGTTATGATGCAGGAAGCCCGTGGACTTATGGCACTTAAATGACCGCGTGGACGGGGTAATGATGCATCACATAACTAAATGCAAAGTTAAAGGTGGATAACATAAATTTCCGATTTGAAAAAGCACGAAAAGCCATCCAGTTGGCTAGTGGTTAAAGATTTCCCTGTCGATGCGGAAGATCGGGGATCGATTTTCAAAACGGTCAAAGAGGACACAGTGTTGCCAACGGCTCGCCGCCGCTGTGACGTATCTTCGGAGCTGTCTTGCCCAAGCGCTTAGCCGCGAAGATGGATCCCGGCACTCGTCACACGCTTCGGCGTAATATCACGAGTATGATGAAAATTGGATTTTGATAAATGATGATCTTATGGTGGCGTGGCAACTCGTAGGACTACTGCATTGCTAGTTGCTGCAACTACGGTTATGGTCTCAAGGTTGTAGGTTCAACTACCACCCAAAACCCAAAACATTGCGAATCAAGAAAGTGACCAAAGTGCTAGATGTTTGTTGGTCGGCTTTTAAATACAGCTGCTTTAATGGCAAAACTCTAAAATATTTTGCAAAACGCATCTCTAAAAATTGATTAAGATAGCGCCAAAGCGTACAAGACACATCATTCGGCTTTACGCCGCCTAGTGGCTAGGAAAAAGATTCATTGCTTATGCAACAACGTCTTCGTTTCACCACTCACGGAAACTCACTTCAAAAAATAGAACTCATTTTCTTTGAAACACGCAAATTTTTGATTTTTGCTTTTCACCACAAAGTCTTATTATTTTTAAGGTATTTTGCTTCTGGTTTTGTGATATCTGGCGAACAATTGGTCAAACAAAAAATACGTGAAAACGTTTAAACATAAACAAAGAATGCGAAAATCGCGGTTAAAATCGTCCAATTTCATGCAAATTTTTTGGCTGACGTGTTTTGTGCACATTTACAAACACATTTTTCGCCCTACCCAGCCATTAAAATCTGATAATTATCAATGGATTGATGATAGTAACGAGATGTGTTTTTTAACAAACCAATTAAGAATGTTTTGCCAACCTGCTTGGCTATTTTAAGGCATATCAGAGTGTTATATAAGTGCTTGGGGGTGAAAACGGTTTCTTGGTACCAAAGTTACTTAGAAACTGAATTTTCACTTTAATTTTCAAATAATTTCAACCTTCGCAAAATTTTTTTGAATATTTTTCAAATTTTTAATTTGATTTTATCAAACTTTTTTGCCAACTTGCCCTTCAAGTTGAAAAATTTTCCTTTTAATTTTTTAATAAAATTGCTGTCATCAACATCAGCGGCGTAGCCAGAAAGTATAAAAGGGGGAGGGGACAGGGGAAAAAAACACAAAAGCCTAAAATCCATTGAAGGAATCTGGTATACTTCTCACTTCGCAGCATTTGTTTTTTTTTCACCAAGAAGCTGAGTTATAGTAGGAGCATGGCACAATGACCCTACCATCAACGCGTTTTTGATCAACATATTGTGTATCCTGTTTTGCTGTTGCGAGTGCAAATAATTCGAGGAAATAATTTGGACAGAAACTTCAAACATTCATGATACCGGAAGTGAAAATTGACTAATGTAATTGAATAGCCAATTGGACCAATCTGAACAGAGATAGTGAAGGCTTATCCAATCAGATTTCTAGGTTTATGGAAATTTTTTACTGTTTCCTGAATTTCCGAAATTAGTTAAACACATTTTTTGCATTACGTCATCATGTTACGAGAATCAATAAAACAACAAAATTGTTAAACTGTGCATTATAGTTTTGTGGCACGCTGTTTGCTCAAAGCAAAAAAACCCAATCTTCATTATACTTGCGATACTGCGCCAAAGCGTGTAACGACTGGCGGGGCCAATCTCCGCGGCTTTCAGGACAACACAGCTCCGAAGAAATCGCACATTGGCGAGTCGTTGACAACACTGCGTCCGATTTGATGGGTTAGGAAATCGAATCCTGGGCCTCCTCCGCCTATAAGGATGTCTCCATAGTGACTACACCAACTTGGAGTTCGATTCCCGGGCCGATGAGATCGAACACAGTGTCGCCACCGCTACGATGTTTCTTCGGAGCTGCGTTGTCCAGGTACAAAAATGGACCCCGCCACTCGTTTCACTCTTCGGCGTAATATTGCAAGTAAAGAGTAGCTTAAACGAAACACTTCGAGCATGATGAAGAATTGAAAATAAAATCGCCAAAAAATTGTCTCATATCAAAAAGAATGTATAATAATCGTTTTGTTAAAGCATGAATTCAGTCGTCAATATCAAGTTTCATGGTTTTTCCCGAAATCTGCAGTATTTGTTTTTGATTAAAATATTTGATTGCGTGTAATATTTGCTGCATAATTAAATATTTATTGCACTTTATGTTCATAGATTTTTTTTATTATAATTTAATCTCCGCAAAATCTTATTGAATTTTGTTGTTCATTTTTATTTCATCTTATTCAATTTTATATTTTTAATATTAACTTAAGATAATAGTGAAGTAAAATAAAATATTAGTAGATTCTTTTATTGCTTTACAAAATCTCAATCACTCAGCTCAAAACCAAATAAAAATTTTGTAAAGATTTTACAATTTTTTTGCAATGCCCCATCTACGAAATGTTTATGGTGGAATTTACGATCATTATTCATCAGCAGGTTCAAAGCACAGCGCAGGTGTTGGTGATCTTTCGCATTTCACGCTCCCTTTGTATCTGATGAAGATATTGTTAAGATCACCACCAGCGCTGCTTCGCACGTGTCAGCTTTGCGCAAATACTAGCTATGGCTGCAGAGATTTCATTTTTGACTGACATGTTTCCAGGGCTTGGGCAGCAAAAAAGGTCAGGGGACCAAGACTGGATTTAGGCCATAAAAAGCCATTAGTGATTGACGTCCAAAAACAGGCATTTATACGTCAAAAATAGGCATTTATGAGTCAAAAATAGGCATTTATTCGTCCAAAACAAGCATGTATACGTCAAGAAACATCACAGTGGCAGCGAATCGTTGGCGACATTGTGCCTGATTCAACCGGTCTGGAAATGAAACCCATGACTTCCGTCGCCGATCGCGGTGTTTTTGACCACTACATTAATTGTACGGAGCCCAAATTACTGCAGATATTGATCATTAAAAGCTCGTAGATCGTTGTTTTTAAAAATTGCTTGATAATGCTTGTCAAATTCTACCAGCATTTCGTTTTCTGGACCCATATTAATTCTCAATTTTTTTTCAGGTTTCTTTCATTCACCATGACAGCAGAGTGGTGAGAAACTGGGATTACAATTCATTTACAGACCGCTATCTTCTTTTGAGGGTGAGTCAGCAAAACTGATCGAGTCGACACTGCCCACAAGTTGCAACGTGCACTTGATTTAACTTCTTCATTTCTATTTTCCTGTCTCGAGAAAACGACGGATGCGCTATTAAGACGAATCCAGACTCGCGTAGGAGTTGTCTTTGTTTACGAGTTTTCCGCTTGAATTTTGCTTCTGACTTCTTCAAGTTGCTGCTTGTCAGATTCCATCAAGCAGATTAATTAACGTGAAGCATCTTATCCAAGGACGCAACAAAGAGGCTTGGGTGGAAGTTGAACCATCAACCTTGCGATCATGGTCGTTGTAGTAACGACACTCCCAACCACCACGCCTCGATGCATTGATTATAGTTTGTAAACTGTTCGTAAATGGTTATGAATGTTTTGTTTCTCTTGATAGGAAAACCTGGGTTTGATTCATGTTCGAGTGAATTTGCCGCCCATGTCTTTAATGATGTGAATGACCGTGGTGCTGTTGATGGCATTAAGCTAAAAACAAGTCAGCTCAAAATGTTTAATATATTTCAATTTTTTTCAGGAATTTTTAAACCTTCCTCATGCTAACGAAGAAACCAAAACGGCTGTTCCACTCTCATTGACCCTCTCCAGAAGTTTATTTTCAGGTGTTGGCAAACGTTCCACCACTCCACACGTTATTTTCGTTGTAACTGATGGAACATCTATTCAATATCTCGCAGGTTGGTCTTGTTCTACATTTACTTGCTGTTATTTCCCAATGTTTATCAAACAAGTAGTAGTAGTAGAGGGTATTTATTTTTGATTGGAAGAGACGCAACAACAAAGAAAAAAATAGCAACAGCGTAATTTTTCATAAAAAGCAATGTCGTCTATCCTGTGAGAAGCTGCGAAATGAACTAAAGAGAAGTGAAAATTCCTGTGAGAGGCTACGCACGACCTAAATTAAAAATAAAAAAAACAAACACTTAACAAAAAGTAAAAAAATCAAATCTTCATTATACTCACGGTGTTACGTCGAAGCGTGTAACAAGTGACGGGTCCATTTCCGCGGCTTAGCGCCTGGACAGCACATCTCCGATTAAACATCGACGCGGTAACGAACCTTTGGCGACACTGTGTCCGATTTGTCCGGCCCTGGAATCAAACCCACACCTCCCGCTCCAATAAAAATGTCTTTAACTGCCATGCCAACAAGTCTCTTGATTTAAAAACTGCGCGGCTTTTTAGAATTTGCATCAATAAACAAAAGAGTCCGAACTTCCTTAGTTTCAAAGTTCTTACGTCATTGTTTTTTATTTGCATATATTTGCGCTAAACTTTATAAAAGAATTTTGTTTGATAAACTTTTCACTATCAAATGCTCATTGTTCGTAGTTTTGGAGGCCTTGAAAAATTCAATAAAGTGATTTTTTCCCAGTTCTAAACGCTGATATCGCAGTGTTATTATCTTTTCATTCATAATAAGATAGTGTTGCCCGTTGTGCACTGAGGAATTGTGACTGGAGCTTTAATGAAGTTGTTTAAACCACGCAGAACATGCTCAGCAGCTCCAACTAGTGTCGAAAGTAGTAGCGGTTGGAATTGGACAAGCTGACCCTGCATTGGTCTCCCACATTGCATCGCCACCTAGCGATCAATTTTCTTTCACTTACACCGAACCTGTTTGGGGTTTGTTGTCAACAATAAGGTAAAGTTGAAATATTTGTCATGATTTTTGACATTTCTGGACATTTCAGCGAAGGAAATGACTTTCTGCGAGTTGAATTTTTAATATCTTAAATGACCGAGTTTATTTTCATACAATTTAACTGAAAATTCAGCAGTAATTGACTGTATTGTATGGAATTTTGTTAGTGGTTGCTTATTTATCCTCCTATCACGACAAAGCGATCATAGCGCAATGCAAGCTCGCTTAGGAGTTGCCAGCCATCTGTCTACCGCATCTACTGTAGATGCGGGAATCTCGTTAAGTGCCTTTGCTAATGACACAACAAGCAAACTTGCCAGCTTGTTCTCCACACTGTCCCTTTTAATGCTGAACGTCAAGCAGGTACGCTGTGCATAGCAATTTTAAAGCCATTGGTTTGACCCGACTCGTAATCAAACCCAAATCTACGGATCCTGAGGCAGACGCTCTTACCACTCGGTCATCTGAGCTGTATTTTTGTTATGTGCTTAACTTGTGAAGTTTACTTTTAGACAAGCTACTGAGAAGATATGTCATGCCCAACAAACTGCTTTGCGCACTTTCTGCCCATGGGAAGATCTCCCCAATTCTGAAAACTGCAGTATATCCGTATCTTGCTCCAATTCCAACAGAGTTGGATCCGTTTGTCGCGCGTCGTGTTGTCTTGGGTACGAAATCGTGTCTAACCCAACTACGACGTGTAACTACAACGGAAATTGGTCACAAACAACATGGCGGTGTATGGGTACGTCACTTCCTTTGATATTTAAATTTGTCGTCAGCGTGACGTAGTGGTTTGGAGTGTCGTTTCTACGACGGCCATGATCGCAAAGTTGATGGTTCAACTCCCACTCGAGCCTCTTTGTTGCGTCCTTGAATAAGATACTTCACGATAATTATATCTGTTTGGTGCAATCTGACAAGCAGCAAATTGAAGAAGTAAGAAGCAAAACTCAACCGGAAAACTCAGAAACAAAGAGAACTCCTAAGCGAATCTGAACTGCTCCAGTATATAGCGCCTCCAACGCTTTCTCGGGACAGGAGGATAGAAATGAAAAAACCCATCAGTTTTCAAATAAGAGAACGATTAGAAATTTTTGTAAGCTGTTTTTTTCTTGTATTTTTAAAATAACCTTAAATGTTCAGTTTTTCTCGCTTCAACCTTAGCCCCCTTACCACTTAATTGTTGTCTTTACAATAAAGTTTTATTTGCCGACCATTAAACTTACTATTGTATTTTCTGCGTAATATATTCACTCGCTGAGAGGGGGTAAATCCCCCGGGGCCTACGTTGGGGGTGAGTGACCAGTTTTTACATTGATACCTTTTATTCATAGTTATTGCCCAAAAATTCTCTAAGCAGCCATGAATATATTCACCAAAAAAAACGTTCAACTTTCAGAAAAAACCTGCTCCAATATTCCTCTCTCTGAGGGTCTCAAAAATCGCTGCACTGACGAATGCAACGTCAACTCCACTTGCGTCATATCCTGCGATGAAGGTTACGTTATTTCCGCCCAAAGTGATACAAATTGCAGAGTGAGTTTGTTTCTGCACGAAACAATGCGCTATTGTTTCTTAACGGTTTGACACCGGCGCTAACGGACCGATTTCTACGAAAAAACAAGCAAATACAATTTGAGATGATGACATAATCAAATCTTCATTATACTCGCGGTATTACGCCGAAGCGTGTAACGAGTGGTGGGGCCCATCTACGCGGCTTAGCGCCTGGGCTACACAGCTGCTTCGAAGGAACGTCGCAGCGGTGGCGAGTCGTTGGCGATATTTACCCCGCCCACATATCCCATTTTAGTGGACTTTAGGCCCACGATTCTTGGTTCTACTTTTTGCGTCATAATCAATTTTTTGATGTCGTAGTTGAAAAAGTGATTATGACGTCAAAAAATTTATTATGACGCAGAAACTCAAATCAAGAACCGTGTGCCTAAAACCCACTAAAATTTGATATGTGGACAGGTTAATTGTGTCCAATTTGATTGGCCAGGGAATCGAACGTAAGACCTTCCGCGTAGATAGCGATGTCTTTAACCACTGCACCGACTGGCCGGTTGCATTATCAACTTTTGAGAATGAAATTCTTATACTTTTGTAGTTTTCCACCGTCACTCAGCAGGTGGAGTGCTCCACCACTTGTCAGCGACGAAGTGGAGAAGACAGCCCAATGTGGAGAGAAGAAATTAATTTCACATGTCTTGGTAAGACCCACTAATCCAGTGGTTCTCAAACTGTGCGTCGCGACGCCCTGATGCGTCGTTTTAATTTTTAAAGGGCGTCGCAAAATAATTTGGATTACACGATGGGACTAAATTTTAACCACAATTTTGTTTCTTTTTTCGCAAAAATGAGTGGCTTTTAATTGATTTCACAAGAGTTCACAACTTTTTGCTTTCCTCGCAATATTCTGTTTTCAACTCAACAGTGACTTATACTTTATGCTCTATAACCCCATTGTCATACAGTCTAATAATTTAATTTTCAGTGCGTTTGATGCTGCTGTATGTTTTTTGTTCAATAACCCGGTATAGCGGTAACAACATCGCTTCGGTGTGGTAGGTAAGGGTTCGACTTCCAAGCCGGTCAAATTGTACATAGACAGTGTCGCCAACGGTCACCACCGCTGCGACGTTTCTTCATGCCGTGTCGCCCAAGTGCTGGACGCGTAGATGAGCCCCGCCACTTGTTACGCGCTTAGACGTATTCCCCTGAGTATAATAAAGATCTGATTTGAATTTTTTTTAGAAGGTCTAAGAAAAGCGACGGCCTTGTAATCGGAAAACATTAGCAACAGCTTCGACATGACATTGTGCATGTCTGATTTCATTGCGCAGCTTGTAACCTTGAGTTTATAAACATCTATTTTTTAAATGAACTCAGTTTTATACATCGTGTTCCAGCGCATGCACCATTTGACAAAAGCGGAAAATGTTAAGTATTTACTGACCCATACGCTTTTATCGTTCCAAGACAGGGATGGCGAACCTTTTTAAGTGGTGGGTCAAATTTAAAGTCGTAGACCAAAAAAATAATAAACGGGGGTTACGCATGTAAAAAAAAAGGTCATCATACGTCCGCAGAATGATGTCCAATTTTCCGCCCAAAATCGGGTGTAGAGCAAAAAAAAGGTCATCACGTTCGCAAATGTCCAATTTTCCGCCCAAAATCGGGTGTAGAGCAAAAAAAAAAGTCATTACATCCGCGGGTAAAGTTTTCCAAACTACAAGTGGGTCACCAAAATGTGCAAGTGGGTCACTTAGTGACTTGTGGGTAAGTGGTTCGCCATCCCTGTTCTAAAATGACAATTCTGTGGAAGATTTCGTTAAAAGCGGAGACCTCATGGCTTGCGATTAAGTTAGTGGTTTGAGTTTTTACTTTGTAGTTTAGAGACTGGGTTCGATACTTGGTCAAGCGATAGCAAAAACTTAAACGACGGTATCTCCAGTAGCGACTGCAAAGGTTAACACCATTTTATGATATCTTGCGAAGTCCGTAAAATCAAAAAAAAGTAACGGAATGTGTCGTTGTGACAAAAAAATCTTGCAGTCAAAATGAGCCAGACTTCAAACACAATATTTTGTTTCAAAAAATTTTACATTTACACCAGTGCGTCGCGAGACAAAAAATTCTTTGAGAGTGCGTCGCGACAAGAAAAAGTTTTGAGAACCACTGCACTAATCAAAAATCTTCATCATACTCGGGGTATTACGTCAAAGTGTGTAACGAGTGGCGGGTCCGTCTCTGTGGCTTAGTGCCTGGGCTACACAGCTCCGAAGAAACGTCGCAGAGACAACTAAGCGTAGGCCACTCTTTGTCCAATATGATTGGGCTGGTAATCGATCTCATGATCTCCCGCGCGATAGCGATGTCTTTTGGCACTTCCCCAACCACTATGCCAGCAAAACTTTAATTTTGATGATCTAGCATGAGGTTCTGCAAAATTAGAAATTTGTGAATGTTTTTTTTTAACTAAAAAGTTTAATTATCAGAAATTAATAGCACCACTTCTCTCTATAATTAAGTTTTATTGCGACTTTATCAGAATTTTCTTTTGGAAATCTATTTGAATAACTTCTATTAATTTTTGACAATTAATTTTCTAAATTTTGTAGGATACAACAACTTAAAGTCAAGTAGGATCTTCACTTTATTTCTTCATCATACTTTAATCCACTTTGGGTTTCTTCGGAATCCTCAAGACAATTTAATTTTACACTTGTTTGAAATTAAATCTGCTTTAGATTTTTGGCAGCTTTGTTTGTTTGCCATTGTTACAACAATGACATGATTCATTAAGTGAAGAAAATATATTTTTAATCAACTAAAATCACTCTGGTGATTCAGAAAAGTTGAGATTTTTCCTCTTGGCTCAACGAATCTACACTTTGTTTGTTTTAGCTACATAATTGCAGCTTAAATTTTTATATTAGCAAAGTCTGCGGGTCAGGAAAGATGACCTAGTTGAACATCGAACCCACCAAACCAGCTCCGTAGCAAAAGGACGTGGCCAGCAAAAGAATTAGTGCCGCCTTTTTTTGGCTACACCTTGTAAGCAAATTCTTTGCTACTATTTCTTTGTCTTTCAGAAATAAATGAGTGTTTGTCGAATCCGTGTGAGAATAACGGAAGCTGTTTGGACCTTATCAACGGCTTCAACTGTACCTGCTTGCCTGGCTTCGTTGGGACAATGTGCGAGAGAAACGTGGACGAATGTGCGTCATCACCGTGTAGGAACAATGCCACGTGCGTTGATGACGTCAACGCGTACGTATGTCACTGCGTCGAAGGTTTGTGATTGGTTGATTTATATTTTTATGGTGAGAAAATGTCACGTTCAGAACAGACCCACAGTTACCCCACCCACATGTCCAATTTTAGAGAGCTTTAGACCCACGGTTCTTGGTTCTGGTTTCTGCGTCATAATCAATTTTTTGATGTCATAATTACAAAAACTAAAACCAAAAACCACGAGCCTAAAGCTCACTAAAATTGGACATGTGGACAGGGTAATAGGCTAACAGCCGTGGGCAGTGGGCAGTGGCATAGCCAAAAGTGGCCCCTGGGGGAACTTTTTTAGAAATCGCCCACTAAGAACTTAAGTAAATGGGGCTTAGCATTGTCTAAATCCGCCCCCATCTTCCTTAATATTTTTTTCCCTGGCAAATAGCTTTAAATATTGAATCAAGGTTTCTCGGTTCAAAACCAGATGGAGTTAAATTTTTTGAATTTCTTCCAAACAATTTGGCAACATAACAGCGGAAATCCCTTTATAATATTGCTGCGATGCGTGATGCGTGAGCAACTACATGTTCTCATGACGCCACAGCTTTGATTAATTCACTAATTATTTTATTTGCATTTTATATGAATATTTATTGAAATATTTTTCAATTTTTGTGCCATAATTTTGAGCAGATTCGTGAAAATTATTGCCAATTGTTTTCAAAAATAGTGCCAAAATATTAATATTGCCAATTTATTAGTTTGGCAAAATTACAGCTTTCCGGTGGCGCAAGTAAAAATTCCGGAGGAGTTGCATTGTAATTTTCTTTTTTGCAAAATTTCAGCGTAATTACATTAATGTGCACTGTGTTGCCAAAAAAATAGCAACATAATTTGCAAGTCTCGTGCAACATATTTTGACAATTTAATTACAAATATCACTGCCAAGACACAGCTAAAACACTTGGCCCAACGTTTCGCATCTCTTCTGTTGCCATTGTCAGCACGCTATGTCTACACTGAGCTGGGTCGTATGCCGTTACGCAAAAGGTTGCTAATCGAACTAGAAGCGAACCAAAATGTCAGCCCAAGTATTTTAGCTCTTTCTCAGCTGTGTTATTCCGAATTACTTTTAATTAAACTTTCAAATTATTGAATAGAAAGTTCAACAGTAATTGAGGTAGATTGCATTGCGAAGTGAGTTTGCGCTCTTCGAGTCAGCAGCCACCCGGTATATATGTCAAATAAGATCGGCTCCAGCCGTGAATCGAACCCGTTTAGTAGGATTTGTAACCTGTGCGCTGTAGCCTACCGCTAAACCATGTCGCTGACATCAAAATTGCTGACTAACTCACCATTGTACCGTTTGCCATCTCATATCATAGCAGAAGAAACCCGACTGTTTTTTGAGACTTGGTAGTAATTGTGTATGTCACGAGTTTTAAGCAGACAGTCTGAGTTCAATTCCTGGGCGGGTAAAATCATGTCACAGCTATTCTCCTTCGAAGGGACGTCGCCATCGAAACATTTTAGGGGACTGGGCCCGATTTAGCCAATAAGAGGCCCCGTTTTCAATATCCTTCTGTGATCGATCTCTGAAAAAGGTTTTCATAAATCAGAAGGAGGGGTGTCTTAATGCCCCACCCCTGGCCGAGTCACTGTACAAAAAATTGTAATGCGTTTTTCCTTTGAATAATCAAATATGTTTATCCAATTTATAATGAGGCAATTTTGCTTGTTAAGTTCTTGATGAGGGTTAAATAGCGCCGAAAACGTTTGAAACTTCGTAATTGTTGTTTGTAAGCAATGCGAAATGCAACGTTGCTTGCATCGTATTGGGATTTGTCCAAAGCGTATTTTGTTCCACCGTCAAATGAAAATTTTATTTTATTTTTATAAAAATTTTTTTTAGGTTTTTCCGGGAAAGATTGTTCGACGAACATCGATGATTGCGCCTCGAATCCGTGTGAAAATAACGGAAACTGCTCTGATGGAATCAATGGTAATTTGCCACCATAAATATTTTATTACAATAGGCCGGTCACGCTATCCTGGTTGAATTGAAAATTGAACAATAATTGAGGGAGACTGCGAAGTGAGCTTGCGATCTTCGAGTCAGCAGCCACCTGGTATACATTTCGAATGCGATGGGCTCCACTCATGAATCGAACCCGTCACGTAGGAACTGCAACTTGCGCGATACCGCCAGGCCAAGTTGCTTAAGTCAACGACATTTTTTCCGGTACGGCCAGGGACGGGTTTGGGGGAGGGTTATGGCGGCGGATTGAGAGACGTTTATGGGGACGGATTGAGATAGGTTTTTGGGGCGGATTTGGGGAGGGTTATGGGGGCTCTTACCCCAGGGAACCCTCGGCAAATCGCATCTTCTAAAAACAAGGCTTGCTGCTAGTGCTAAAATCAGGTCTGCAATAAAACATGAGGCACCTTGAAAAATTAGCTCTGGTGCCGTCCAAAGTGTTAACACGGCACTGGGTACATTTTCTCAAGCCCAATATTCTGAATGGCAGGTTCGATTCTCAACAATCAAATTTGACATATATTTCAAGCGACGTCAAAGAAGTTAAGCTGCTTTTTTACTGAGTTGTTAAGTGTTCAGCTCAAAAAACATCAAATCCTTCATTGCACTCGCGGCATTGCGCCGTAACGTGTTACGAGTGACGGGGTTCATCTCCGCCGTCTAGCGCCTGGACAACATAGCTCCGAAGAAACATCGCAACAGTGGCGAGTCGTTGCCGACACTGTGTCCAATTTTACCGGGCCGGGAATCGAACCCCAGTCCTTCCGCATCGGTAGCAATGTCTTTAACCTCTACTTGATAACAATGAAATTTCTGCAGATTTTTTGTGCCAGTGTGAAGCCGGTTTCGAAGGTAAGCGATGCGAGATTGAACTCGATTGGTGCGCTGATGCAATTTGTGCAAACGGTGGGAGCTGCATCAACCACCGGGAGAATTACACATGCAAATGTGTGGAAGGGTTCGAAGGAATCCACTGTCAGCTCAACATCAATGATAGCCGAAACGAGTCTCGCATTCACGGTACCAAACTTCTTGTAGCCTATTATTATTACTCGCCAATTGTATTGCTCACAGTATTTAGTTGCATATTGATCTTCATATCACGAGAAAAGCGATCAATGCGCTATGACTATCTTGCTTATTAGGAGTTACCTGCCACCGGTCTACCACTCTAAGATGGGGGAATCCCGCTAAGCGCCTTTCCCAATGGCACAACAAGTAAACTTGCCGGCTTATTCTCCACACTGTCCCTTCAATGCTGAGCGTCATGCAGGGAAGCTGTGAACACCATTTTGAAAGTCAGTGTTTTGACCCAACTCGGAATCAAACCCGAGTCTACAGCTCCAGAGGCAGACGCACTTACCACTCGGCCATTTGAGCTGTCAATCTGTAATTGTTCCATCAAGTAACTGTTCGATGAGATATTAAACTGAATTTGGAAAAAAGTTAGCGCAGTGGTTAAAACATTGCTAACGGTTGGCAGGTTGGGGTTTCGATTCCCAGCCCGGTCACATCGGACGCAGTGTCGCCAACGGCTCGCCACCGCTGCGACGTTTCCTCGGAGCTGCGTTGCCCAGGCGCTATGCTGCGGAGATGGATCCCGTAACTCGTTACACGCTTCGGCGTAATACCGCGAGTGTAATAAAGATTTAATTTTATTTTAAATGTTTGTGTTATTTTTAGTGACTCGTTGTTCACCGGATCCACTGCGCTCAGAAACACGACCGAGGTCCATCTGCAACGGGACAGAAGAAATTGGGACAGTTTGTACTCTGCGATGTTTAAATGGGTCACGACCCAAGACATTTTCAACAAACAAGCCAAGAAGGCGAATTTGCCTGGACACTGGACGTTGGTCCATCGATGACGACGAATGGGGCTGCGATGAGATTATGCAGTGCCCTTCGTTGATGAACAATATCCCCATTGGCCGCCACATGCTGTCAAATGGGGGCGCTCCTTTTATTGTGAACTCTACTGATGATGATGTAACAATGCATTCGAAACATGTCGGGCAAACTCGCTCTCAAAATCCGTACGAAGTAGCGTCGGTGAATTGCACGGATGAAGACATGGTTGGCTCGATCTGCCACTTGAGCTGCAGACAAGGTTACAGACTTTCCGGATCAAATCGAAGGTTAGACATATACGCATGGCGGGATAAAGGAGAGGGGTTTGTGGGATTATGGCACAGGGGCACCTAATAATGGGGGGCTCTTCGGTAAATCCCCCCAAAATGGTCTGCTTCTAACGTTAGTATCAGGTAAAAATACTGCTTACGTCAACATCGGGTTTTCAAAAAAGCAAAGGGAAAATCTTGATACGGGTCTAATACGCAGGTTTTGTTACAACATTTTGAAATTAACACCATTGTTATCACCGAAGACCTGCCAGATGTTTCTGTTGCCCAGGACGAGTTTAAAAAAGCTTCCACCCCTTTCTGTTACCCTTCACAACCAGCTGCTCGGGGTGAGTGTCCACTTCTCCCAACCCCTAGGTACAACCCCGGCAATCACCCACTAGTACTACGAAGGTTTATTGATTTTGACAGGAATGAAAAAGTTTCATGGGTGTTTTTTGAGTCGGTTTGCACTCAAAAGCGCGAGCTCACTTCGCACTTTCTCTCCACATTGCCAGTTAAATTTTTGTGTGTTTTTAAAATAAGCTCAGTTCTTTATTTTTACGGTGATATTTTTTGTACACGGCAGCGTATAAATATTAGTTTTATTTGTACACTGCTGTTTACAAAAAATTGTTTATTTAAAGCTCACCAATTTGTTTTAGAGTTTATTTCAATAAATTATCAGCGAAGTATGCTTTGCAGTATATGTCTCTCGAATGGAAGATGGGCCCCTCCTACTTCAAGCGAATGTGTCAGAACCCAGTGTCCCTCGTTAGAATATCCCAATGTAACCTGTACAAATGGCAACTTTCCTGAGTCAGTGTGCAACCGGACCTGTCCCACTGGGTACAAGTTATTTGGACCAAGTTCAAAGGTAATTGAACTTACGCAAGACAATGATTCATGCAAATGATCAAAAATCAAAGAAGTCAAATCTTCATTATACTCGCGGTATTACGCTGAAGCAAGCAACGAGAGGCGAGGCCCATCTCCACGACTTAGCGCCTGGGCTACACAGCTCTAAAGAAACATCGAAGCGGTGGCGAGCCGTTGGCGACACTGTCCAATCTGACCGGCCCGGTAATTAAACTCAAGACCTTCCGAACCAATAACGATATCCTTTACTACTACGGAACCAGTCGGTCAAGCAAATACCCATTAGGCTGTATTGTTCACATACATTACATACATACAATTACTGTGACAGCGGAAGCAAAACAAAGAATTTCAGTAACAGCGTTGGAAGTGAACCCACGTCTTGCGTCTTTAAAGTTATAAATTTTGTGCCAATAACCATTATTTTTGTCGACATTTTTCCGATGATTTTGCTAAATTTTTTTTAAAATTCTGTTGTTAAATACATCGTTATCGGTGCGGAAGGTCATAAGCTCAATTCCCGGGTTAATCAAATCGGACACAGTGTCGCCAACGGCTCGCCACCGCTGCGACGTTTTTTCGGAGCTGTGTTGCCCAAGCGCTAAGTTGCGGAGATGGACCTCGCCACTCGTTACACAGTGCACGCTTTGGCGAAACACCGGAAGTATAATGAAGATTTGACTTATTTTTTTAATTCTTTATAGTCATGTTCGACGAGTTTTACTTGGGAACCGGCGAATCCTTGGTTGTGTTTAGCGGAGTGTTCTACACCGCCCCCATCCACAAACAATGCAATGTATCAGTGCACAGCGTCACATTTCAACGGATCGGTTTGCTCGGCCAAGTGTCTACCTGGGTACAGAGAAAGAATGAAAACCCAGTATACTTGCTACGTGAATGCGGCGGACTACTCGACCTCATGGAGAGGTAAGTTTTATTGCTCACCTGACCGATTGGCATCTGGAAGTGCAGACATGGGTGTGATTCCATTTCGGGTAAACCAATGACTTTAAGATGGGTAATCCCGTCAAGTGCCTTTCACAACAGTACAAGTAAACTTGCCGGCTTATTCTCCACACTGCCCTTTGATGCTGAGCGTCAAGCAGGGAGGCTGTGAAATGTGAAAACCACTTTTTAAAGTCATTAATTGACCCGACTTGGATTCAAACTCATGTTCGGTATTCCCCCATCTTAGCGAGTTAGACAGGTGCCGGTAACTCCAACGAGAGCTCGTTATGAGTTCATAAATTCCCAGCCACCGGCAGCCTCTATCAGGGTATTTCGAGCTTTCCTGTTCCATTCTTAAATAGAGAATTGTTTTCAGGTCAAGAAGGAAGTTGTGAACCAGTAAACTGTCAGCGATCAATCGATCTCACTGATGGTCGAGTCAACGGTTTCACACCCGAAGATGAAATAAGGTTGGTCTCTGAGCCACAAATTACAGTGGACCAGCAGTTTGATCAGACCACGGACCAACAGCCAAACCATCGCAGTTACAAAGCCATAGTGGGGTTACAAACCTTAAGAAACTCATCGGTAAGTCGATTGTTAAAGAGCCGATTTCGTTGGTTTGAGAAGAATCTGTTTGGTAAATTTGTCAAAAAAAAGTAATTGTTCATTATTCTCGCGGTATTACGCCGAAGCGTGTAACAAGTGCCGGATCAATCTCCGGGGCTTAGCGCCTGGGCAACGCAGCTTTGAATATTCATCACAGCGGTGGCGAGCCGCTGGCGACACTGCGTCTGATTTAACTGGCCCGGAATCGAACCTCAGACCTTCCGCACCGACAGCGATGTCTTTAACGTCTGTGTCTACCGAGCGGTAGATTGGTGTTAGATATTACTTTTTTACGTAGGTAACCATTAATCTCTGGTACGGGGATTCCCCGATGGGCCGGCACATTCGTATCGGCAGTAACGTAAATGGATCGGATGATTTTATCACGGGATTGGATGACCGACTTCTGTTCCACGAGTAAGTTTTTGATAACTCGTACAGCTCATAATTGCCCGCGCGTTAGAGCAGTTGACTATGATATTCTTACGACAGTGCTCTGCGCCTTAGAAAGTAAAAAACAGTCTGTAGGTTTATTTTTTTCCGCAACTGCATGCATCTATTCAACAACTCAGATGGCCGAGTGGATAGAGAGTATGCCGCTAGAGCTGTAGACTCTAGTTTGATTCCGAGTCTGGTTAAACCAATGACTTTAAAATTGCTACTCACAGCTTCCCGCTTGACGCTCAGTAATGAAGGTACAGGTGTGTAATAGACAAATGTACTTGGCCGTCTGGAAAGGCGCTTACCGTGATACCCCTATCACGGATTTACGCTGCAGCGTGCTTCCCGGGCAAGCAACCCTATGCCCCTTCTTAGGTCCGTCCCCGGGAGATTAGTCGGCGAAAAACTTAGAGGGGAGGGCCGGATTTAGACATAAGAGGCCCGTTTTCATTCGCCCTTATAGCGATCAATCTCTAAAAAGAAAGGTCTTCCTACAGCAAAAAGGGAAGCGCTCCCCTGACTGCATCCTGCCCGTCCCGCCCCCCTAACCGCGCCATGCCCGTCCTTGCTTCAGACTATCAGCTGCCTGTTACAGAAATAGAAGATTCTACAAGTTCAAAGTGCTTCATATATTGTTGTCTTTTGTTTTTCTGAGTTTTTAACATTTGTGATTTTGTGTTTTAGTGCGCCTGGAAATTCTTCTCACAATTCGACTGACACCGCTTACCCAAACATTTTTCATCCATACGATCACGTGACAGTCCGGATAGAACGCAATTCCTTCCAACTGCGTACAACTAGAACTAATGACGTCATACGGCATCCTTTATCACATCGCAATATCAGCCTGATTTATTTCAATCACGATAGTTTTTCTTCAATATCTGCCCCATTTTCGAACGATCTTTCCATTGCTTCGGGCCTTCATTTCGTATGCATTGACACGAATTTGTGATTGAATATTTATAACTTTTTACTTCATTCTTTCTTTCTTTACTGTGCTGCAATAATTTTGTTACGGCGGAACAGGCATTTTTCTGCACTATGTTATTGAACTACTCTACACTTTCTTGTACATTCTGTTCGATTAAAATAAAACGGCGAGTTAAAAACTTCGCTCTTGGCGCGGGAAGTCTTAGGTTCGATTCCCAGGGCGGCCAAATCAGTTACAGTGTCGTCAACGACTCCCCACAGCTGCGATATTTCTGCGAAACTGTGTGGTCCAGGCGTTTGGCCGCGGAGACAGATCCCGCCACTCGTTACACGCTTCGGCGTAATTCAGCGAGTATAATGACTGAAGATTTGATATTGTTTTATTGGAACAGGAAAGCCTCTATTATATTGGATTTCATACTTTCCAATTACGGCTTAAGCGAAAAATCTTCACCTTGAAACTTGAAAAGCCGTATTTTTCTGATTTTCTTACTTTGTCTTCGATTTATTCTAGTTTCCTTGTCACTTGACTTTGATTGATGATCATTATTTTGTTGCTTTATTTCTGATACCATGCACTTTTTAATTATATTTGCTCAGAAAGGCAACAATTAGTTTTATCCAGCAAGTAGGCGACGTAAAGAAAAATTAACCTGCTTTAAAAATTACATTTGCTGCACAACAGTCTTTTCCTGCCTCCGATTTCGTGTAAACGAAAATTTAAAAAAGGCAGTTTGTAGCTCAGCAATTGTGGAGTTGGCCGAGTGGTTGGTGCATTGGGCTCCCAAGCAGGCTTCGCGGGTTCGATGCTCAACTAGGTCATCTCCATGATTCATGTACTTCACTACCACAAAAATCCTAAGCTGCTTGAAATAACAAACAAAAAAAAATTGTCAACCAGCTACAACTGCACTGCAGAGTAGGCTCAAACCTTCGCAATTGCAGAACATCTTCTGAAACTGCAGAGCAGTACAATTTTCTTTAAAACAAAGATAGACCTACTGCTAACGGTGTGGGAGGTCTGAGGTTCGAGTCCGTTCAAATTGTGACGAAGTGTCGCCAACAGCTCGCTGCCGCTGAAATGTTTCTTCATAACTATGTTGCCCGACCGCTAACATAGGACCGACCACTCGCTATACGCATCGATGTAATATCGCGAGTATAATCAAGATTTGATTTTATAAGCAGTTCAAGTGTGTCTAGTTGATTTTTTATTACTCGATGCGACCCCCATTGAGCAGTGGGGGCTAATTCTAAATTCACCGCTCAGTTTTAGCTAAAATATACTTTACATGATTTGTTTTTGCTGCAGTTACTGCTTACATGATTGGATAGATTTTTTTTTAAATACATGAATGTGTTATAATTTTTTTTGGTGTGTTTGCAATTATCTGTTTTTGTCTTGAAAAAACTTTGAAATAGCGAAAAAGGTCTCTGATTTAGCGCAATAAGGCAGACTGTGTGCTATTTCGAATAAAATTTTCTTTAGTGCAGCGTAGAGACAGCCGATCATTTACTTCGCAGATATTTCCGGTTACGAAAAAGATTTCTACTTGTTCCAATTCTAGGAATAAACGATGCACTGTGGTGTATACTGAATACAGCTAGATTGACCTATCAAAACTTTTTTTTGTATATTGTTGCATATTTATTCCCCTACAACGAGAAAGCGATCAATGCGCTACAACGAGCTCGCTTAGGAGTTACCGGCCAATGAGGCTTTTTCTCTACCTCTCGAAGATGGGAAAATCCCTCTAAGCGCTTTTCCCAACGGCACTAGTAAACTTGCCGGCTTGTTTTCCACACTGTCCTTCTAATGCCGAGCGTCAAGCAGGGAAGCTGTGAATACCAACTTTAAAAATCATTGGTTTGACCCGACTAGGAATCAAACCCAAATCTACAGCTTTAGACGTGGACGCTCTTACCACTCAGCCGTCTGAGATACTACAATTTCTAGAATACAAACCAGACATCTCTGAAATTATCAGAAAAAAGTCCTCACGACGCGCTGGCCTCAGTTTCGACTGTAAGAAGTGGTGTCTTCCAAAAAGAATGATTTTCACCTTCGGAAGTGAAAATTCGGGACACATCCCTTACCGCAACCGGGTTAGGCGTGTTTTCCGGGACGTTTTAGTAAGTCTGCTCGTAGACAACGCGAGCTGTCAAGATGCGACAGGAGGTTGTCTTCACAGTACTTGGTATTAGTCTATTAGGGGAGTGTCTACGAGAACAGCCGTCCTGGCTTGCACACAGTAGGGTGAGCAGCAGCGGTGCCGATCCTGGGGGGGATGCATCCCCCCCAACATTTCGGCTGCATCCCCCCCAACATTTGGCGTCGGCCGTAGAGCTCATTAAAGTGTTATTACATCAGTAGTCTAATGCCGTCGAGTGCTGGTGAAGATTGGAGTTGGCAAGTGGCAGTCTGACATAACTTACAAAACTCGCTAATGTACTTCGAGCAGCATCCCCCCCCAATGTTCAAAATTGACAAAAAATAGGTAAAATAAGCAAATCATCCCCCCCCAATGCTCAACATGGATCGGCACCACTGGTGAGCAGATAGGTGTGGACGACTTTTTAGCGTGCGTCACTTAAAGACCTTTTTTCTACTCCATACTTTCAAATATGAACTGTAAACCTGATGTAATTTCTCTCACAGAAACATGGATGCAACCATTATCCTCTGGCCCTTATAAATACTTAAATGGCTATAGTTTTGCATCAAATTGTCGTAACAGTTGTAAGGGTGGTGGATTTGCATTCTATGTAGAAGATAAATTCCACTTTAATATTTGTGATGAATTAGTGGAAATGGATGAACAAATTTTTCAATTACTTTTTATAAATTTGAAAATGGAAAGTGAATCATTTTTATGCGGAACCATTTATCAATCACCAGCTAATGATGCTATGTCTAATGAAAAATTTAGAATCAAACTTCAAAATTGTCTTAGCAAAATATATGCAAAAGAAAAATGTTACATATTTGGTGACTTTAACTATGACCTAGCTCAAACTAGTGAAAATACCCATGTTTATCAGTTTACAGAAGTAACGCTAAATCACTCATTTTTCTCAGTAATTAATAAACCAACTCGAATTACCGATACAACTGCAACTGTATTAGACCAATTATGGGCAAACTCCTTTTGTTATGCTGTGAAATCTAATATTCTTCTGCACCCCATATCCGACCACCTTCCTATATTTATGTGCATTAATTTATATATGAACAGCTCTTCTGCTTGCACCACAGTTAGGTGCTTTAATGATAATAATATGTTTAAATTTTATCATGAGCTAGTAGAAAATATAGATGAACACCCGATCTTAAATGAAAGTGACGTTAATGAGTCATTCACGTGCTTCATGAAAGAGTATGAGTCTTTCAAAATTGTTTTCCCTTGACTGCTGTTAAAAATTATGTGAAAAACAAAAGTTGGTTTGATAAAGATTTGCAAACACTTCTACAAGAAAAGGAAAAATTGTTTAAAAAATATTTTAAGAAGAAAACCCTCATTGCTAAAGTTAACTACAACAAAGCTAGGAACAGTTATTTCCGCACTCTGAAGATAAAAAGAGACAGTTATTATTCATCACTTTTCGCGCAACATAAAAGCAACCTAAAACAAACATGGAAAGCTACAAATAATCTTCCAGGGAAAGTGAAAACCGGATCCTGCACTTCACCTAAAATTGGTAATGAGGTGACCAGTGATGCTCAATCCATTGCTAATCACTTTAATCTTCACTTTGTTGAAGTAGGTAGCAAGCTGGTCAAAAAGTTACCTTCTACCTCAAACCACTTCGGAGATTATTTACCTCCTGCTCCCCCAAATTCACTTTACTTTAACCCCACAACCCCACGTGAAGTAAAGAATATTATATCTGAATGGCAATCTAAAACAAGCAGTGGTATGGATGGGATTCCAACTAAAGTTCTGAAATCAACACCCGATAATGTTATATATATTCTAACTCACATTATTTAACCTTTCCTTAAGGAGCGGAATACCTTGAATAAATTCAAGCTTGCAAAAGTAGTACCTATTTTCAAAAAAGGAGCAAGGCATGGCGTTAACAATTATAGACCTATTAGTTCGCTCCCAGTTTTCTCAAAAATCTTAGAGAAGTTAGTATATCAGCGCCTTTTAAGTTTCTTAACCAGACAAAATTTTTTTCATGAAAATCAGTTTCGCTTTCGAAAAAATTATTCCATCAGCCACGCAGCCACGTTACTAGTTGAAAATATTACTAATGCATTTGAAGAAAAGAAAAAAGTTATTGGTGTATTCCTAGATTTGTCTGAAGCCTTTGATACCATAGATCATATTTTACTTCGTAAACTACAACTTGATGGTGTAAGAGGTCTGCCCTTAGACTGGTTTTCCAGCTATTTAAGTAATCGCTTTCAACAAGTTTTGTGTAATGATCATCTATCTGACAAATTATTATTGAATTGTGGTGTTCCTCAAGGTTCTATTTTAGGACCACTACTTTTCTTGATATACGTTAATTACTTTTCTAGGTGTATTTCAACTGGTAAAACTATAATGTTCGCAGATGATACCAACTTATTTTTTAGTGATAATTGTTATAACCAACTGTTTCGAGTGGCCAATGAGGAACTGACTAATGTAGATCACAGGCCTACGGCTAATAAGTTGTCACTAAATATCAGCAAAACGAATTACATTGTGTTCCGTACTCTGAATAGCAAACTGCCTAACAATCTTCCGAGTTTAAAAGGTCGTAATAATATTTTAAAGAGAGTGAGTAATGTTAGGTTTTTGAGCATTGTAGTTCATGAGCATCTATCATGGAAACCGCATACGAAAGTATTACTGCAAAAAATTAGACCAAAGACCAGCGTTGTACTTAAAATTAAGAGCCTTTATTTTGTTTACACTTTACAATTCCTTGATCAAAAGTCACATTCAGTATTGTATATTAATCTGGTGCAAGGGAAATAAGACAATGGTGCAAAGACTTCAAAGAGCAGCGAATAAATTCGTCCGTATAATTTTCAAACTAGATTTAAGAGGGAGCGTTAAAGATTCAATGCAGCAACTCGGCATTTTGACTATAAATCAATGGGCTGAACTAGAAACCGCTAATTTCATGTACAAGTATTTGCATAATAAACTGCCAATAGTTTTTAACGGATTGTTAGATAAAAACACAATCAGTGAAAAAACACATGATACGAGAAGCCAATCAAAGCTATTTCCCCTATTCCGACGTAGAGTTAACCAAGCAATCAAAGAAATATAGAGGTACACGGACTGGGAATGCTATCCCAATATCGGTTAGAGAAAGTAAATCACTCAAATCTTTCAACAAGCTGACTAAAGCTCATTTAATGCCTTTTAAGTAGCTACTATTGTGTCTAAAGCTCATAATACATATATGCAATCAAGACCTCTCTCTGCTGTTTGCTTTTGTATGTTGCAGATTAAGAAATTTCTGAAGGGTTGATGATCAGTGTCGAAGAAATCGGAACGTAATCAAAGTTTGAAGTATTCCAAATTGACGAAGCTACTATCTTAAAAGGAATGAAGCAAATCAACGGACTTTTTCCACAAAAATTTATTACATACTAATTGCATTGCGTGTGATGTTTAGAGTTTCTTAAGTAAAACTTGAATTATGAAATTTTGAAGTGATGGCAGTTTGGCCTACCCCCTCCTCGCTAGGGAAATGTGTAAATTTGTCTCAAATGCTTGGCACATGTTGCTTGCTTTCTCCAAATTTGTGATGTTACGTCTCTTAATACACAATTTTGTTTGATTTCTTTTCAGCTCATAAGCTTATGCTTTAGGTGCAGCGACCATGCTTTTTTCTAGTGTTTAAATTCATTGTAGGGTTGTATATTGCATGCTTTAACGGTTAATGTTCTGTCACTGTTACCTTTTTTTCGGCCGTATGTTGTGATATGCGTTGTTTTTATGTACTTTGAGGGTCGTTGAATAAAACATACTACTACTATTGTTTTATAACACGATGTACAAAATTACAATGCCACACCAAGTCAGAAATCGACAATTTATTGTATTTGCAAGGAAAAAAATAATTGCACCTTGCCTTGTCTCTATTTCAATATAATTATAACACCCATATTATTTAAGTTATTATATCGGAGCAAAACGATTTCGCATTATTCCGAAATAACGGAAAAAATGCACTTTTGCAACATTAGGTGCATTGCTAGGACCAAAACATGGCGGATTCACCAAATAAATGTTTGTGATCAAGCAGGGCAAAATTAAGAATGGAGGATATAGCCCCGGGGTCCCTCCGGCAAATCGCGTTTTCCAAACGATCTGCTGTTAACGGCAAAATCAAGTCTGCTATGAGCATGGAGCCATCCGAAATATCAGCCCTCGGGAATCCAAAATTCCAAGACCAGTCATGACCTTGTAAAACTGGCCTTACTTTTTTTGCTCTCGCGCAAGTAACCTAAGCTTTATTTTTGAACACCGACATATGAGTCGGTCAGGTAGCTAAAATCACCAAGCGTCAATAATTACAAAAAAATATGCGCTTTTTTCACTTTTTACCGTTTTTGACAACCACCATATTTGCTAGGTTTAATTTTTTTAGAACGCAGAAACATCAGGTTAAACAACGCGTAAAAATGATCTGAGGAAGTTCATAGTTAAAACTACATTAAACCAACAGCGTACCACCGCACATGAAAAATTGGAGCGAAGAATCAAAACATGAAAACTCGCAAGAAGGGCTGTGAACTCACAAGCATTCATAATCGAGTTCCAGTTCGAGTTCATTAAAAATTTACAAGCCAAGTTTTTGACTTTTAATTTTGCGAGTTCAGTAATGCTTTACCGAGTTAACGTCAAATTCAAAACTTAATGCACTTTTTCTCGAAACCGGTTTAAGTCCGCTTTAAGGAATTTTTGCCTTTCGAATTTCAGTCGAGTTCGCATCCCTGCCTGCAAGCGAAGTCAGGTAGAAATAGGTTCAGGTAAAATCGGTACCAGTTTTGTTGCAAACAAATCGCGTAAATTTACATTACATTTGAATAAAATCCTCTGTTCCAAATAGGCCTTCAAATCAAATTTCAAATCATACCTTGTGAAATAAAATCAATGGAATAAAAACCGATAAAAACAAAGAAAATTCACATCCCATTGTATGCTGGACCACCACCTCCTTCGGGACAAACCCAATTAATATTCTGACTTGGATCTTTTATGTCGCAAGTTTTACAATGAACACAGTTCTGCGCGTTTATTTGTAGACGCATTTCTCCTTCTTCGCCGCCTTCTAATGGAACATATTCGTAAACTCCTGAAAAAGAATTCTTCAAATCAAAACTTCATTATAATCGCGATATTACGTCGAAGCATGCAACGAGTGGCGAAAGCTATCTCCGCGGCTCAGCGCCTGGACACCACAGCTCCGAAGAAACGTCGCAGTGGTGGTGACACAGTGTCGATTTGACCGACATGGGAACTGAACCCCAGACCTCCCACACCAATTGCGGTCTTTCATTTAACCACTACGCCTACTGGCCAGTAGAGTAATTATCTTTCAACAAACGCAATTACAAACTACATCGATGTCTAAGCATTTACAATAACATTTTCGTATGCGGTAAAGTGACTTTAAAACTTCAATAGCTCAGATTGCCTAGAAGATAGAGCCGTCCGCCTCTGGAGCTGTAGACTCGAGCTTCATTCAGAGTCGGGTCAAACCAATGACTTTAAAATTGCAATTCACAGCTTCCTTGCTTGACGCTCAGCGCCAAAGAGACAGTGTGGAGAACAAGCCGGCAAGTTTACTTGCACCGTTGGGAAAGTCACTTAGCGGGATTACCCCTATCTCAGTGCGGTAGACAGATGGCTGGCAACTACTACGCAAGCTCGTTATAGAGCTTTGATCGCTTTCTCGTGAGAGAAGAAAAAATGCGCAACTAAAAACAAAATCAATTACAACCACGCATTCAGTGTTTCAATAAACTTGGTTCCGCATAATAGACCCGTGTAAACAAACAGCTGAAACACAGTCTACAATGAGTTACCTGCCGGACAGAACCTCTGCTCTGGGCCGTCAAAAATGGCAAGATTTCTGTTCACAGGCACGTCGTCATTTTTGAGAGTGAGATGGGCAGGTTGATCGTGCTCATGGTTGGTTCCACTCAGAGCGACCGACGATAGAAGATCGAAAGAAACCTCGTTGTCAGGTTTCGGGTATTCAATCATTTTACATTCAGCCGCTGGCTTCAACTTCTTGTAATCAGCGCCTAGAACGTGACAAATAAAGTTTTCTGCTTGATTTCTTCATTTCTATTCTCCTGTCATGTGAAATCGACAGAGGCGGTATAATACATATGACAAATCCAGTCATCCAGACTCACTTAGAAGTCGCCTTTGTTTACGAGTTTTCCGCTTGAGTTTTGCTTCTGACTTCTTTAATTTGCTGCTTGTTAGCTTCCACCAAGCAGGCATAATTGTCATGAAGCATCTTATCGAAGGACGCAACAACGAAACTTGGGTGGGAGTTGAACCATTAACCTGGCGATCAGGATCGTCGTAAAAACAACGCTCCGAAGCACAACGTTACGTCGCCGAGAAATCAAAAGTGTGGAGCCGGCAGGTTTACTACAGTGTCGCTGGAACAGGCACTAAACGGGATTTCCTTATTTTCGAAAGTGGCAACTACCGTATTACGCAGGTTCGTTTTAGAACAACAGCAACTTTATTTCTAGCCTCCGGCAAAAATCCAAATGCGAAAAAGCACGCCCAATATATGAGGCAGGGAGGCTGCGAACAAACCTTTCGGTCATCAAGTCAAGTAGCCACCCGAAAAATGTTCGACCATTTCGATATACCATTTGAACGTAGATAAATATGTCAGTAATTGCATTAAGAGCTGCAGGGAAAGTAGATTCGTCTTTCAGAAAACCATACTGGGAGGGATGAAAAATGTTATGTTTGGAAAAAGCTCCTCAATCGCTTTCTAATTTAGACGGCACTGCTTACACTGCTGATGATGAACAGCTGATCTATGCTATCGAAACGTCCAGTATTGAGAATTACTTTGGTTACATTCCCCTCCCTCAATGCAATTTGCCTAGGGCTCGGCGAATACACGAGAGAGAAAGGTCAGCGGATGCAGCAACTAATGAGTCCATTTGAGTAACAGAATAACTCGGTTTACAAGATTACTTAGGCCTACATAAAAGCCATTATATGTGCGTTTCTGCAATTCAATCAATCTATTTAGGATTCAAAAGAGCAACAATTTTTAATACTGCAGTAGTTTAAATACACTGCAAATTTTTGCTACGACCTCACAAGGAATAGAACCCACTTCACAAAATAAACGCTCATGCAAGAGAAATCCAATATTTTACGACTAGTTACAACGCTCACCACTTCCTTTGAAAGTCCACGGTTCTTTGCCACGACCCAGGATATAGAAAAGAGCGGTGTACATTATTCCTCCGTACAGGCCCAGGAAAGAATGGAAGGATGGTCGGACGTTGCGGACCGCTTGCAATTCCTTCCACAACCAACTTTTGCGGAGTTGTTCCTCATACTCCGGAACATAAAGACCTGGAAAATAAATATATAAAAACAATCTATATTATAGCCTACTAGCGATATTACGCCGAAGCGTGTAACGAGTGGCGAGGTCCATCTACGCCGCTTAGTACCTGGGCAACAAAGCTCAGCAGATACGTCGCAGCGATGACCACACTGCGTCCGATTTGACCCGCCCGGAAATCGAACCCAAGACCTTCCGCGCCGACAGCAACCTTCTTAACAATTACAAATTAAGGGCTAATTAAAAACATAAAACGATATTTGCTCAATTTTTTCAATTGGCAAAAGAAGAAACCTGCAACCATTAGCAAGTTTTTGCGAAAATGATGCAACGCAAATGACAAATTACGTCATGTACCTGCGGAGCTTGATTGTCGGGTGTCGTCTGTGATCGCATCAAACACAGCTTCAGCCGCAACCATCCCGCTCTTCATGGCGGTGTGGGTGCCTTTGATCTTCGGCACGTTCATGAAACCTGGGCTGCAACCTTTAATACAAAATCAGCGCAAATAGGCACGGTGTACAGGGATGGACATTTTCAGCTTTATGCATGCAAAATTAAATCTTTACTATACTCGCGACATTACGCCAAAGCTAGTAACGAGTGACGGCTTTCCATCTGTGCGGTTAACCGCCAGGACTACACAGAAACGTCGCAACGGCGGCGAGCTGTTGGCCAAACTGAAAGAGACTTGACCGGTCCGGGAATCGAACCTCAGTCAACCTTTCAAAAGCATAGCTGTTTGTACAGCTCGAGCATACTACATAACCTACTGTCGAGTTAAACCCTATACCAGGGGTGGGCAAACTTTTCACACGAAGGGCCACATTTGAAAAAATTTTGAAGCCGAGAGCCGCACAGATTGGAAGAGCAAAAAAAAAAGGTCAACACGTCCTGAGATGTCCTATTTTCCACTAAAAATCAGTATTGAGCAAAAAATAGGTCTTCGGCTTGATTCACGGTAGGAGTTTATATTTCTGTAAGTGCCCGCGGGCCGCATGCGACCCGTAGTTTGCCCAGACTGGCCCTGAACCATTGAACACCAGAAAACGTAGTAACTGGACCCACAAGTTGGCAGCTAGCACACTCCAAAATGTGGTTATACAATGTGCATTTCGAAAAGGCAAAATAACGTCTCTGCAAGGGGTATACGAACATCAAGCGTTCCTTACCGATCAAGCAACCTCCAGGAAAAGCGAGTTTTGGGATACTTTGGACTCCTCCTTCGTTTAAAGCGCGAGCTCCATACGAGATTCGCGTTCCTCCTTCGAACAGAGGACGGATCTTCGGATGTTGCTTAAACCTTTGAAACTCCTTGAAAGGACTAAGATAAGGGTTTGAATAGTCCAGTGCAACCTGATGAAAACAAACTGTAAATGTCCTAGTGTGTTGTTCAACCAATAATAATAAATCGATCAAAAATCGCGGAAAATACATGTACTAGACATTAGACAACTATCCAGCAGGGTTTGTTTTTCAGGCTAGTCAAATAGGACACAGTGTTTCCAACGGCTCGACACCGTTGCGATATTCTTGTGTTGTATAAGCGCTAAGCCGCGTAGATGGGCTCGCCACTCGTTATACGAGAATTGGCGTGATGCCGCGAGAATGATAAAGATTTAATTTTATACAAAAACTAAAACTGTCAGCTTTGTAAGATTCTTGAGTTTAAAGCAAAAAACGACAGTGTGAACACGCTAAGAGAACAACTAGGGTTAAGTATTTACAATTTTCCACTTTAACTTGGCTTCTATTACCTACCACTAAACCGACAGCTACCAATGGCTCGCCTTCATCTAAATGATATATAAACGAGCCGCCGTATGTGTTCTTCTCCAGAGGCCAGCCGACTGAATGCTCAACACAACCTGGAATCCATTTTTTTTCATCTACGAGCCATACTTCCTGCACAATAAAAGTTTAAATGACAGAACCCGAGCGTCTGCTGTTGCAGCCGTAGGTTAGAAGTCCATTCTCTGCCAGCGAAATTTCAATCGGAGTCAGAGGTTTAGCAAGGACCACTTTACGCACGGAAATTGAAAGATGCTGGACGGCACACCGGAAAACTTCGATATAAGTGATAGAGAATCGCTTTAGAATGCTGTAGACGACCGAAACTTGTTACAGTAGAATAAAAATTCTATCGTAGAGGCCGTATTATTTCTAGTATATTCAAACTAAAAAAAAAGTAAAAAGTTGCCACTAGACCTTGATGCCGATTGCGTAAGTTTGAGGATCACAATTCTCGCGTAATTTCAAATCTTCATTTAAATAAAGTTGTTTCGCCAGAGCACCGTGACAGCCTTCAGAAAATATCGTGACCTTAGAATGAAATTCCATTCCTCGTTCAAAATTTTCCTGTAAGCAATTACGACATCCTGTAAGAGTTTACATCAAATATCAAGATTTTGCTAAAAAAAAGTAAGTGTAAAAAACCGGACTCGCGAACGTTTAATTCGAGTTCACTTAAAACTAGCAAGCCGACTTTGCATTTTTCATTTTTCAAGTTGGAGAAGAGTAATTTCTATCGAGTCAAGTTTGAGTTCGCAATCCTGGTAAAAATTATTATTTTCAAAAACTCGTTGGTAAAAATTGCCAAACATAATTGTTCTATTCCTGAGAAAGTCACCAGGCGTCCTCACATAAGTAACGCAGTAATTTGAAATGACAAGCAACGCTCAAAACTTATTCCACCATTGTATCATAAATATAAAATCATCCACCAACTTCAAAAACATTATGGTTTGTAATGCAATAAATGTGGGATGAATATTGCTGGAGGAAAAATAAAGTCACTGTATTTCTTAAAACTGGACGTTTCGACGACATACATTCAGCTGTCATCATCAGCAATATTTAGTATATACACAGAAGTACACAAACAAAAAATATCAGTTCTGTACTGCCTTACTCATACCGCTGATGATGACGGCTCAACCAATGTCGACGAAACGTCCAGTTTTATGAATTACGGTGGATCCTACTATTATAATTTTTTTCTTAATACTAGTTTCGTATTAACCTTCGGTGATCCATCTTTATGTATCCCAACGTCATTCGTAGCAATTCCTTTCACGCTACCATCATCGTGGTACAGGATCTCAGTGCAGGCAAAACCGGGATAAAGCTGGAACACAAAAGTTCAAAAATTTCGAAGAACATTGCTGGCGATGGACGTATCTGAATGATGTATTGTAATTGCGAGAAGCAAGGTTAGTAATTAATCATTACTTCAACCCAAAAATAACACATTCACATCGCGCACTTTACTGACAAAAATTCAGACCAAAGACACGCAACAAAAACAGCAATAACCATAACAGTAAACTAACAACAGAAAAAAATGGCTGCCGGTAGTCATTCAAATCATTTACATGGAAAGAATGCTTGCAGTAGGCCTAACGCTAGTAGAGTGGCAGCTAGATAAAAAACAGCTACAAACTGAAGAACAGGTTGATTTTGAACTGTTAGGAAGATAAGATCAATTGCAACACCCGAAACTTACTTCAACTTCCAACTCTTCTGCTTGCTCACCGAGCCATTTCACAAAATTTCCTAATCTAACGATATAATTACCATGATTGTGCATAGGAAAACCTTGAAAAAAAAAAGATGTAATTCGGCCATGATGGTTAATACAAATCAAATCTTGCGATAACACGCCGTAGCGTGTAACGAGTAGCGGAGACCATGTCCGCAGCTTAGCTCATCTCCGAAGAAACGTCGCAGCGGTGGCGAGCCGTCAGTGTGTCCGATTTGACCGGCTCGGCAAACGAACCCAGAACCTTTTGCACCTAGAGCGACGTCTTCAACCACTTCAGCCAAGCGGCCGCTTACAAGCATGGTCAAGAAAAATAAATTACCTTTCAAAATTGGAATAGGTATTCTCCATTTTTTGGTTAGAAAAGAAAACTTATCCTTCGTCACTTGTGTTTTCAGAGGAGCTCCCTTCTCTTTCCAATTAGGGATTAATTCATTTAATGCATGAGGCTCCAAACAAGCCCCAGATAATGTGTGTGCACCTAAAACATCACACCAATCGTAACGAAGAAAAAACATAAGTTTACACAGAATACGATACATACGATTTTTCGTGCGTAAAGTGACGTAGACTGCGAAACAGTTACAGGCTATGACGAAAAGCTACGTCACTTCGCGCGGCATTCTAGAGAACAATAGTAAGGTGCTTTGTAACCGATAGAAAACAAAATTGTTCAAGTGTGAAGTTCTGTAAACAGCTTACATGAAAAATTGGATGAAATTTCGTAAGTAAACAAATCGGATGAAAATCGCATTTAGTGTAAACAGACCTTAGTAATTTTCAAAGACACGAAAATGCGTAGGAGGGAAGCAGTGAAAGATCACGAGGTCACCCAAGCATACTGCTCCTAATTGCAGCAACTTACTTGTAACTTAATGACAAAGAAAAACTGTGCAAGTATACATCAGAAAGAGAAGTAGGCTACCATATTTCACAAATCATAACCCGCATTTTAAATCCTTTTTTTTTTCAAAAATTGATCGTACAGCTAATGCATGGATCAGGTAGAGCTCTATGCTTTATTGACAACAAAATATTAGGTATTTTCGTTTAATGAACTTGATATGACAACCCACTACTTTTTGAAAACCGAATCGTATTATAGTCCAGCGCACCTTACGTATGAAAAAAACAAACAGTCAAAGCAATTTATTTCCAGTAAGCCTTATGGTTTGCAAAACACAGTACACACAAAGCAACATAACATGCCAAGAGGATTAATTCGAAGTTATCATGTTTAAGACAAAAAATAAATGAACCACATGGCTTACGCAGCTGGTAACGTTTACAACTAAAAGACATTTTCTGTTTTTTTATGATTTCTAACCCATCAAAATTCTGCACAAACCATTTTTGCAAACATTGTTAAATACTGATAAATAAAATGCTTGCTGATCCCATTCAATAAGTACATTTGAACGCAAAAACTTTTTACTGTCTTGCTAGTAAACACTACTGATGACAACAGCTGAATCTATGTTGTCAAAACGTCTAGTTTTAAAAACTACTGCGGCTTCATTTTGCCACCATAAAGAGGGTCAAAATGCAGTTATTACCTAGTTCTTGTGCTTTTTCAAACAAGCAGACTCTGATTTCTTTCCCTTGTTCTTTTGCAAGTTGTTTCAAGCGAATGGCGCATGATAAACCCGCAGGTCCACCACCAACAATAATCACATCAGCTTCATCATCATACCGTTGCATTTCAACATCTAAAACAGCGCAAAAATATTTTTATGATTTCGCAAGACAATTCAGAAAACTATATTTAAACAACAATACGCGGCTCAACATAATTGGAAATCTAACCAGCTAAACCATATTTTGTAAAAAAACGGCTGGTTGACGTAGCAGCAAAAGACATCAGTATCAGTGTGGAAGTCTTGACCATTGGGCTTGAATCCTGGTTGGACAAATCGGGCCCCGTGTCGCCAACGACTTGCCACCACTGTGATGCTTCTGTGTTACCCAAACACTAAACCTCCGAGATAGGTCCCGTCACTCGTTACAATCTTCGGCATAATACCGCAAGTTTAATGAAGATTTTCGACTGGATGTTTTGTATAATTATGTGTTAAACATTGCAGAACTAACCTACCACTTCTTATAATTGTACAATCGCATGCTGAACATGGCAGTACAAGTACAGATATTTCAGCTAAATTTGAAACGATGTACTGTGGTAACAAAGCATTCTAAATCTATTCTTGAATTGACACAGAAGCAGAGTTCTACAAATCAATCAAATTTACAACTGCGAAGAAAAAAATTGAAAAGCGCATAGCAAATTAATGCACATTACACAAGAAGAATAAAAAAAAAAAAAACAACAACAATAGGTTAGTAAAGCACAAAACTTGATTAAGTAACCCATAGCATCCTATTTTTACCATAGCAGACAGAAAACATTTCCGATATCAAATTGTGCAAAAACATGCATCACTCAGTGTTATACAGTCAATCAAGATATTCTCATACAGCCATCAAGAGTGTTTAACGTAAAATTCTTGTAGCATTACTATTTCAAACTAGCCCATCGTACAATTAAACCCTCATAGCAAAAAATGTAATTTGTAAAGAAACGAAATAAATTTAAGAAAGAAAAGGTATCACAAGTAAAGTGTGAAGTTTGACAGCTCAGATGGCCGAGTGGTATGGAGCGTCTGTCTCTTGAGCTGTAAACTCAGGTTTGATTCCGAGTCGGGTCAAACCAATGACTTTAACAATGGTATTCACAGCTGCCCTGCTTGACGCTCAGCATTAAAGGGACAGTGTGGAGGAAAAGGCGGCAAGTTTACTTGTTGTGCCGTGGGGAAAGGCACTTAGCGGGATTCCCCCATCTTGGTGTGGTAGACAGATGGCTGGCAACTCCTAAGCGAGCTCGTATAGCGCATTGATCGCTTTCTCGTGATAGGAGGATAAATATGCTACTAAACTAAACTAAACTAAGTCAGCTGTCAGTATAGAGTCTAACCATTGCAATTGTGCTTGCATGTGTGTATTTAGACTCTAACAGCAGATTTATCCTCCTATCACAATCAAGCGATCAAAGTGCTACTACAAGCTTGCTTAAGAGATAACAGCCATCTGTCTACTACACTAAGATAGAGGAATCCCGGTAAGTGTCCTTCCCAACGACACAACAAGTGAGCTTACAGGCTTCTTCTCCACACTGTCCTTTCAATGTTCACCACCAGGCAGGGATGCCGTGAATAGCAATTTTAAAGTCATTGGTTTGACCCAACTTGGAATCAAATTAAGCCTACAGCTCCACAGACTGATGCTCTTACCACTTGGACTAGGCCATCTGAGCTGTTACATCATAGAGTACCGTACTGCGTAACAATGTCAACGACTGATTTGAAACATTACCCCAGTATTGTCACAAGTAAAAACTGAATAGCTGTATTATACCTTTCCATCTATCATCTGTGTCTCGAGGTACAATGCTGTAATGCGTCGTGACTTTTGGTTGACTTGAGGCACATCGCACAGAAAATGAGACGAAAGAAGATGACAATTTACTCCAATTTTTTAAAACAGGTTTTCCAAGACGTTGACAGCAAGTAACGAACATAATGTTATTGATCGCTAACAAGGAACACAAGTAGGGCTAGCAACAACTTTGCCCAGCTTCTTGAATCATTTCATCACTCTATGCTTTAAAAGCAAAAACTGTTACCAGTAATATGACAGAAAGCAGGTAAAGTAAGTAAGTTAGTTACATATTGCAGTAGTGAACAACACTTGCAATTTCACATACAAAAGCAAACGAATGTGCTGATCAGTGTTCCCTCTAGGATTCTGACTGGTGCGAATTTGCCCAAATGATAACTTTATTGAAATTTTTGCCCAAAAATTTCACTACTTTGAGGACCCCTTTTACAATTTTTTTGCATTAAATTTGCTTTTCCAAGATACAAGCTACAGTCTTGCATTAAAATATTCAAGTTTTTTGTTCAAGTTTTTCAGTTTTGCATTTCATAATATTAATTTCTGGTTCAAAATCAGTAAAATTTGCCCCAAAATTTCGCATTTTTCTCAAGTTTCTCATTCTAAAGGGAACAGTGATACTGATACATATTTCGGTGAGCAAGTTTACAACTAGGCTGCATCAAAAGGCCAATAGGTCACCCAAGTCAGCCACATCGTTTGAGCAAAATTGCACATAAACAATTTTGGGTTATTTTATCATAAAATTTGTTTTGACTCAAATATTGCGAAAAGCTCATGGGCTTGTAGTGATACTAATGCACCTTAACAAAAGAATTACATAATACAGGCTCATATTGCTTAAATTATTATTCATTAAATTTACATACTCTTGCTTAAGTTATGATTTATTAAATTACACACACTCCTGTTCCCATCAGCACGCAGGAAACAGCATTTCTATAAATAAAGACCTCTTGTTCTATTGGGAGGACACACATATGATACTGGAATTCTGTTCCAACAATGTCGTTGCTGCGTTGTACTGTATTACCTAAATAAACCAAGTTCTGAAATCAATATCAATCGAAGTCAGATCACTTGCCGTAACAGGCTTTCAGCCCACGTAATTTGGATAGACTATGTGGACCTGTTGTAAACATGGTATCATATCAATATTCAATATATAACTAGACTAGTGTATTGTAACAGTGTAAGCTTTATCCTGTTATCTGTCGGCCAATATCAGTGCAGTCTATTGTTCTGCAGTGGAGATGTACCTTTGCTCACACTTCTTGCCTGTAGCTTTTACAAAGCTAGGCAATAAATATAATTCATCTACCCTACGCTTGCTCTATCCAACTGCCAAAGACCACCTTCTATACCCAGCTAGACCGCTACCAGACTACCGAATCTGTCAGGTAATGCGCTCTGTTGAAAAAATTATGGTAACCAATGAGCCATGAAGTGCAAAGTCTACACCAGTCTGGTACGCTAATTTCACCATGGAATTTCATAACCGCTTTGTTACTTACAGTTCCGCTTCAACTATGTTGTCGAAACGTCCAGCTTTGAGATTTACTGTCACTTTAGTTTTTCTCCTTATGCTATTTTTGCCCCACATTTATTGTATTCCGGTTCAACTTTTGATACTACTGGTATTTCCTGTCGTGGTTGATCCAAGAAGCAAGTTTAAAGAGCTCAAACCTACATATTTACTTTGAGTGAAGGTTTAACAGCTCAGATGGCCAAGTGGTATAGAGCGTCTACCTTTTGAGCTGTAGACTCAGGTTTGATTCCGAGTCGGGTCAAACCAATGACTATAAAATGGGTATTCACAGCTTCCCTGCTTGACGTTCAGCATTGATGGGACAGTGTGGAGAACAAGCCGGCAAGTTTACTTGTTGTGCCGTTGGGAAAGGCACTTAACGGGATTCCCGCATCTTGGTGTGAGAGACAGATGGCTGGCAACTCCTAAGCGAGCTCGTATAGCGCTTTGATCGCTTTCTCGTGATAGGAGGATAAATATGCAACTAACTAAACTCACTAAGGGTGCGCTTACCGATACGCGGAAAGCGGCAATGCGACTACCATTACAAACTATAGGCCTACTGGCTTGCGATTACGGCGATATAAATTTGCCAGCCAGCGTCAAGCAAGCTTATTGTTTGATGATGTCGTAACAATCAATTGTGCATTGTCTGATTCCTGTCGTCAAGGTTATCTCAAACATTTTTTGGGACCGGGCGATGAAGTGATAAAAATTGCACAGGCTCAATTCCTTTATATCGCGTGGTTTTGTCGCGTTGCCGCATCAAAATTCAACGCAGTGGCGCAACAAAGGGGGACGATCCGCCCCGGGAGGCACGCCCGGGGGGGGGAGGCATTTTTGGATAAGCTATATTTTTTTTCTAATTATTGTAAACAACCATTACTTATTTGCTGTATCGCTTATTAGTTAATCGTAAAACATCCAACTGTGTTGCCCAATTAATGCCGTGGCGCAAAGTTGAGAAAATGGGTCCGCCATCTCGTTTACGCTTCGGTGTTTTCCTGCGAGTATAATAAAGATTTGATTTTATTGTTTATTATGTCACAATTGCGTAAGCTACTGCTTTTTTCTTCGTCTTTGCTTTACTGTATTTGAATCGCTCACACTCATCAAGCCTCTGCTTTTGGGCATAAATTAAGCTGCGGATATATTTTAGCATTGTCCATATATACTGTAGTGACTGCATCACTGCATGTCCTTATTCGATAAATAAGTGTGCTAAAATGAGTGTTTTTTTTAGTGAAAACGGTAAAAATTCGTTGGCGGCTGGGGGCTACGCCCCCACACCCCTACGCCTCCGGCGGCTGGGGGTTCCCCCCCCCCTTTTGCCAAATCCTGGGAGCACCACTGATACCGAATATTGTTTGGGTGTATTATTCTTGTGTTGACGTACGGAAATAAAAGACTCTAACTAACTAACTAACTAACCTTGTTAATACACACTAGCATCAAAATCATTGCTGTAATTTGCAAGTCAAGCGCTATTAGTTGACGCATATTTTGTCATGGAGAATAGATGGCTGCATTTGACGCTGATTCATGCTTAAAAAATTATTGCTCATTTGGGGGCGGCAATTTTTTTAACCGCCCAGGGCGGCAGAATCTCCAGCTACGCCACTGATTCAACGTCAGAATGAAATAAAGAAAAAAATTAGTTGGTCGCGTTACCGCTTGCCGCGTATCCGTTAACACGCCTTGAAAACGAAAAACAAACTTTTCTATTCAATTTTTCATTTCGTAAGCTCAAAGTATTTGATCTTCAATCTTTCCCAAAAACCTCTCAAAAACGCATGATTGATTTGTGTCAAAGTGCTTACATAGACAGCAGAATTGCATAATGCAGAATAAATAAAATAATTAAATGAAATAAAATAATGAAATAAATAAAATAGTGCTGCAAATCTGCAAGATTTGAGAAATTTAATAGGTGCAATTCTACTTTTATGTCATTAGTGCGATCATCAGTAATTCTGTCATTTGCTCCGTTGTGCTTTTTTTATGTGGCCTCAGCCAAACTGATCTATTTGCTTACTTCATATTTCAAAAAATTAAACTAAACAGCAGTGTTAACACTTCTAATGCTGACTTGTGACTTTATGATCAGTGAAATTTAAAAGCAAAAACTGTTAGGGAATTTAGGGAAAGCGTCATCCCAATATATTTCTCTCATTCCTAATATTCGCACCAATTCGGTAAAATCTTGTCTGCATGTGCTGGAGCACAGATATGGCGTGAAGTACTACAGAGCATCAAATCTTTATCAACAGTTAAGTTTAAAAAACTGGATGTTAATTATTTGCTGGAACAATACAAACCAATCAATTGATTAGGCCTACTTTATTAAATTACACTGAGTGAACGTTAATGTTCTGAAATATCCACATACTGCATATTCTGATATTACGTTAAACAAATGATTTTTTTTATTTGCTTAGCTTATTAAGCAACAAATTGTTGTTTTTAGTTATTATTTTTTTTTGTGGTTTTGTTTGCTCGTTTTACGGTGTTGTGCACATATGTAAGACTGAAGCCGTGCTTGTGAGGTGGCAGCAGACTAAGTGACCGTAGGGTCTTTTCGCTGTCTCCTCACCAAGTGGTTCCACTCGTACACCTACAGCTACATTAATTTGTTTATGTGTTGCCACTTGGTGGAATAAATTGACTTGAATTGAATTAAATTGAATTGAACGTGGATTCATTAATTTGTGAATTGGCAACATCTTATTTCTGAACAGTAATCAGCTGATTTTGTTTATTTTTTTGATACTCAGTCATCCATGACAATCATAAAACTTTCTTATAAAGATTTGAATAAAAATACACACAAAAAACATATTTTTGCTGCAAGATTATTTTTAAGTATTTTAAAAAGGGTGGCATATTACTACAGTGCCAAATTTTTTAAAATATTTGATCAGCATAACTTTTGAGCGGATGAATATTAATAAGAATGGTATTTGCTTTTTTCTTTATTCTCTCGTTCACAATTCAGTTTTTACCTTTCATAAAAGATAGTTTTTCGCTGCTTGAAAGGTCGATGTCACAGCGAAACTTGATTTCATAATATAGATTTGCTTCATCGATATTATGGCAAGAAAATTTTAATTAGAGCCTTGTTAAAAGTTTCAATGGAGTTCCTACAGATCAGTTTTCTGTGAAATCTATGGATAACGTTTTTGGAATTACCTTTACAAAATATTGCAACATCTGCTGCAGAGGAAAGGTGCTGGTATGTTTATTGTTTTATTGTTAAATTTTAGGAAGTGGCTAAAGTTACGGGCCCGTAACATTTGCCTCTTTAGTTTATTTTATTACTTCGTCACGCTCTCGTACAATCAGGGAAGCGTGAAGGGATAATAAAATAATCAAAGAGACAAATGTTACGGTCACGTAACCTTAGCCTCTGCCTAAATTTTATGGAGTAGCTATTTTTACGGGCCCGTAACATTTGTCTCTTTGGTTTATTTTATTACTTCGTCATTCTCTAGTAGAATCGGGAGAGTACAAAGGGATAATAAAAGAAACAGAGAAACCAAGCGCTTATTTGTATGGATTTGTACAACAGCTACATATAGCCACTACCTAAGTTTTACCAGTTCAGTGTTTGATCTGAGAACTTACCTTGCATTTAATTTCTAAAAAATAAACTAAGCTTGCATGTTGATCCAACAGCAGTTTTGCTGTCTGTGCTTGTAGTATACCAGTACCCACCGTGGTCAGTTGGCTACTTCTTAGTCAGTTAGTTCTTACCCTGTACTCTGGCAGGTCTTCTAGTACTAGTACACAGTACAGTACCGGTACAGCTAACCAGTAGTCATACAATTATCTAAATTTGAGTTTGTAAGATTTTTGTTTTGTCTCGTAGTATGTATGTTGGTTGCTCTTTCATTGATTAAGAATGGAATAGATTGGAACAATTTTACAGCTGTACCTGAACAGCAGTGTTGTTCTATGGGCCTATTGCTACATAGGCCTACTGGTAAATTGGTGCCGGTATAGTTCTTGAGTGTTGTAATGTTTCTCAAAGCATCTTAAATTAAATGTCAGTTGGTCAACTGATGAATATGTAAGTTTCAGTAGTCTATTGTACATAGTTAATCTGATTTTGCCTTCATTGTTGTCAATAACTCTTTACTGCCACTGGTCATATCGCTTTTTTAATTGTGATGAAGACAATTTAATTCTGATGAATAACTAATGAACATCAAGACATGTTGATAACCTGCTATACTTTCGTGTATCTTCACTACCTTTAATTGCATCAGTGTGTGGTTATGGAAACATCAATTTTAATTGTGGTTACAGACTTGCAGTAGACTTGGTGAGCATTGCTCTTTCGCTGTTATCCCAAATGTGCCATTTTCTGATTTTTGTGCGCTGAAATAAACAAAACTGATGATGTCTACTAAGCAGTGTTAGGGTATTGAGTAGTTGGCATAGTTGTAAAAGAATGACTATTGGTGCAGGAGGCCAAAGGTTCAATTATCTGACTGGTAAAATTGGATTGAGCAGTGTGGCCACAATTTTTCTTTGTGTGTTTCTGTAAAGCTGTGTTGTTGAGGTGCTAAGTTGCAGAGATGGACCCTGCCATTTGTTACACACTTAATCAAAGTACCACGAGTACACTGAAAATTAGGATTATCTCAGCTTTTTTGCTTCAGTTAATAATTGTTCATTACCAGTACAGAGTGGGTAGTAATCATTTGTCTATATGGAGCAACTATGACTAAGCTTGTGATAAAATTTTCAGCAACTCTTTCAGATAAATTAATGACAGCAGCATCATCGAATACAATGTTCTGAATTAAGTTTTCAATTGTTTTTTTGTTGAAATAAAATTAGAATACTGATAATGTGATTTTTCAAAACACTATGCTTGTATATTCACTCATAGCAAACTTGTGCATTGGTTGCCTGGATAGTTTGCTTCATAATTCCTTGTGATGACAAATAAAGACCATTGCCTAGATGGTAAACTGATGAGCTAGTATGGTATTACCGCAACACTCTTACATGAAAGTAATGTTTGTTAAAGCAGAGCCAAAGCATCTTAAATAAATGCGCCTGTAACCGGAGGTTCTAAATTATAGTATACCGTATGATATAGTTTTTGGAGATGAGGCATTTATTACTCCTTGTAGATTGGTGTAGTAAAGTTTTTTTGAAAAGTTATATCATTGTGGTTATAGTGTATGCATGTGTTACAAACTATTATGACAAGCATTTAAAGGTCTCATGACTTCATGTTTTGTGATGTTTATTGTCCTCTAATTGAACCCGTGTGCAATGAATATACTGTATATTGTTAATCAGCTTGGTGAGTAAAACGTTGAAATCGTAAAGTGATTTGTTTGAGCTGTAATTGCGACAGTTTTGCAGTTATTGTTAGTTATCTATTCATTTGATGATTGATTAATTGATTTTTTCATGTCAGCGACATGGCCTAGCTGTACCGCTCGCAGGTGACAGATCCTACGTGACGGTTTCGGTTTGCAGCCGGAGCCGGTCGCATTAGGTGTGTAATGGGTGGCTGCTAACTCAAAGAGCGCTGGCTCACTTCGCAGTCTCCCTCAGTTACTGTTGAATTTTCAGTTCAATATAATTTGAAAATAACCTCAGTTATTTATTATTTGTTATTATTTTTATCCTCTTGTCACGAAAAAGCGACGGAGGCGCAATGCATAATATGGACTCGCTTAGGAGTTGCTTTGTTTCCGCGTTTTCTATGGACTGGACTCGCTTAGGAGTTGCTTTGTTTCCGCGTTTTCCGCTTGAGTTTTGCTTTTGACCTTTTTAATTTGCTGCTTGTTAGATTCCACCAAGCAGAAATAATTATCGTGAAGCATCTTATTCAAGAGCACAGCAACGAGACTTGGGTGGGAGTTGAACTATCAACCTTTCGGTCATGGTCGTCGTAAACACGACGTTCGAAACTACTACGCCCTTCTGCTGACAGATTGTTATTGATTCTCTTCGTTTTTGTTGTAGTGCTTGGAATATCAACGGAATACAGTTTGTATCGAACATGGGCAAGAGTGGATTGAAGGAAGAATGGCCTCTGCAGCGGCTTGTACACATGCTCAATCAAATGCAGAATAAAGAGAAAGATGACTGGAAACATTCCCCTCTAACTTATCCTAATGATGAGGTAAATTCAAGTTTAGCTCTGCATAACAACTGTAGTTCTAAGGAGGAAAAATGAAGCCGCAATAAGTGTTAATCTGGACGTTTCGACAACGTGGATTGAGCTGCCATCATTAACAGTTTGACCGACTAACCGAGGCAGTACAAAACTGAAAGAAAAATTATGCAGTCGAACCGTCCACTTTTTTAAATTAATGTGGCTTTATTTTTCTCAGACTATTTTCGTCCTATGTTTATAGTATTCCTCACTGTAGGCATATTGTGCTGAATAAGCAAATGAGTGGTAATGATAAATCTTCCCAGTCGATTTATGTTTTGAATTGGTTTAATTCCAAACAGTGCTGCACTTAGGTATCCTTCCACAGTAGAAGCTACTGAGTTTTGAAATAAAACGCGATGAATATACAACATTTTTGATATAAATCAAAATCCAAAACTCTTTGAAAGTCGTTTTTTTAAACCGGTAGTTGAATATTTGTTGGAGTTGGTCCTTGTTATGCAAATTTTATCAGGATCATGCTACTTCCAATTACTCCGCATTGTTTGTTTTTTTGTTTTGTTTTTCAAAAGAATTTTTGTTGTATTTTGTTCATCGGTTTAAAAGCATAGGATTTGATTTGTTTTCGTTACGGCTTGGTCAAAATGTTGTTTTTGAAAGTTAAGTTTTAGGATTGACGCTTGCAATGTATTCAAATCGGTAAGACGTTCGACTTAAGTTAAAAAAGTGTAAAGAGGAAATTTATAAAAAGACGCGCTTATTGGTCACATTTGGTCAATCGTGAAAAGAAGCTATGGTTACTGTGACTCTTCAGCTGAGAGAAGGCGGGCTGGGCATTTAAATTTGAAATCTCGCATTCCTTTAGCAAAGGTGCGGAACGTTCGCTTTTTTTGTTTCTTTGTCAAGACAAAATTTAAGTTTGCGCCAAAAACCATCGATTCAAAATATTGTGTAAATCTGGTTTCCTCAGATGGCTTGTCAAGCACTCAAGTTTATTTATCATATCAGTATCGCAGAAATTAGCGTCTAGTTCTGTTTTGCGGAGGGCGTTGTTTAATTGGATAAGCAAAAACGACTTACGAAGTAAATCCTTTCAAAACGCTCAAGTGTATTTACTTTTTGTAGGCGCAATTTTATTTGCTTTTTCGGTAAACGTTGGAGTTTTATCGCATAATAGGTGCCAGAGGGCGTCTTTTTATGCCCTGAGCAATGAATTGCTTCTTTGCGACATGTTAAAATACGAACTAGATTATCGTGACGGCTTGCAGCAAATCGTTTCCTACTTGCAGAAGATCGTATCTCAAATTATCTTGATTTTTTTCAGAGGGATACTAATCCAGACGATCGGGATGAAGTAGTTGCTTGGATTGCGAAACTAACTATTCAATTTTCGTTTCACCCCGAAACATTTTTTCTTGCTTCTTCGATTTTGGATCGCTTTATTACTGCAGTGAAGGTAATAAAAATATCCACTAAGCGACCGCACGGTTAGCGTATGTGTTAACGACATCGCTATCGGCGCGGAAGGTCTTGAGTTCGATTACCAGCCGGTCAAATCGGACACATTGTCGCCAACGGCTCGCCGCCGCTGCGATGTTTCTTCGGAGCTGTGTTGTCCAGGCGCTAAACCGCGGAAATGGATCCCACCACTCGTTGCACGCTTCGGCGCATTAACTGCGAGTATGATGAAGATTTTTAGTTTGACGACGTTTTGAACTATGTACGACACCACAATTTGATTGTTTTTTTGTTGCAGGCTCAACCCAAATACATGAAATGCATTGCTGTCAGCTGTTTTTACCTTGCCAGTAAGATATGTGAAGAAGAAGATGTAAGTAACTGGTCATCAAATCATGTAATTTTTTGCTTGCGCAGATACAAGTGAGGCAATAGACTTAAAAGCTCTGATGGCCGAGTGGTGAGAGCGTCCGCCTCTGGAGATGTAGATTCGGGTTTGATTACGACTTCAGAACGTAGTTTGATTACGGTCAAACCAATGACTTTAAAATTGGTATTCACAGCTACCCTGCTTGACGCTCAGCATTAAAAGGGGCAGTGTGGAGAACAAGCGGGCAAGTTTGCTTGTTTTGCCGTTGGGAAAAGCACTTAGCGGGATTCCCCACCTTAGAGTGGTAGACAGGTGGTTAGCAACTTATAAACGAGCTCGTTAAAGTGCTTTGATCGCTTTGCCGTAATAGGAGGATGAATATTCATCTAAATACAAAAATACGATACAATACTGTAAAAAGAAATCAATCAATTAAGTGGAATTATTATCATTTGAAAATGCTAATCTACGCAAACAATGATCTTCTAGAAAAAATGCAATGCATATACAATTTTATACATGAGGTTCTTGTTTTTCCCAAACACAAAATCAAGCGTAAAATTTTACTACTAGACCTGTGACGCTAATTTATCGTAAATTTCTCTATATTTGTGTCTCTACTTGTCGGGTTAGCAACCAGTTCCTTTTTCACGATCGCAATATGGGTTTGTAAAAATGTGGTGCAATATTTTTCTAACGTTGATGTTTGGGCTATAAGTCCTGTGAGATAGACAGGAAGTGACGTAATGAGCTCAGCTGTGATCAGTGTCATTTCCTTTCAACGGTTACTGAATAGGACAGGATGCGTCAGTGATGACTGCGTTACAGTGGATATCTAATTGCTTGTTCTAATTAGGCCAGTGCTGCTTTTTGCAATTTGCATTTTTCGATTCAGACTCTAGTTAATGCATTCAATGCGTTTGCAATTTTGGATTTTGTTACCGTGCATATTTAATTGCAAGATGATCGCGTCAAGTTATTTCAATTACGACAGTTTAATTTAACATAGTATTGGCGTAGTGGTTGGCACCGCAAACGGTGCATGAAATTTGGAGCTCGATTACGGGGCGGGTCAAGTGGGCACTGTGTGGTTAGCGCTGCGATGTTTCTTTGGAGCTGTATTGTCCAGGCGTTAAGCCTCAGAGATGAGCCCCGCCACTCGTTACACCATTCCTTGTAACACCGCGAGTATAGTGAAGATTTTTTGATTATGTTTGCTCCTAGACCTACTGATGCTCGATATAGAAGCTTTTCTATCTCTGTTACTCTCTAGGTCATTCCATGCACTAGCGAATTGGTTGATGAGAGCAAATGCGGATGCAGGGTTTGTGACGTTTTGAGAATGGAAAGAATTATTCTTGAAAAATTATCGTGGAATTTGCAGTGCTCAACTCCTCTCGATTATTTGCATATTGTAAGTAGTTAATCAGCTTGGTCAATCAAAGCTGTGTACTTGTGTAAGGAGAAAAAAACGCCGCAGTAATTCTTGAACGTAGACGTTTTGACGACATAGGATTAGCTGTCGTCATCAGCAGTGTAAGCATGGCAGTACAAAACTAAAAGCTGTACGAAAAAAGATTGTCAGTATTGTACCGCCTTCCTCACACCGCTGATGATGACAGCTAAGCCTGTGTTTTCGAAACGTCGAGTTTCAAGAATTACTGTGCTTTATTTTTCCTCCTTAAGCTTTCTTCTTCCCATATTGATTTTTTGTTCTTTCTCACGGATAAAATTAGTAAGCTGGCGGTAAATTCTGGCGTTTATTTGTTTTGGTTTATAATTACTGCATGTCAGAAGAAGCAAGTTTAAAAATGTATTAAAATAAAAATAAATATGCATTCATCATTTTAGTATATGCTATGAGACTCAGCTGTGCCCAGACGAAAATGTTAGTGTAGTGGCTGAGGTCAATGTAAATGTGCGCTTGGATAAAAGAACCGCAGGTTAAAAGCCTATGAATATTAGACATGTGGACAGGGTCAATGAGCTCTGACTAGTCACTTTCCAAGCATTTGGTCGTTATGAATTCTTGTTCAATATGTTGCTAGTTTAAAAGTTACAAAAGAACTCTAATTGTTACGTCTTTGTTAAAATTGTAGACTACTTGAGCGTGTCAGCTTTGTTTCGAATGCCTTCTTTCTATCAAAACGCGCATTTGAACGCTCTCTTCATCGTATTAAGTTACATCAGCGTTTGAATAACTCGTTTATTCATGGAAAATAAAACAAAAAATAGTAAAATATCGATACTGATTTTTTTTCTTTTTTCATTGATGGTACTGTAGTTCTAATACCAGGCTCTGCTTATGATGAAGAAGATTTGTAAAAATCATCTTGCATTCTGGCCGGTTTGCTCAGCTGTTGAGCTCATCGGTGCGTGAGGTTTAGGCTTCGATTCCTGAGCGTGTCAAATCCGGCAAAGTGTCACCAACTGCTTACCACGTATGCAATGTTTTTTCGGAGCTGTGTTGCTCAGGCGCTAAGTCGCGGAGATAGACCCCGCCACTCGTTACATGCTTCGGCGTTATGCCGTGAATATATGGAAGATTTGATTGATTTTGATCTTGCATTTTCTATTTTGTAAAACTCTTAACCCCTCCAAACTCTTCAATGCGTCGTGTTTATTTTGCCATTGTATTTTTAGCTGCAGATGATTGCATTCGTTCACTTCACCGATCTATCCACCAAACTTTCCGTTTCCCAGCACTTAGGGGTGCTTACGTGCCATCTGATGAACACAATATGCCAGTACGAAGTGGCCAAGTTCTCCAATCCAGTCATCTCACTGGCTCTTCTATCTCTTCACCTAGAAGCAATCACTCGAGACCCAAAGAAATGGACTTTTGTATCTAGACAACTTCAAACGCTCACAAAGGTAAGTGCTTGACAAATGGTGTCATTTTTGTGCTGGTCCCTTGTACCACGCATGCTAATTTGTTTTGATAAAAGAAGTCTGGGCAGTAGCAATTATATTTACCCCATCCACATGTCCAATTTTAGTGAGCTTTAGGCCCACGATTCTTGGTTCTAGTTTCTGCGTCATAATCAATTTTTTGATGTCATAATCACTTTTTTTCACCATGACATCAACATATTGATTATAATGCAGTTGCTGAACCAAGAATCGTGGGCGTATCAGGGATCGATCAGGGCCCTGACCGGGGATGCAACTTTTTGCCCCGGTCCGGCCCTGGCCGGGGGGGTCATAAGAATGAGCCGGGGTTGAATTTCAAGTTTATTTATCGTATATTCCGGCGTATGAAACGACCTTTAAAGTGCAAAAACCACCGTTAGAAATTGGAGTGGTCTTATACAACAAATATAAAAGTCATAACTTAATTTTCGCATAAAGATTTTTTTTTATGTGAAAAATGCGTTGGTGCGTTAAGATAGAGAACATGCATGCGTAAAGCGTTTTTGAGGATCGTCATGCACTAATGAAAAGCGTGTACAATTACGAAAGCATTACGTAACACCATTGACGGTATTTACATGAGGAGGGAGGACGCAAGTAGCCTACTTAGCTATGTATTCTAGACGCAATATAAAGCGTTAAATAAACCCGGGCCCTGGCCCCGGCCAAAGTTGTTGCCCCGGTCGTTTCCTATGCGTGAAGACCAACAAAATTGGACATGTAGACAGAGTAATTATGTTCACAAACATGTCTAGGCGGCAAAATTATACCTTAAGTTGCTTCGTTAAAATTTGGCGTTCTAGATGGTAGTTTTGCTTCGTCGCTTAGAAGCAAAAGATTGGACTTAATGTTTTGAAATTGGATTCTAACTATTTTTCATCTTAATGACTAAAAAAATCAAATCTTCATGATACTCGCCGCATACGTCGAAGCGAGTAACGAACGACGGGTCCATTTCCGCGGTATAGCACCTGGGCAACAGAACTCCGAAGAAACATCGCAGCGTGCCGTTGGCGACACTGTGTCCGGTTTGATCGGTCCGGTAGTTAACTCCGCAACTCCCGCACCGATAGCGATGTCTGTAACGCTACGCTAATTTGACCAAAAATATAGAAAATCTATTCATAAGATTCTCGTTAGTGTAGTACAGTGCAGCTAAATATGTCCAAGGCTACTCGTCTTGTGCTTAGCTAAGTTTTTTCGTTACTTATATTAATTTTCACGTTTTACTTAATCTGCATATAAAGCACTGCATAGATGAAGTTTTTCGAAAAAGCTTTATTTTTATTTGGAAAACCTTTTTGTCGTGACGTGTATATTGAGACGTGATAGTTCGTTGTAGAAACTAGTATTGGTTCTAATAACTAGCGCTACTATTACTATGCGTGCTTTGGTAATAACAACGCTGGTAGCTGGGGGCTTTGTACCACGGATATTTCTTTGTTACGAAGTTTTTAGTCATAACTACACATAACGCTTTGGCTTTTGTCCAATTTTGATTCATCAATTCTGTTATGAGTTACTTTGTAAACTCGGTTGTTTGTGCCAATGTGCGATTCCTTAGACCGTTAAATCTTGGTATTTTAAGTTTGCTCTAAGCTGTTACAAGCTCTGATTTGAAACACTAAACTGTTTAAGCAAGAATAATTTGTAATCACGCGCACGGGTTCCAATCTTGGTTTGGCCATACTAAGCACTTTAATTTACCAGCTTATGGAAGAAAAATAAAGTCACAGTGATTCTTAAAACGAGACGTTTCGACAACATTGGTTGAGCTGTCATCATCAGCAGTGGTACAGTACAAAACTAAAAGGATTCTTGCAGTTCTGTACTGCCTTGTTTGCGCTGCTGATGATGATAGCTGCTATGTTGTGGAAACGTCCAGTTTTATGGGCTGCTACGGCTTTATTTTTTTAAAAACTGCAATGTAGTTATGGTTTTAGCGACTCAGATTTGTCCGCCCTCCCTTAGCATTGGGTCCGTTACTAGCACTTTAACTTGCAATTGATTAAAATGGCCTACCGGCGCTATACGTATATTGAGTGAATTGACGTGTACTTGTGGAAGTAATGTAAGCAGTTACTCATATAACATGGAATTTTGCCGGTAACTTACTGTCAAACTAACTAGCTTAAATATTTGCCTAACTGTTGCGACACTTTTTCTTTGACATCATTTTCTGAAAGTGCTTTAAAGTAAATAATGAATGACTAATGAATTATAAATAGACTATTTGCCGAAGCTCAGAATTGGAAACTAAACACTGCTATAGGAGGTATTGTGAAGTGTGAAGTGCCTTGCGCTTTTTACAGCATCTCTACATGTTACGTTTTGCTTGATTCCTGACGCTTAAACTCGTTATATCGTAATGAACAGCTCAGATGAGCGAGTGGCAAGAGCGTGTGCTTCTCGAGCTGGAGACTGGTTTAATTCCGAGTCGGGTCAAACCAAAAAAATCAAATCTTCATTATACTCGTGGCATTAAGCCGAAGCGTGTAAGGAGCGATGAGGCTCATCTCCCCGGCACAATGCCTGGGCAACGCAGAACCGCAGCGGAGGCGAGCCGTTGGTGCCGAATAGACTGGGCCGGGAATCGGACCAAGTCCTTCCGCACCGATAGCGATGTTTCAAGCCACTGTGCCAACCAGCTATTTTTTCGGGTGAAACCAATGACTTAAAATTTATTTTTACGCCTTCCTGCTTGACACTCGGCATTGTAGGGACAGTGAAGAGATCAAGGCGGCAAGTTTACTTGGCGTGCCGTTGGGAAAGGCGCTTTGCTGGTTCCTCATGTTAAAGTGGTAGGCAGATGGCCGGGATAAGCAAGCTCGTTATAACGCTTTGATCGCTTTCTTGTCATAGAATAAATACCAAACTACAAAAGACATCTTGTCTTTGAGTTACGGATTAATGCTGAGCAGTTGTTCGTTGTACGTTTCTTATCGTGCGCTGCATATGTCTGCTTGATCAGGAAGTGTTTTGTTGTGGTTAAGTTCGACCTCTAATTTTATCGTGAAAATAATGTCAAGCGCAAATGAAGCCTAGAAAGTTTTGAGTATACTCGTGACATTGAGGTGATGCTCTTGCGAACTAAGACGCACGATTATTATTATTATTATTCGTCGACGCTGATGCTTCGCCATGAACATAGATTGGGTCAGTTTTGCTTCTTTCAAGTTTTGCTTCTTGCTTATTTAGTCAGCGACATTGCCTAGCACTACTGCGCGCTAGTGACACATCCTAAGATCGTACGATTTGCGGCTGGAGCCGTTCGTATTTGACATATATTACCGGGTGGCTGCTGACTCGTGGAGCGCAAGCTCACTTTGCAGTCTCCCTCAATTACTGTTGAATTTTCAGTTTAATTTGAAAATAGCCACAGTTTGTTTTTACTACAATGCAAAATTCAAAATACTAAACTCATTGCCCTACTCAAACTATGATTTTAAATAGTAGGAAGATAGGAAGCTGGCAAAACCGTCCGATTTGACTAGATCAGGAATCGAACCCCAGAGCTGTTGCACCGATAACGATGTGTTCAACGACTACGTCACTTATCGATTATCTGGTTTCTAATTTGCAGAACCCAAAAGTGTGCGCCATTTAAAAGTACAATTAAGTTCTGACCAGTGTGCTTTGCAACGTAAAAGGTAACTTTGCCGCTTTCGTTTTATTCTTGCTCACAGTTTCACTTCCTTTTCCTTCAGCTTGCAACCGATTCCCCGGTTTGAGCCAGAATCTAGCTTCGTATATTTTCGATACTCGCTGCTTCCTTCCTTAACTCTTACTATTGACTTGTTCCTAGCTTATCACAACTGCTACGCGCTTTCACTTACCCAAGCAAAAGCGTTAGTCTTGTCCATGTGTCAGTTTTGATTTTCAGTTTTTGATAAACCGGCTGGCATGGTTGGTTAAAAACATCACTAACGGTGCATGAGTAGGTCTTGGGTTCGATTTTCAGGCCGGTTAAGTTGAGCACAGTGTCGCCAACGGCTCGCCACCGCTGCGACGTTCCTTCGGAGCTATGTTGTCCAGGCGCTAAACTGCCTAGATGGACCTCGCCACTCGTTACACGCTTTAACGTAACATCGCGATTATAATGAAGGTTTGATTTTTATTTCAAGTATTCCGTTAACTCAGTTGGTTAGCGCTCACGCTACCGTCTGGGGTTCAAATCCTGGGCCGGTCAAATCGGCACAGTGTCTCCAACAGCTCGCCACCGCTGCGACGTTGCTTCGGAGCTGTGTAGCCCCGGCGCTAAGCCGCGGAGATGGCCCCGCCACTCGTAACACGCTTTTGCATAATACTGCAAGCATAATAAAGAATGGATTTGATTTTGTTTTCCTGTCTCCCTGCAGGTGAAGACCAGCGACTTCATGACTTGCCGGGAACTCCTCAAGTCATCTCTGCCCACCAAGTTACCGGAGCATTTCCAGACATTGAACAAACCAAACTACCTCAACAAGTCTTGTCTAAATGATGCTGGAACTTTGCCTAAAGTATGTAATGCCAAATCGTATTGAGTGAAGCATTCTAGTCCACTATCACTGAATTATGTTTTACCTACAACGTTGTGGTTCAAGACATCGCTATCCGTGCTGGAGGTCTGGGGTTCGATATCGTGGCCGATCATATCGAGCACAGTGTCGCCAGCGCTGCGAGATTTCTTCGCAGCTGTGTTGCCAGGCGGTAAACCGCGAAGCTTTGACAAAATGTTTGTATTCAGTCAACAAGAAAATATCAAATCTTGATTATACTCGCAGTATTACGCCGAAGCGTGTAACGAGTGGCGGGTCCATCTCCGCGGCTTTGTGCTTGGGTAACACAGAAACGTTGCAGCGGTGGCGAGCCGTAGGCGGCGGAGTCCGATGTGACCTTCCCGGTAATCCAAACCAGACCTCCCGCACCGATGGCGATGTCTGGAACCCCTACGCCTACTGAATGGTTTTACAACGTTTAAATTTTTTTTTCTGGCAACTGTATTCGATACCACATTTATTCGATGCACTGAAATGACAGGCTTGCTTTGTTGCTAGTTATTAAGCATTGATTAGTTATGGACTTCTATTTTCAGGAGCCACATTTTATGAGTGTGGCTGTTAAACGTAAAGCCTCCTTATCTCCTTCCACTGTCAATGAAAGCACCAAGAAGCCTCATCATTACATATTTCATGAGGAGAGCATGGAGTTAGTGGGATGCGAGTCTGATGAAACAATGACCGCATCGGAAGCAGAAATGGAAGATGAATGTTTTCCTGATGAGTATCAACCGCAGCCTACCAGACCACGCACGTATGCTGAAATTGTCAAGTGTGGTCTAGACACTCCTGCGTTTATGACCAAAAACATAGGTAACGTTTGCTCGTCTAGTATGCGGAATATATTAAGTATGGGACAAAAATAGCTCGTGAAAGGAAATCAAGCCGCAATAATTCATAAATCTTGACGTTTTGAGAACATGGATTCAGCTGTTATCATCAGCAACGTAAGCAAGCTTTCAGTTTTGTATTGCCTTGCATACAATGCTGATGATGACAGCTGAATCTATGTTGTTGAAACGTTCAGTTTTGAGAATTATCTTGGCTTCACTTCCTTACTTCGTTCAACACTTTTTTTGTGTGTTTTGTCTTCAACCTGTCTTGTGTGATACTTTGCCGAGATATGCGCTAGTGTGCAAATGTGCAGGCAAACCTCGTTGTTGCATCCTTGGATAAGTTTCTTCACGATAATTATTCCTGCTTAGTGAAATCTAACAAGCAGCAATTTAGAAAAGTCAGAAGCAAACGCAATTGTGAAACTCGGAAAGAAAAAACAACTCCTGAGGGAATGTGGATTCGTCCTATGTATTGTGCCTCCGTCGTTTCCTGAGGGAATGAGGATAATAATGAAGAAATCATTAAGTTATTATGATGTATACATCCTTGTCTTTTCTTTTATTTCATGCAACATCATTCCATTTCAGATTCAGTAATCGGAAGCCCGGGTTCGTTTCCTGTCCCCAGCTGTGGTTTGCAAGCTTCTTGTGGTTTTCTCTCCCCCGTCACCCAACGTCACGGATCAGTGAGCGGCATACCCACGTGAGGAACACGTGATCGGTCACGTGACTTTCCAGAGGTTCTAGCAAAAATTTTTTCTTTGTGTTGTATCTTGTAATTATTTCGTTTTGTCGCCATGCTTCGTTTTTATAAGAAAGTTCTACTATTTTGTCGATAAATTGCAGGACTTGGTCAGTCATTGTGTTTTTGCTTCAACTATCGCCCAATGTTTCAACTTTCGAAGAAATTCTTAATTTTAGAATTTGTTTCAGCCTGAGCTTACCACCACGGTGGTAAGCGCCTTGCTGGTGCTCTAAAGTTATTCAAATATTTTTTGTAAATTTTCGCACATTTTACGATTTGCTTTCGAAATTTATTTTCCTTGTTTTGGCATCTTGATAGTTACCAAAGTTGGTGAGTAACAGTTAGAAACTTAAATTGCTTTTCACTGTGTATTATTGATCTAAATTTGCTTTAAAGATTTTTTCTTGCCAGTGCAGTTTTCAGTTCGTGCATTAACATTGATAAATTTGACAGTTTTGATAAAAAAAAGTCTAACTTTATTTTTGTTTGAAAGAGTTTATTTTATTGTACAGTAGAAAATATTATTTGTAAATAGTTTTTTGTGATTTTTTTCCGTGTAATCTGCTTTTCTTTTTACAAAGCTAAGTTTGACATAAGCTTTATCGTTTAACTATTAGTTGGGCGTCAACAATTTTCTCTTTGCAAGCATTTTGTTCTTCACAAATTTACCAGACCTTGCAGTTGAACCGCTTTACCGCAGCCGCACATTACGTACAACCGTAGGAGGCTTCTGCATAAAACAGTTGCTCAATTGAGATCTTTTAGATAGACGTAGCAGGTATCGCTTTTCCCCAATTTCTGTAACTAAAGTACCACATGTCCATTTTAAGTGGGCTAAACTCTCCACAAGTTTTCTACGTTACAATTGAATTTTTAATGTCATAATCACTTTTTTTCATTTATAACATTAAGAATTCATTGTTATGCACAAAGCCGGTGGTTTTCGGCGCGTGGAACTGAACTTGCGGATAGGATATAGCTGAACTACTACTGTAGTGCTTGGGTGTTTTTTGTCTTGATGTAGTAGTCTTCTTTAGTGGTGTTTAGTCGAAACCCGTTAATCGGTAGACATGAGTAAATACGCTTTGCACAAAAACCGTAACCGCTTGTGTGTGTCTGTGCTTAACCAGGAAGGCTTGTACGTGTGTATGATTATGATATATGGAATTGTGTTTTGCTAATATGTAATGCTTGCTAACTTAGCTGGTGTACTTGCAAAGTAACAAATGCTTTACTAACGATGCTAGTTACTAATAACGGTTAGATATGAAGTAGAGTTAGGTCTGGGCCGTAACCCAGTTAGTGGTTGCAAAAGTTGGAGCGCCTAGTTGACAACTTTGAAATAACTTTTGCAATTTTCGTGGCAGCCGCTTGTAAAAATGCTTGCAGCGCTAATTGTAGTTGTTGCGCCCCTCTCCCATCGTTACCTTTTTCAGTATTAAATTCAAGTATAAAAACACATAGTAGATTGTATATCACTTGCATAAGTATGTCTGTATAAGTGTATTTTTATGTGTGTTTTTTCCGTTGTTGAATTTTTATGTAATATGCTTCTTCGTGAATTTTTACACTTCGATTCCTTGAGCATCACTTTATTCAAATACATTTAAAAATATTTAGTTGGTCATTTAACAAGTCAGAGAAGCTAAAAGAAGGCCAAAAGTGGTAAAATTAATTAGAGTGGAAATAACATTCAAGTTTTTTAGATAGAAGGCTGTGTCCAGGCCCAGGAGAGTAGCCATCGAAGGAAATTGCGGGCGTAGACCAGATCCACACAGGGGCGCCTAGAGAAATTTCGGGCCGAGGGGCAAAAATTTCGTTTGGGCCCCTTGGTCAGTGGTGCTCCAAAATCAAGCGATGAGCAAAAGAAAAGGTTATAGCGTCCACAGATGTTCAAATTTCGGCCCGAAATCAAAAAAACATTATCGCCTGTGGCAAAGCTAGAAACTTTAAAAGGAGGGGGTCATAATTTCCACATTTTTTTCAAGCGTATTTTTTTTCGGCAGAACAAATTTGAAGCTGATTGAGAAAAACAAATGGGGGCATGCTCCTCCGGAAAAATTTTGAAAATTTACGCTGTAATGGCAATTTTAGTGCTTTTTGAATAATTTCAGGCAAATTTTGTTCGAATTTTTTGACCCTTATATTGAGTGCTTCGTCAAGTTTTGTTCGCACATTTTCAATTATGCGTGCTTAAGGCTTATTGCTATCAAAGAGGATCAAAATTATGGAAAAATTGTATACATCAAAAACATGTTTGAAAATGGCTGGTGGGAGGATGCATACCCCTCATCCTACCCCCCTTGATCCGCCCCTGGCCATAAGCTACAGAAACCATTAAAAGAGTATGGCATATTTCAGTCACTTGGCACCATTGGTTTTGTTATTTTTTACTAAAAAGCAGAGTCAAAAGGGGGGGGTGCATAGCACAATTGCACCCCCTAAATACACTAGTGGCGTCCGTAGGCCGTAGTTTTGCATTCTATCTTGACAGTTCTGAACCCAGGGCCCCTCTGTGTCTCCGGGCCCCCTGGCGATGACCCCTTCTGCCCCCCCTCTCGGCGTGCCTGGATCCACATTCGCTTTTATCAATCGATCTGTAAAAAAGGTTTGGTCCAAAGAAGGGAGGGGAGGGACAGCGCTCCCTTCTCCCCCTCTGGCGATGCCACTGTATGCATCTGCTATTTTCAAAAAAGAAAATTATAGCTTGGACGCCCGGAATTCTGCAATCTGAAAAGCGTCGTTAAGAGCTAAAAGAAGAGTGCAATGTGTTATGTGAAATCACACATGCAAAAGCGCCAGTATGATTAATTGATTATGTAAAATGCTGTTATGTAAGTCTGCAATTATCTAAAACAGTGCAGGGTTGCCAATATAGCATAGACTAACACGACGCAAACAAGTTCTTGAGCTACCGAGCTTCGTACAATGTAACCTTGCGATAACCATTCTGGGCAAAAACTTATTCTGAGGCTTGAGTAAAAGATGTCAAGGATCTGTGAAGACATTGTCTCAACTTTTTTAACTTAAGTGTTCAAGGATAGAACAACTCCAGCATAGAAGACAAGGGTATCTTAGTGTTCTAGTTCAAGTTTGTTCAATGTTCATGCATGCGAAAAAGTGAAAAAGTCTAAGGCTCATCAAGTCGCTACACTCCTGCTCAAACGTGACACATGTCAAAAGAAAAAGTCAGATTTTCAAAAGTATCTCAAACGTGATACATGTCAAAAGAATCTCTAGTTAACCGTAGTTAGATGCGCCTGGGCCAAGATTTAATGTTACTTTTGGAGACTGAATAAAACTTTTTGTCAACTTCGAGCCTGCGAGTTTTTAAGATATGACTATCAAGTTGAAACGACAGTGACAGCCAAAAGCTTTTTTAATTTAATTTTTCAAGGTGTTGCGACCATTTATCTTTTGTTTTTTATTAATTAATGCTTTTTGTTTACACTGAAGCATGTTTTAACGTATATCGTTTTACTCTTGTTGTCTATTCTTCGACCGTACATTTTGCTTGAGTCGGTTTGGTCGTTAACTGAAATAAACTACTACGTCTAACTATAAATCAAATTCATTCACGTACAAATTTCCACTACAATTATCAATATAAGTAACAGTACAGCAATATAGAAATGTGTACATAGGAGGACAGCAAAGGGAGCAAACCTCATCCAAGTCGCTGCCACCTGAAGCACATAACCATACTAGCAGCGAGCGTAAAAGTGGAATTTAAACAAAAATGAAATTAATACATGAAGTCATAACCTAGTCCCTGCAGACTGTAGTAATATGTCAACACAAAACTTTAAAAACTAAAAAAATATGGCAACAAAAAACTTTCTGCTTGAGTAATCAATAAATTAAAACGTTTTTTAAAGGAAGCGCGATATTTTGGCGCGTGATTATATAATGTTTCGGTTTTCAAAATTGAAGATATTTTGGCGCCCAATGAGCAGGAAAGATTTTTGCCCCTCATCGACGCATCAAGCAAAGTTGCAGCAGGTCGTAATTACGAGTCAGAGTTCAAAGCTTTTTAAAATGTCTTGCATGCCCATGTCAAATTTGTCATTCAGTCCCACCAAGGGCAAAGGTCAAATTCAAGTAATACTGGGACCCATGTTTTCTGGCAAGTCAACAGAATTAATGAGAAGAATTCGCAGATACAAGATTGCAAATCGAGATTGTCTTGTGATTAAGTATGCAAAAGATACTCGCTACAACTGTGAAGACTGCGTCTCTACTCATGACCATCAAGTGATTCCAGCAGTAAAAGCAACTAGGTTATTAAACCTAAAAAACACACAAAACTTTTCAGTAATCGGCGTCGATGAAGGGCAATTTTTTGATGATGTAGTGGAGTTCTGTGAAAAAATGGCAAACAATGGAAAAACTGTAATAGTTGCAGCACTTGATGGGACATTTGAACGTAAGCCTTTTGGTTCAATTCTGAATTTAATTCCTCTTGCCGAAAATGTGGTCAAATTAAGTGCTGTTTGTAATTCTTGTTTTCATGAAGCTGCTTTTACAAAGCGTATCTCCAAAGAAAAAGAAGTTGAAGTCATTGGTGGATCTGATAAGTATTTAGCTGTTTGCAGAAAATGCTTTCATGCCTCTGTACCAGCTCATGTTGATTCAGCTAAAGTTAATGGTGTTTGCAAATCACTTGAACTCAAAAGAGTGCCATTTTCACCTGTTAACAGGATAACGATTCCAGGGTCAATCAACCATTGACTAAACTGTATACCAGTTTAAGGTTTTTCAACATTTTCATTGCTTCTGAAATAGACCAATTATGCGTAGTTATGAATTTTAGAATAATCTCCCTGCTCAATTTTTTAGATCTAGTTGTTCCACAGTTATCTTATTCATTTTGTTGATTTTTAAAACTAAAACTTCAGACTTTGCTTACGTTTATCTTTCATCGTAGACTAGCTACTTGTCAGTTGTTGCATAAATACCTTATTATTTAAATTGAAATACTGATTACATTTTCTCCAATGTTATAATGAGCCACAACTTGAACAAAGTTGTAAAATCTAATTTTTGATACCGGAATGTTCCAACTTTGGTTTTATGTTCGTTTTGCATAATGTGCTGCGTGACTCTGTGACTTGGCCCCAAGCTTTGGCTGTAGTCGAAAACTTGAAAGTTGTACTTTGTTGTTCTGTATTGTGGTTGCTTATCTTGTTGTACATTTTCTTTGTCAAGTTTAACTTAGAAGTTTAGATTTAGTGGTGTCATTGATCAGCTTAAATTTAACATGTTGTTTTGCTGAAAATGTTTCACCAACTGCTTTACTAGAGTTTATCCGATTATTAATTAGTGTTCCATAGTGTAAAGTAGCTAAATGTTGTGGTGTGAACTATGCCAAACTTGCTCCATCTGAGGCTTTACCACGTCTGAATTGGCCTAAATTCAAGTATTAATAAAAAAACTGGCTGAAGTTATTCAAGCCTTACAGAAAGCTTGATTTAAGTTTTTTCAGTGGGCAGAGTATAATACCTACATTTTACTCCAAAACATTGCATACTTTGATTTAAATTTGGTCAAAAATTGGTTCTCCAGTTCGGTTTTGTTAAAACCTGCAGGTGCACAAGGATCACATGGAGCACAAAGAGCGCAAGGACCACTAGTGGCGCAATTAGGAACGCACGGAGCACATTAGGGATAGGTTCGATGAGAGTTAGGTTCAATGGGGGTCAGGTTTAGTTGGGGTTAGGTTTGGTTCAGATTAGTTTCCATTAGGGTTCGGTTCAGTTAGGGTTAGGTTTGAGTTTCTTGCGCTCCTTGTGTTCCTGCAGCTTTTAGTAATAGCTCAATTGCGCCACTAGCGGTCCTTGTGATCCTTGTGCTCCTTATGTTCCTTGTGCTCCTGCAGGTTTTAGTAGGACCCCTCCAGTTGAAAGAAAATTGCTCAATATTTTGTGTTTTTCTCAAATTTTCCCCTTAGAAAAAACCATGTCGCCTATAAAAGTTTTAAAAGTTTTGTTGAGCTGATTGTCACATTTTTGTGTAAATGGTTTATTTTGTTATTAATGATGATTTTGCGTTTTTGGGTAGCCTGCTATGAGTTGTGTCATTACAACTTTGGCTAGTGGAAATTGCTGAGTTTGCTCCAAATGCAAATTTTCAACTGATTAAAACAATTTCGTAGTTTGCACTGCCGCAAGTTTTGCCATAACTTTTCTGCTGGTATTTAGCTTATGGCTTCATTTTTCATTATGATTTTGCGCACATTTGACAAATATGTGTTAAATTTTTGTATTATTAGGCTGCTCTTCTACAAAAATTATCTTTGTTTGCATTCAAGTTTTTATAAATTTTGTCCTTGTTTGAGAAGGCTAGCCAAGCTTCTTTCAGTAAAGAGCTTGAATATATTTTGGCAATAATTTTGATTTCACTGCCACTGTCGTGGCGCACCCAAGTGGGGTTTGGGAGGTCAAAACACCCCCTTTTGAAATCAAACCCTTGTTTTTGAAGTAGAGTGTCCAAACTGTGCAAGTGCATTACGTACTGTTATTTATTCATTGTGAGCAAACAAGGCAATAAAAAATCGGTCAATGATCGACAAATAACTGAAAAAAAGAAACAGCTTGAGGTCAACCTCGACAGTTAATTTAAGGGTTGCTGGTTTTTTTGTAGAACTCCCCTTTTTAAAATATGTTGGGTGCATCCCTGGCCACTGTCAACTGCAGTTTGCGGTCTTTAAGTTCTTAAGGTTTTTTTACTGATGTATGCTCTTAGTTAACAATGCATTTTGTATTGGTTTATAGCTCAGATGTTAAAGACAATGGTGTGAGATGTCTGGGGTTCAATTCTGGGGCCAGTTATATCACAGTGTTGAAGCATTTCATCATGAGTAAAATTTACAAAATTTGGATTAATTTTATTGTCAAAAGAGTTGTACTAGCTTTAGCTTTTTGAATGTCTGAGAACTGTACATTTCTGTCTTGTCGGATTATAATTATTTGGTGTGGTATGGGCAGGGCCGGTGCAAGGCTATTTGATGCTCTAGACAAGCTTTAATTCTGATGCCCTAGGCAAGCTTTATTCTTAAGGTAGTTTTTGCCATTAACGGCAAATTTGCCGTAAGTGACGTGGGTTTTTAAGCGCCATTTTGTGCTAGATTGCCACGACTTCTCGATAGCTCAGTGGATAAAGCGCTGCACTAGTTTTGGGTTCGATTCTTGTTGCGGTTTCGTTTCGGTGGCTTCGGATCTGTTTGATTCAGATTTGTGTGACCTGGGGTTAACAATCGGGTTCGTGAAGACAGTAGAATAGAATAAGATGTAATCCCACGGTTGACTTCGTGTGACCTGGGGTAAACAATCGAGTTCGGTTTGGCTTCATGTGACCTGTGGTTAACTTACGGCAAAATAGACACTGCCTGTTTTTAATGCCCCCTTGCATACATAGTTACCTTTATTAAGTGAGCAATAAAAGTTATAGTTATGTTTTTTTCGGACTCCTGCCTACCTCATTTCACTGCATATTTTCGATGAACCTGATGCGGAAACAAAGTTTTATCAATATTACCCTACCAACGTGAAAACATCGTGAAACTGACCAGCATTCCTTTTACATCCACCTTAACCACAGCCAGTGCTATTGCTAGTCTACTACGTCACTCAAGTATTTTTTGAAACCCAATTTCTGCGATACCAACGGACTGGATCTGTCAACTTTCCACAAGCCTTCTGTGGTGTAGCATTTTAGCTTTCATAGCAGGACTTCACAACACTCAAAAATGCAATTGTAACGTCGCAAACAGACCGCATTTACGAGATAAAATGATCAGGAAAAAAGCAATTGCAACATAGTCGCTATACGTTTTAATACAATAGTGGCAGAGTTATTGCAACTACCGGCTTCAAATGTCTTAATGCACTTTGTATTGTTGCAAATGCAACGCACGAAACCCTTCAAATTTAATCCAGCAAAATGTTTTCTCATACAATAATAAATTATACTGTAAAAGCGACAATGTTTTGACAAAGACATTAATGCCTAAAAAGGGCATTTTGATGCCCTTGAAGCATGCCGTGAAGAGTGATGCCCTAGGCGGCTGCCTAGTTCGCCTAAGGAACGCGCATGCCCTGGGTACGGGATAGCTACCATTAATCCGGCTCTCCTCGCATGATATTGTGCACGAACCGATTGAAAGCCTATGTTTATGATATGCATAAGTTGCTCCAATTTCAGCACCGTAATTTTATAGATTTGCTTTTTTCTATCTGCATCGTGCAACTTGCTGAACCATACTTCGAACTTGTTTAGATTTACTGTGCTGCTTAAAAATTTTATTGCTGCAGATTGTGTTTGGTTCAAACAGCGTCATTTTATCGTTGTGTAGTTGTTTTGATTGCTTGACTTGTAATCACTGCAAATGTGCTTGCGTTCCACTAACGATTATTTAGTTTTTATTGCGTTTCTGTTTTTATTGCAACATGCGTTTGTACCAAAGTTATGTGTATTGATGTTGATTTTGCAAAGGATTTCTTTTGTGCATTAGTTCGGTTTATTACCAGGCTGCTAGCTCGCAAGCATTTTTAATCAAGTGAACTCTTCATTTGAATTTTGCTAGTTTAAGTTCAGTTAATTATTATCGGATTCATCCTAGGTTCAAGTAATTTTGTTGAGTTTGGGCCAAGTGTTAGCAATTTTTGTGAAATTTGCGATTAGTTCAAAACTTCATCAACTTTTTCAAGTTTAAGTTTCAAGGTTTTTATTTTTTGAGTCGAGCGAAAAAGACCGAGTTTGAGATCGCAGCCCTGGTTGTTACGGAGCGATTTCTCAATTTTTGGTCACAACACAAAACGTAACAGCTTCTCGCTTAGCTAACAATGCCTACCAAAATCTACTTCCTGCCTATCAAACATCTTTTCTCTCTTTTCAAGTCGTATATGCAAGATCAGCAAGTTTTTTCAAGCCATGCGTCCCGTGGCATCAGGATTAGGTCGTTTTTGCAGCTGGCACGTTTCCGTAGTGGTTAGAGACATCGGTGCGCGAGGTTGTGGGTTTAATTCCTGGGCCGGTCAAATCGGACACAGCGTCGCAACCACTACCACCAGAGTTGCCTTGGTGGGGGGCTTGGCCCCCCTAGTTCTAAAACAACTGTTCGTAAGTGGGGCCCGGGGGGCTTTTGAAATAGGACAAGTCCTTGTGAACGTTTGTTTAGACTTTCGAGCAGAGGTTCTCAAACCGGGAGGCGCAAGCGGGACTTGAGCACTATTGCAGTGACTAAATGATTGACCGCATATTTTCAAATCTATTTTTTCGTCAAACATCAAAACTTGTTTCCGCAAAACAGCTGCATCCTTCCCATTAAGTCGATTAAGACATTGCAAATAAATTGTTATATTTTCTACTTGTTTTTTGTGGCGTGGTGGGCAGTGCCGCATCCAGGCATCTCCGAAGTTCGGTCCCCCCAGTCGATGGGGGGCATTTGTAGGGACTCCACAATGTGGTTGTATTAGACTCAGAATTAGAGGCAATAAATTTTGAAGAAAATTTCGTCAAAAAGTTGATAAAAAAGACGTAAATTACAATTACATTTCCAGGGGAGCTCGCCCCGGACCCCCTATAGTCATTGATTTTTATTTTGTTTCAAATATGCTCTGATTTTGCGGCGCACCGAAAGTAATAGCGTGCATGAAAGTTTGGGGTGCCCATCCTGAGGAAATTCCTGGATACGTCCCTTGAAATAAATCAGCTAATGAAGAAAGTTAGTAACCGAGTCGAAAAAGCGCAAAACTAATCACATGCTTGTAGATATCAAAGAGCCCCATCTGGAGCTTTTTTTGGGGAGTGGCAACAGTCTTCACACGGCACTGTGGTGAGGCGTGGGCAAAATATAAGTAACGCCAAAGGGGGCATGACTGAAAAATTCTAAGAATATCTCGTACAAAATAATAGAGTTTTTGCGTTACAACTGGGCCCCCCCCAGTTCCCATTTTACCAAGGCACCCCTGGTTATACTATGCCAAAAATGAAATAGCGCACGCTCAGACTAATACCGGCAATGGCGCCGCCCCATGATTTTTTGATCATTTTTTCAAATCGCCTAGAACCGCTGAGTTTTTTGTTTTTTTTTCAGCGGGTAGAGGGTGTGATGTCAGATGGTTTCGTTTATTTATTTTTTGTAATTTTAAGCATGGTCTGTAAATTAACTTGTTTCTAAGTATTTATGGACCATGTTTCAAGCCACTTAATTGCAGCTTAGGATTTTTATGGTAGTGAAGTACATGCATTATGGAGATGACCTAGTTGAGCATCGAACCCGCGAAGCCAGCTTCGGAGCCCAATGCACCAACCACTCGGCCAACTCCGTAATTTTTGTAACGAAATGTCTAGCTCTTTCTCGTGTTCTAATATTCTTTGATTTTCTAAATTCACAATTTGCAAACGCGTGTGACAAAAGCAATCAGCACTGCTTACTGCAAAGACAATGATTACAATTCATACCAATAATCAGCTGTTGAATTATAAAAGCCACAAGGAAGGTATAAGGTATCTCAATACTTTGTGAAATCATAGTTAGCCTACTATGCCCCCTCTGACTTTGCTTTTTAGTGAAAAAGAATAAAAGTAATGGTGCCAAGTGAGAAGTGACTGAAATATGCCCGACTCATTTGATGGTTTCTGTAGCTCATGGCAAGGTGCGGATCCGGGGGGGTAGGATAAAGGGTATGCATCCTTCCACCAGCCATTTTCAAAAATGATTTTGATGTAGGCCTATGCAATTTTTCCATAATTTACAAACTCTTCGGTACAGGGTTGCCTTGGTGAGGGGATCCGGGGGGGAGCTCGGCCCCCCTAGCTAAAAAAAACTGTTTGTAGGGGGCTCTAAAAATAGGCCAAATCCTTGTGAACGTTTACCCGTTACATTTAGCAGAAGTTTTTAAACTGGGAGGCGTAAAAAGTTTGCAAGAGGGGGGTTGAGCGTAGCAGTGACTTAATGATGGAAGTATATTTTCAAATCTTTTTTTCGTGGAATATCAAAACTATTGTTTCCCCAAAACAGCTGCATCCTTCCATTAAAACGATTAGGACATTGCAAATAAATTGTTATACTTTCTGCATGTTTTTCGTAGCGTGTTGGGCAGTGCTGTATCAAGGCATCTCCGAAGTTCGGTCCCCCCGGTCGGGGGGGGGGCATTTGTAGGGGCCTCACAACATTGTTGTATCAGTTGCAAAATATTTTGAAGAAAATTTCGTCAAAAAGTTGTTGAAAAAGCACTATAATTACAATTACGTGATGTAAACTACAATTAAATTTTCAAAGAATTTCCAGGGGAGCATGCCCCCGAACTCCCATAGAGTCATCATTAATTTTTGTTTTGCTTCAAATTTGCTCTGATTTTGACACACACCGAGAAAAACTGCGTGCACGAAAGTTCGGGGTGCCCCTCCTGAGAAAATTTCTGGATAAGTCCCTTGAAATAATGCAGCTAATGAGTTGAAAAAGCGCAAAACTGCCAAAATGCTTGTAGATGTCAAAGGGCCCCACCTGGAGCTTTTTTTGGAGGGGAGGAGCAACAGTCTTCACACGGCACTGGTGGTAGGGCGTGAGCAAAAATATCTTACGCCAAAGGGGGCGTATCTGAAAAAGTTTAAGAACATCTGGTATAAAATAAATTTTTGGCATTATACAGAGCCCCTCTAGTTCGCATTTTACCAAGGCACCCCTGCCGCTAGCCGAATCCTACATGGTAGATTAGTGCACTTATAGTTAACATTTTTGGGAATTCAGCTGTAGCCTAACAACTGCTGCCAAATGAAAGAATGTCATAACGTTACATAGGTAGCGACATACTGGTAGCAGTACAACTGTATATAATTCTCAAACACTAACACATGCACAAGTGTAGAAAAAATCAGTGTTGTGACCTTTGTCATCTTTAGGAGTTCGAATCTGAGTGCTAGTCCTTCGGTCACGAGTCCGAATTCACAGACATTTGAATTTACGAATGCGAGTACGCATGGTACGAATTCGAGTCGCGTGTCTTATACTGAAAGTCATGACATGATTAGCATTAATCGTCGATTTCTTAACATTTAGATTTCACAAATCTGTGAAACACGATTCTAGAAACCTTTGGCATGCAGTTTTAAAATTAATACAGTAGAATTCGCCTATATCGGCTTCATTTGTATCGGCAGTTCGTCTATATCGGCACAATTTCTTTGGTCCCGGTAGAATTCCTATGTTTCACGTACGTTTAAATTCGTCTTTATCAGCATCATCTATATCGGCATTTCGCCTATTCCGGCACTCTTTTTTATTCCGCAGAAGTGTTTTGTTCTCTATCAATTTTCAAGAGTCCGAGTGCGAGTCCGAGTCCTCAAAGAGTGGACTCGAGTCCGGACTCCAGAGTCCAGACTTAGACTCGAGAGTTTACAACTCTGCCTCTTCCCTTTTCTCGTGTTGTCCAATTATATTGGAATAGGCCTATATACTGCAAATTATTTTTGCGTATTATTCTTGTGTTGACGGTACGGAAACAAAAGACACTAACTAACTAACCCGGTTAATACACACTTGTAGCATCACATCAGTGGCGTAGTCAGCCCCAAATTTCGGGGTGGGGGGGGCAAAACTTCATAGGCTTGTCCAGCAGCGCATTCAAGATACGTATTTTTAGGATTTTTACAAAAAAAACGCTCGATCATTTTAGGCAGTTTTTTTATCGAAAAAGGACACAAGGGTACACCCGAGTGGTCTTAATTCACCCTGCTTGCGTTGTTAGTAGATTTACGTTATAGCATTAGTATCTTTGTTTGTAGGCTAGTGCTGGTAACTGAAAATATTTTGGGGGGCAATTACTTCCTTTGACCACCCCCTGGCTACGCCCCTGCATCATATTCATGGCTGTAGGTCTAGTTTGCGGTCTAGTTTGCGTTTTAATTGACTCATATTTTGTCATGGAGATGACCACATTTGAAGCTGATTAGTGCTTAAAAAATTATTGCTCATTTGGGGGCGGCAGAGCCTTAAGCTGCGCCACTGGCTCCAGCTATTAAGTAATGACGAAGTAGGCCATGGCAATTTGAATTGGTCTTCTCCCAGTTGAAAATTCTGGGTAGGCCGAAGGCCGCTAACTCCTAAGCGAGCTCGTATTGGCCTATGGTTTGGACTGCTTCCTCGTGAAACAAGCAAAAAAGTGCCGCAATAATTAAAAGGACTGCTATCACCAGTGTAAAATCATGTAATGGTACACAAACTCGCCCTTAAAATTTCTGTCAGAAGCCAACAGTTTTTGAAGCGAGGGAAAGCTTTGATGGCCGAATGGATAGAGCGTCAACCTCTAAAGCTGTAGGCTCGGGTTTGATTCCGAGTCGGCTCAAACAAATGATATTAAAATTGGTATTCACAGCTTACAGCTAAAAGAGAAGTTACATTATCCAAACATAGCAGCAAACAGTGGCGTAGCGAGAAATTTTGAAAAGGGGGGAGGGGCATAAGCTGCAAAAGCCATCAAAGTAGTCTCGTATATTCCAGTTACTTAGCAAGATTTGATCGTTTTTACTAAAAGGCAAAGTCAAAAGGGGATGGGGAGGGGGCATGGCGCAGCGCCCATCCCCCTAATACGCTCCTGGCAACAGAGCTGAAGTGAGAACCGAAACAAAATCCAAATGCAGCTGTCAAAATTTTTCAAAACCAAAAAAGCATTCATATTTTGTTGGACTCTTCCACGGAAGTTTATATTCATTCATTCATTTTCTAGACCCGCTTATTCTTGGGGGGGTCGCAGGGTATCAATTTTTCATTATACTAGCGATATTACGCCAAAGCGTATAACGAGTGGCGGGGCCCATTTCCGCGGCTTAGCGCCTGGGCTACACAGCTCCGATGGAACGTCGGAGCAATGGCGAGCCGTTGGCGACACTGTGCCGATTTGACCGACCCGGGATTTGAACCCAGACCTTCTGCACCGACAGCGTGTGCGCTGAGCAATCGAGCTAACAACCGGTCCGGAAGTACATAGCCCAACACAATTTTATTACGCTGCTTCTACTTTAGTCCAGATCTCTTCGCATTGCTAAACTGTGAAAGATTAGAACCACGTAATAAGATTAATATATCGATTATTTTTATTAGGATTGCGCGGTAACATCTGTTCACGCTGTGTTGCAATTCTTCGTTACTGAAAAAAAGTAACCGGCGCTTGGTGTATCGGTTAAGAGCGTCCACTTGGTAGCCGGTAGACTGGGGTTTTATTCCCAGTCGGGTCATACTAAAGACTTTAAAAATAGTATTCGCAGCTTTCGCGCCAGGCGCTCGGCACAAGCGGAAGTGCGAAGGGTTTTGTGTATGTGTTGTTCGTCATGTTATGTCCCTTAACAGCGTTCAATCATTCGTGATTGAAAATTGTAATGGGCCGACAATTGAAAATGGCCTAAACAATGTGTGCTTGCACCCGCTGTCCCGTACCTTTACCTTTTTACTGAAAAAAGTTTTTGCGTTTTTTTGCTTCCTGCCAGCGCGTAATTGCTAATGTTTTTCGCGTTTTCGCAGCGCTTCGAATGAAAAAACAAAAAAGCAGATTTTGAGTTTGCGAAAAGCTGAAAATGCCGTGTAATGCAAAAGCTATGTGTTGAGAAGCACTATAGTAGTTTGTGTGAAGGGTTTACGCAGTAAATCAGCTTTAACAGTAAGAGCAAGTTAAACAGCTTGTAACAGGATAACCGGGCTTTTAAAAGCATTGTGATGAAGAGCTAAAAAGCCAATTTAAAAGGAAAAAATGCAACTTGCTCCCTTTGTGGAGTAAGCATACAGGCCTGCCCAGTGGCGCGGGAACGTTTTTTGGACAGGGGGGGCTCAAAATAGTAAGATCGTGTCAACGTCTGGGGGGCGAAGCCCCCCAGACCCCCCTTTTTTCGAACGCACGTTTTTATGAGCAGGACACTCAGCAGACCTATTTTGATAGACATCAATTGCATGCCCGCTCAAGTGACCGGAACTTTTTCAGGATAATTTTTTATCGTGGAAAACAAGATTGCTTACTACCATTAGGCTTTTCTAACCATGCTCGAATCACTACTCATGTATTTGTAAAATGCAAATACCTCAATGACAAAACCAAAAAGTAGGCAAACAAAATTTGTCCGATCTAACTTTTGCTTTGCTGATCAGAGTTACATGCAACAAACAATGCCCCATTGAGGTTTAAAAATAACAAAAAACACACAATCAAAATAAAGCACTGAACCATTTTTTAACATAATGAGATGTGTAGATATAGGTATTTAGGTAGGCGTACTAGCTCAATTTTAGTAACAATCATCGGCAGTGCTCGAGTTGTGAAAACACTTATGGGGGGTGGTAGGCTACAACTTTTCACGCAGACCTAAAAAGAAATGGTCATTATAGTTGTAAGAATTGGTTTACGCTAAAATGTTTTATGGGGGGATGGTGTTGTTTTCAGGGGGGATGGCATCCCCCTCAAATTGAGTAGCCTACTGATCATCGGTGCCAGTTTAGTAGTGATTTAGCCGCTTCATTGGGTTGGTAGAAAAAATTCAAAACCATTAAAAAACTCAACCAGAAGAGAACTTGCACCAGCTCATATAAGCTTGATTAGGGGTGCCCAACCAGTCGATCGCGATGTACCGGTCGATCTTTGGATGCTTGGCTGTCGATCCCGGGTTAATTTGGCATGTGCACAAATCAGGTTGGCCACCAACATTTCCAGTTCATGTAACGCGTCCGGGCCATGAAGACCTTTTTTTTAGCTCTTCACAAAAATTTTGGTGGAATTCGGAACATCTGAAGGATTGAGGACCGTTTTTTTGCACTTCACCGTATTTTCGTTTACGATTTGCGTAATTCCCATGATCAGTAGCGGCTTTCATTCGAGCATTCAGAGTAGTTTGGCGTAAAGTGTTTGGCAGCTACAAGAATTGGCAGCCATTATACTTTTACTGGTCCATCGTCCATGACTGCTGCAAAGGTTTGCAAACGCTGATATAAAACACGGTTAAAAATAAAATTCAAAAATTGAAAATTTTACCAAATTTTACGTTGACCTAGTGAATAATAACTAACTGATTTTTAAAAGAATAGTGATTCTTCGTTGGTTAAAAGCACTTTAAAAAATATTTGCTTCATTACGTATGTACGTTGCGAGCATTAATACAGTCGCACTCAGTGCATAATTTTTTCAATTGTCAGGGGGGGCTCAAATGGTTCAGGGGGGGCTAAAAAAAGTTCAGGGGGGGCTTGAGCCCCCCCTGGCACCCTACTTCCCGCGCCTATGGGCCTGCCAGAAAGTATTGATCAACTTTTCGCAGATGTGTTGCCTTGTCGAGATGGGCACTGCTGACTTGTGGAGAGTACAACGCATGTGGCTTGATAAGTTTCAGCTCAGTGCTCTTGCGGAGTATATTGTAACATACGCAAGTTTGAGTAAAAAGAATTCAGAAATTTTGTTTTTCCAGTTCCTGTTCGAGTTCTGCAAAACAGATCGAGTTCACCAAGTTCGAGTCGCAGTTCAGGTTTAAGCCCAGCTGAAACCATGCACTGAAAAATCGGTATCTGCAGTTTTCGCGAATGACGTTCTTGAGAGGGCTGTGCGAAGAAAAAGTCGATAAGTTCACGTATTGTGCTGTTTGGAAAAGACACCCACCAACACTTCCCTATTTTTAAGTTGCAGACAGGTAGTTGGCCTACCGGCACACTTGTTAGAGCGTCTCGGTCGCTTTTTTGCTGAAAGTGAACATGGGAACTTCATCCAACGAACTTGGCCTTGCAAACAATGCTCCCAGTGACTCAACGTCGTTGTAGCGATCTTCTATGTTTGTAACTATATGTTGGGCTTGCGTTAAAGCGCCGATCAAGGTGAGCTCTGCAAATTCTTGTATCTTTAGAGAACATGAAAGAACAACACGCAATGATGATAGCGTACCTAGAAATGACGCAAATGCAGAAACTTTTGATGCAGTTTTATTTTTTAAAAAACTGCTCTTGGTGCCTTATTGAGTAGCTAACAACTTTTTTTGTTAGCCTATTCTGATGTTTCACCACTAAAACACATTTTTAAAGCTAAACTTGGTATCACAAAAATGTCAAAATGATAGCAAAAGTAATGTGTGAAATTTCAGAACTTAAAATTAATTTAAACTCAAAAATTACAATACTTTAAAAAATCTAAAACTTGAAACGTAAAAATTAATAAACCTAAAAAACTAAAAAAGCTCAAAAATTCAAACTTATAAATTTAAACTTATAATCAAACTTATAAACTTATGAAGTAAAACATTTTAAATTGAAAATGATAAATTAATAGTTTTAAAGTTTAACCTTAAAAAAGTTCAAACCTTAAAAATTTAGAAACTTAAACCATAAACTAACTTAAACCATAAACTTTAAAATTTAAAAATTTACACTTAATCAAAAAATTTAAAAATTCAATTTAAAATCTTGAACAATCTTAGAAGCTTGAAATTCAAACTTTCTGTTTCAAAAACCAAAACTAAAAAGTAATACAATTGCTTCAAGAAAATTTTTCGTCTTTGTCATATCATTGGGTTTACCATCATCACTGCATCTGATTCTTTTTGTGCAGTACTCTAATGATACCAGCGTTTGCAGAACTCATCTTGATTGGCACTTTGACGCATTAAGTCCCACGTAGTTACAAACACAGAAGAACGCTACAACGACGTTGAGTCGCTGGAAGCATTGTTTGCAAGGCCAAGTTCGTTAAGTGAAGTTTCTCTATTCACTTTCAGCAAGAAAGTGACCGAGGCGCTCCAACAAGTGCCCCGATCGGTAGGCTGCCTGTCTGCAACTTCTTGATGTGAGAATCTCGTTGAGGGTCTTTTCCGAACAGCACAATACGTAAACTTCCAGCTTTTTCTCCACACGGTATCTTAACTACGTCATGCGCGCAGTTGTAATCGCTGGTTTTTGAGTTATAGGTTTAACCTGGCTTGGAAACTAAGGCCGAGTAACCTTAACTCAGCAAGGAAGTCAACAATATGAAAGAAAAGATTGTTTTATTCATTCACTGGCGCGAGAATATAGGCAGCCGAAGCTTATCTCTGTGTTACAATATATACCGTAGAAGCTATGCTGAGATGATTTTCTGATGAAGTAATAAATCGTTAGTGAAAAACTTTATCAAAACACCAAAACCAAAACAATTTTAAGTCACTTTGCGTACAATTATTTTTTACTACCGTATTAGGTAGGATTTGACCTTACCATTAATTTGCGTTGCTTTCTGGACTTGCAAAACACCTTGCTGGCGCGCTGTGCTTACTCGGTCGAATCATAGCACCCTGTCTGCCACTTTAAAATGCGTGCGTAGTTTGCTTGTAAGCGCTGCAACTAATCAACCTCCAAGAGCCGGACCACGTCCGAGCAGCTTTTTTGTGTTCCTAGAATATATTTCAGAGGTTTCAACATTTAAGTGATCGGCCTAGTTTTGCTAAACGCAGAAGGATGTAATGGGCCTCCCGCAAACCTCGCAACTTCCCATTCCGGCCCCAGCCGTGTTGGAGACCGGCATGGTGAACCTCACCGGCGGGGACCACTGGAGAGTCCTATCTAACGCTACCGAGGTTCACCGCTTGGCGGTGTCGAGAATTCCAGACGCCATCCCCGAGAGGTTTGCAGGATGTGCTCCGTTACAAGCTGGTTCAACACTCCTCATACGAATCGCTACCACAACACTCTTCATGAAGAATCTAAGTTATGCAAAGTCCATACGCCACTCAATCATATCTTACAAGAAATCAATTTGTTCAACGCGTCAAAAGTCAACTAACCAGAAGCTAGAAATTGGTGGACAACATGGTGTTACAAATGAAGGATCTACTGAGCTATGAGTTTCGAGGAGAAGCCGGAAGTACAAATTCGATCTTAAAAAGTGCTTTTCTACGCGCATGAGTTTCTTGGATCAACATTCTAACAGTGGGACAACTTTTGAAAGCGCAACACTGAAGATCTACGAAGTTAAGCTTTCGGGAAAAGTCGGAAGTAATCGGATGTCACCGTGCGAGTTGTTTCGATCTGCAACCTACATCAACCAATCAGCTGACTCACCATTCAGCCGTGTCCTGCCATCACTTTAATGCGTCAAATTAACAAGCTTACTCTTTTGAAGACAGCGGCTTTTGTGCTTAGTTTCAAACTTTGGCCCCCCCCCCCAAGTCCATTCTTTTGGCGCCAGCTCTTTCTCTGGGAAAGCCCGAAGTGTTTAAACAAGCAGTGTTTCAACGTCAATCGTTTTGTTCCAATTGCAGTTTCCGAGGGATTTGGGGTTCGAACTCTTCAAATGTCTTCACAGGTATTTTCTGTATTCGAACTTTTATTTCGTGTTTGCTTCTGCAACAAGCAGACTAACGAATGTTATTGCAGATTAAAAGTTCAACGACGCATTTAAGGAGACTGAGGACTTCAGGGGTTTGCAGTCGCCCAAATTGTGTCGAGTGCAAATCTGCTCCAGCGTTGAATCGAACCCATCACATTGGATCTGTATCCCACGCGCATCATTGCTGGGCCGTATTTTAATCTCTAGTTGAGTTGGTTGAAAGTGGCTTGCAACTGTTTTCAATGTTTGTGCAGAGTGAAGCCATCCATCAAAAGCGGACTGGAGGGACATTCCGTCTTTTACCTACCTGTCCAAGGGCCTCCCATCGGTGGTTTTGAATCGTGAAAGGTCGCAGGTATTTTTCACCGCTGGGCCGAGGTTTCAATTTGTGCAGAAAGAGGCCTCGGATTTGATTCCCGGGTTGGCAAAATCGGACACAGCGTCGTCAGCGATTCCCCACCGCCGCAACGTTTCTCCGGAGCTGTGCTGCCCAGACGTTAAGCCGCGGAGATGGGCCTCGCCATTCGCTACACGCTTCGGTGTAATATCGCGAGTATAACGAAGATTTGAGTTTGATTTGAGTGCGACGAGTTAGAGGCCGTTTAAAACTTATATTTTTAGGTGCAGCGGAGGCATCAATCAAAATGTGACTCCAGTGCCATTTCGAATTTAGCCTGCCCAGGTAAGTGGTCACTGGTGTTGGGTCTTGCCCAACTAAGTGGTCACTGGTGTTGGGTTTACGTCGGGGATGAAGATGGCAGGTACCTTTTTATGACTAGCTACTTGATGAAGCAATGCGTCTCCTGATTTTGGTCGATCAGTCGGTAAATTCTTGAGCGCTCAAGGGGAAAGCAGGCTTGTGTTTTTTAAACGGGAATAGATAATTATATGCGCTCGATCGTAGCATGCATCATTATTTTTAATAATGTGTTTATCAGCTCAATTGCCTCAGCAGTATAAAAGAACAACTAGTATATTAGCTCTCCCTACGCTGGGCCGAGTAAGGCCCAAAATTTTCTCAAACTTGGCCAGAATCTTCCCCAAAAAGTGCGACTAGGCTTATAATTCAGAGATGATCTGTACGCGTCGCATTTTTTTTGCTAAAGTCCGTAAATTTTTTGTAAAAGATCTTGAAAAAGAGACAATATGTGAAAACAATTTTTCAACGTAAAATTGATTTTTAATCAAATTTAAAAATTATATTTTCAAGGTAAAAAAATTTAAACTTCTAAGTTTACTTTAAAAAATTAAACTCTTAAAAATGTAAATAAAAATTTATAATATTAACGTTGAAATAATCAAAATATTTTAAAAACTTCGACTTAAAAAACTTGAACTTAAAAGTTTTCTTTAAAAAATTAAACTCTTAAAAGTGTAAGTAAAAATTGAAAATTTTTAAGTTTAAATAATAATATTTTAAAATCTCAAAACTTAAATATTTAAAGCTTATGATTACAAAATTTTGAAAAATGGGAAAGTAATACTTAAAACACTAAAATTGAAACAGTCAAGTTTCATTTTTAATTTTTCAAAAGGAGGTTATCTGTCGTTTTCATGTTTGGTCTAATTTTTTAAGTTTTTAAATAGAGGCAACGTCTAAACCGTTGCCCTGGACAACAAAATTTGTGTGCATATTTTGGGAAGTTTGCGTTTTTTGCGTGCTTGTTGTGCGATGTGTGTTAGAGCAGAGCAGCTAGTGGGGGTCACGGGAGATTAGTCAGTTTAGGGGGGAGAGGTGACAAGTACCTTCACGTGGTCTCTCCTGTCAGTAGCATATAGAGGTCTCGGCTATATGCGAAGCGAAACTTGTCTGAAAATGTTGTTGAATGTTGGAGTCAAAAAATATTCAGTGATTCTTTAATTTGGTAATTTTCAACTTTTCTGGCGGAGCGGAACGCAATGAAACATTTTAGAGACTCGAGGAACCCTGTGCATTAATTTGACTTCTAATATACTTGAGCTAACCGAACCCCGGTTAAAAACCACTGCCTTGATATCAGCACCTTTTTGAATATGTTGCTTCCTTACACATAAACAACCAGATAAAGCACAAAATTTAAACTTGCTTTCTAATGCGTGAGTCGGACTGCAAAATATTTTGTAACCGCTAGGTGGCGCTACAGGGTTAATTTTTTAGTACATTAATTAAAGATATGACTGTGGACTGTGGAGGATAGTTGAAGATGTGGCGCTACAGGGTTAATTTTCATGTTCAGGTCGATTTGTCGTACGTATTTGAAGATATGACTGTGAAAGATTGAATTCTATTTACGCTATTCAAGCAATATCTCGTGTGATACGGTACGAATTTTTAGAGGTTTGTGGCGTATTGAACAGAAAATTCAACTGAATGAAGGAGACTGCAAAATGAGCTTTCGTTCTCCAGTCAGCGGTACGGCGATAAATGTGCCGAATGTGACCAGCTGCAGCTGTGAATCGAACCCGTCACGTATAATCTGTCACCTGCGCGCTGTACTGCCAGGCCTTGTCGCTATAATGGTTACCAACTTTTTGTTTCGACATTTCGGCACACATTAAAGGCCCACTGCACCCAAATTCATCGATAGTTGTAAATATGTATTTAACATATTTAAACATTTTCGCGAAAATTCGATCACGATATCTGGTCTCGGTAACGAGAAAACTGGTAAAATATCGTTAAATTCGTGACGTCATTGGGTACCAACAACCAAGAAATAATGCGACTTCTAAAATAATGCAACCAAGAAATAATGCGACTAAAAGCTTTCGCACTTTGCCGAAAACTTTCGAAAGCTCTCGCTGTGCGAAAGCTTTTAGAAGTCGCATTTTTTCTTGGTTGTTGGTACCCAATGACGTCACGAATTTAACGATATTTTACCAGTTTTCTCGTTACCGAGACCAGATATCGTGATCGAGTTTTCGCGAAAACGTTTAAATATATCAAATACATATTTACAACTATCGATGAATTTGGGTGCAGTGAGCCTTTAACGAAAAGATTTGCTGCAACAAACAAATGAAACAATGATGGACACGATAAACCTATCTGAACTAAAGCGATGACAAATCGATAATTTCAAAAAGCCCTGGGCGATACTGATAATCGATAAATTATCGCCGATAAATTTTGCGATAAAATTTCAATGTGTTTGAAGAAGTTATTTTTGTAAACCAAATTGCACAAATGTTTTTCTACATTTTTTAAGAAAATAGAGCGTGCAGTTCACGGGCTTCGCCTTGGAATTAAAGGAAACAAAGAGAAATTTTTTTGCCGAGTATTTTTTCCGTGTAGCGCCAACTCGCTAAGTTAAAACACAGTGCATAAAGAATCGTTTATCGCGATAATTAATCGACGATAAGAAAATATATTGCAAAAGCAATATATCGGTAATCGATAAATCAAAACTATTTTGAGCGATAACGATAATTGGTAATAAATTATCGCCGATAAATTATCTCGATCATTATCCATATCTGGCAAAAAAAGCATAGGCCCATTTTTAACGTCCACTGAAAATTTCTGAAGCATTACCGCTAGAAAGAAAGGACAATCTCTAGCCAGCCACTGAAGAACTCTTTTAAGTTTGGCGGCCAATTCCCGCACAGTACCGGCTCCGAAACGATCGGCATGGTCATTTGGCTGACCCCAGTGCAGGTCTAACCACGACGGCCGCTCCATCGTTTAACAGCAGTCGTCTCTCAAACAGCAAATCGAAGCTTTAGGCTATAAAGATTTGGGCTATACTGGAAGCTACGAAAGGTGAATTTGACAGTGCGTATTTTCTTGGGTCTACGCGTAGCCAAACTGCGTTTTGCGCATAGGAGGTGAAAGCCGAGGGGGCCTAGTTTACGCGTTTATTTCTACAACAATACCTTTTTATGAATGTAACTTAATAGGCCTACCATCGAAATTGAAACTCGGGAAAGAGCTTAAGTCCAGAGATGTTCTACATGAATGTAAGTTATTTGAAACTTAATAAGCCTACCATTGAAATCGAAACCCAGGAAAGAGCTAAATCTAGAGATGTTTTCTATAAAATTTTGTTTGTGGGCATAGATGGCGGAAGCGAGGGGCCCTGCCCCCTACTTTTTTTTTCAGGGGGGGCACTGGGGGGCCCTAATGAAACTTAATAGGTTTACCATCGAAATCGAAACCCAGAAAAGAGCTTAAATCCAGAATTTTTTTTTTAAATTTTGTTTGTGGGGTGGGAGGAACAGAAAAAACTGGTCATTGCTTTTGGGACCCCCACTTTAGAAATGCTTCCGCCATCGCTGTACGGCGTAATATCAAAGGTTCCGGTACTTCAGAGAACAAGCGGTAAATTTGCTTGATGTGTGGTTGAGAAAGGCATTTTATCGGGATTCTGCCATCAAAGTTTTCTCTACCAGAGTTGTCCGACTCTTTCTCATTTTAGTTTCTTTATTATAATGGTTACGCTTCAATACTAATAGATCAATTGTCTCAAAGAAATGTTACAGTGCATAAATTACAGCAGCAGCATTGGTAGAATACAGCAATGCAGTCTTGTAGCTTACAGCAGCATTAGTTTTTTTCATTTGGTTTGAAATCATGATATAAAATGCATGAATTTGTTTTTAAAAACTTACAGCTAACCTACTATCAAAGCTCTGTTACTACGCCAAAGAAAAGGTAACTTGTAGCCTACTCTGATATTTAACCACTACTTATAGCATATTTAGCAAAAAATGCTTTACGCAGGCAGGCTTATTATAGACAGTGGTGTAAAAGAAAGTACCGATAGACTTTCACACGAAAAGCTTTTTCGAAAATGAGTAGGCCTAGCATTTTCGATAACGAGTATATTTAGCATAAAGTAACGCTACCCGAGCAGTTTTTACTGCAAAAAGCTAAAAAGTAGTTTAGTTTCAAATTTTTAGCCGCAATGTCGATTTCCTTGCTTAAAAGAAAAAAAAATTGCGCTAAATAATTTTGAGATTTTAGAAAGCTTGCACAGCACACAATATTAATATTTACGAGCGCGTCACAAAAAGCTTCTGGGATGCAACAGCTTTTTTCATAGCTATCAAGAGTACTGATGATAGAGGTTTTTCCAAATGCGAAAACCAGGCAGTCGAACCGAACCCGAACCGGAGTTTTATAGACCGGTTTTTTTCGCTAATTTTGTAGAACCTTAACCGAACCTGAACCGTATTTTTCAAAATCGCTAAGAGCAAACCGGAACTGAACCGAATAAGTTGAGTACTTGATAACCTTAACCGAACCCGAACCGATTGAAAAAGCGGCTCGCTCTGTAAGGTCACACGGGTCACTTTGATTGGCGTAACCGATTGACACTTTGAAGGTGGCTTATATTCAAAGAAATACAGTACTTGCACAACACTACAAGCTGTACATTGGCCCATCAATGTGAAGGTATGTTTCTTTATCAAAGATTAGGCCGCCGGTGTCAGAGCATAGTAGCAATGTAATTATCTCGAAGTTGGCTTTACTACAAGTAAGTTATTTTATGCATTATATTGGCCTGTCAATGCGAAGAAAAATTGCTTTGTACCGGTACGTTTCATTTTTTAAATTGCGTCATTAGAATCATACCATTTTTACTGCGAACCTGAACCGGAATTTTATAAACCGGTTTTGAAATATTTTTTACTGGAGCGAACCAAAACCGGAGCGTTTCAATTTATCTGAACCTTAACCGGAACTGAACAGAAATCTGAAACCGCTGTTGAACCCAAACCGAAACTGTACCGTAAAAATTAAATGGTTCGACTCCCTGGCGAAAACAGCTTTTTCCAAGCTATTCTGATGTTCTGTACCGATAACCCATTGTTCAAATACTAGGCTAATTTTTTATTTGCACTGGCAGTGATGGGCACGATAGGTTAACATTTTCTGTACTTAAGCAATAACGATAACCGATAATTTCAAACAATCCGTAGGCGATACCGATTATAATCCGTAAATTTCAATTACTTAAGGTGATTATCGGTGATCGATAAATTTTTCCGATATAAATTAAAGTTTTTTTGGAAGTCAAATTGCAAAAATATTTTTGTAGATTTTTAAGGAAAGAGAGCAGTTCACGGACTGCCTTGGCAACAAAACAAAGAGACATTTTTTTAAATCGCAACAAGACTTTAAGGTCACCGTGTATTTTTCCATAGCGCCAACTCAGCACCTTTGAACACTGTGTGCATGAAGAATCGTTTATAGCGATAATTTATCGGCGATAACAAAATGTATTACGAAAGCGATATCGGTAATCAACAAATCAAAACTATATCACCGATAAATGCCCATCTCTGTGCACTGGTGGTTAAGCGAGTCTATTATTAAGATTTTAACATTCGTTTCATATGAATAAACATTCGTTCGCTTTCCGATTACAGCAACAATTTTTAAGAGACATCTGCAATTACTTTAAATCGCTTAATTATGCAGCGGTCGGAAGGTCACGACTTTATTGACAAAAGGTCCGCGTGGGGATGTTTGAGTGACATTTTTTAACTGCAAATAAATTTACCGCGAGCATTTTAAATTTTTTCGTTTTGGTACAGAAGAGTTTTATCACGAAATAAAGTCCAAAAAAATCAAGCTTTGATCATACTCGCGGTATTCCGCCAAAGCGTGTAATGAGTAACAGGGCCCGTTTCCGCCGCTGAGCCCCCAGGCAACTCAGCTTCGAAATTTGAAGAAAACAGCGCGGTGACGACTCCCTGGCGATACTGTGTCCGATATGACCGGCCCAGGGCGCGAACCCCAGACCTACCGCACCGATAGCGATGTCGTTACAACTAAATCCAACAAACTAAAAAGCATTTGACCTAATGTATTGTCCAACCAGTTGGACAAAAAACTGAATTCAGTAAAACTTGTGCAATAGGTCCCCTACTTTCCCTGCTTTTAATGAGATCCATAAGTTTTAATAGCTGTTTTGACAGCTTAGGTCTAATAAAAAATCAAAAAATAATTAATGTAAAATACCGGTATTTTGCATTCAAGAAAATGTCGAATTCAATTTGGATCAAATTCCTGAAAATATTACTCCAAAATTTTTGATGATAGAAATCAGTTTCGATTTGAAATAACATTTAGACTGGAACTCTAGTCTATCACTAAATGCAGTTTGTGTCCAACAAAGGGTGTCTCACAGTGGCGTAGCGTGACCTGACAGATGAGGCATGCAATTACGATGACGTCATTAGCTTTCTTATTCAATTCAACTTCAAAAATGTACTCATTAGAATTCGTTTAAGCGTATTAGGCAGGCGAAAAATTACCGCACATAACATCAGTTTATATTTTATAAAATACACTGTATGTCAAAAAATTGATTTCAATTCTTTGGTAATCCATCTATTACATTACTTTATCGCCTCATTTCAAGAAGGCTCCATGACGTCATACAATCGTTGAAACTAAACAACTGTGCTGTAAGGCACACAAATCGAAGATCATAAATGATACAATAATAACAATAACGTTTTAAATACAAAGCTAAATAGATTACTTTTAAGTGTCTGACGCTGTTTATACCGGTACCCTAATCCTTTAATATCCAAGAGTACGTGCGTCAAATGTCCCACAGTGTAGTATTTAAACAGTTTTTGTTAATGATATGGCGCTTGCATTTCTCATGCCCGTGATGGCCTGAATTTTCAGGTTAATGGCTGGTTTCAAAAAGTTCAAGTTCAAGTTTGTTTATTCGTCACCAACCACAACGGATAAAACAAAAACACAGGCATTGGATAAATAACATAAGGATTAGTGACAGGGTGACTTCGAAGGGGCCATGAGGTCTTCGAGTCAGAAGCCACCCTATTGAGTTAGAAAGGAATTCTGCGCACGTTATTCCGATCAATCTGAGAATGTTGCTGAGAATTTCTCGCTACAATGTAATTGAAAATATATATCAACTTTCATCCCATTCATCGAATGTTTACCAGCAGTTGTGAATCAAACCAAATGCCTTTCTAGTGACAATCCACATTTTTTTAAACTAAGTGAACATATTTTGTTACACAAATAGCATAGTTTTTCTTTCTTCAGATAAGTCTGGTATTGCTGAGTCATTTGCACAACTTGGAAGTTTTTCACAGCAGTAGTACCTATTCCACTGCTCCATTAACTAGGCTTTAATAAAAAATCTTACCCAGGCTGGTACCTGAAAAACATATTTATAGAATATTGGAAAAACAAAACACTGGACATCTATAAGACTCTGTGAAGTTGAAACATACATGTGGCGATAGGCTGCAATATATAATTTAAAACTACAGTACTTGATAAATGATATTCTGAAGCTTTTACGCAGTGGTAACAAAACACACTACAACAACACCTGTAACTGAACTTACACAGGAAGTTCCAGAAAACTCGTACACCGTACAGTCACTCTATGTATGAAAAGCTATAGATAAACAATACGACGTCCTACAGTACTTCATCCAGGGTTAAATTTTGACAAGTCAATCATTCATTTCACTGCTGACAATTACCACTAATCAACACCAATTGACCAATGATCATGGGGAATTAGTGGTTAAAAGTTTAAATTAAAAAGCAGAAGATAATTTTCTATTAACTGGTGTAAAACCACTAAGAAGGACTATTATAATAACATGAGCAATGTAATTTCTGCAGTTTTGACGATAAACCAAGATGTTAAACCTGTGTTATGATTCCAAGGGTAACAGTTGCTGAAGCATAATGAAGCTGATCATTCAAAAATGAGATAAAGGTTTTAATATCTGCATTGCAACTTCAATTACATCAAATCTTTTAACCAACCTAATGAAATAAGCATGGAAACAAAGCTAATCAAAATAATGTCAAAGTATTTCTATACTGCTCCATACAGCAGTAGCAACAAATTATCATAACTAAAGAAATCAGAATTTTAACTAGTCACAAGCACAGCGTGACCAGCAAATGAAAACACACAGGGCAAACTTATGTTTAAATTGTAAGCAACCAATTTAGGGGTCAAAACCTAATTCGTAACATCATACAAAGCAAATAAGTTAGACAGGAATAAAAATACAGCAAGCCATATAGTGTTGTCTTTAAAAAATAATAAGCAAGGCCGGCAGTACAATTTGTTTGATGTTGAGCTTGCGCGGACCCAATATTTGTAAACGCTACAATAAATTCTTGAATTAAAATTTCTTAAGCTAGTTTTGGTTTGTTTACTGATACTTACGGTATGTTGGGTCTCATCTAGAGTAAGCCGTCCAATCGTCCATGTCTTTTATTGCCTTACACGGACGAGTTAATCTAGACACGGACGGCTTACTCTAGACGAGACCCACTTACGTTCATCTGTGGGGTAGTTCTGCCAGAATCAAGCTTGAAATGTTAGAGCTGTAAAACTTTTTTGTTTCAACTTTACAACAATATTACTAGTCGACAAACTTGAAGCTGTGACTTGGGCTTGGCTCATTGTCTCAGTTTAAAGATTGGCAGTGTCTATTTTGCCGCAAGTTAACCACAGGTCACACGAAGCCGAGCCAAACTCGATTATTTACCCCAGGTCAGATGAAGTTATCCGTGGGATTACATCTTATTCTATTCTACTGTCTTCACGAACCCGATTGTTAAACCCAGGTCACACGAATTTGAAGTGATCCGAACCCAAATGAATCGAAGCTGCGACGAGAATTGAACCCAAAACTAGTGCAGCACTTCCCTTCTATCGCGGCGCTCTATCCACTGAGCTATCGAGAAGTTGTGGCAATTGAGCACAAAACGGCGCTTAAAAACCCACGACGTCACTTACAGCAAAATAGACATAGAAGCTATTTTGCTGTTGACGGCAAAATAGACACTACCAGTACCTTTAAGATTGATGAAAATTAATTTTACTAAAGTACTATAAGCTGTAACACTGCACCTACCGGCACCAATATTCTATCCAGTATCTGTACAATGAATCTTAATTTCATTAAGATGATGTTCTTTTATACTGTATGCATTACCAGTACCGATATCTCAGACCCCCTGGTTTGGTAAGTCTACTTACTTCACACAGGTCATGTCCAGCAGACTAACAGCCCCCGCGCTTTTTCTGTCTGCCAACCTTAACCTAACCAAATCTAGCCTTAACCGAACCTGGGGGCTGATACCGGTACTAGACCTAACCCTTTTGAACCAGCTAAGGTATATATGCAATACCAGTACCCTTAACTAGACCTATTACAACTAAACTCCTGCTTACTTATATTTTGCAGCTTGATCTCAGTCTCACAGCCTATCATTTTTAAACTAGTCTAGCTTATTTACCAGTAGTCTACCATACACAGCAGATCTGTAGTAGACTAGTCTCTACCATACTTTACCGTGTTGAATACCGTATATGATTACTCAGCGCTCACCAGTTACTGCGTCGTCGTACCGCGTAGACCGCATAGGCATGCAATTTGACGATTGCATGCCTTCTTACGTAGTTAGTCGCGTATTTAGCGCCAATCTGCCAATACAACTAGATGCAGAACAAAACAGCAACTTCGAAAATTGCATGCCTATGCGGTCGTCCGCGGTGATACGCGGCTACTTTTAAGTGTTGCCATATATTAATATTCAAAATGGTCTCCAAAGTTAATGCTTTTCTGACACAAAGAAAGTTCTCAGATTAAAATCGAGACAATTTTTTAGATATTTTTTCAAAAATATTATTATTAATTTTCTTTGATTGAATGACAATTGGCAAGGCATGCAATGCATGCATGGAGAATACGCCCCTGGTGTCTCAGTAACCCATGCTAAATGTACAGCTTATAGACTACCGAATCACTAAAACTATCCTTCACGTTATTTAAATCAGTTTTTGCTAACTAGGCTACATAATTACTAAAAGTTCTCTTGCAAATGTTTTTCAAACTATCCTTCACGTAATTGAGATCAGTTTTAGCTAATTCGTCAGACTAACTCCTGCATTTGAACGCTAGGTCACTTTTCACAATGCAATCTGATTGTAGTTTGTAGTCTGCTGAAATCGATCTATAAGTACTCATGCGTAAAAACGAAATCACGTGATAGAGCGGGACACTCTAATAACGAAAACTCTGCTGCCATCAAACTTTTAAGCGAGCTCGTTATTGCGTTTCCGAGGTTTCATGCGAAAAGAGGCTAAAAAGTACTCAAAATTATTCAAGCATTTTCCGCAAAGGTTTACAGTGTTAAAACCTCTTTGAGTTTAATAAGCCATTCCGCTTGTGAAGTGAGCTGTTTTTCTTTTCTAAGACAAGATCTTATATATGGCTGTGGACTTGATTTTTCGCCGGGCCTATATATAACTACAGTTTTTTTGCAATACTCTATCAATTTGCCTCCACAAAAATATGTTTGAAAATCTGGCTGCAAGAATTTCCTCAAATTTCTAAACAGTCAAGTCTAAATTCTTAAAAGCTAAACCTGGATAGAACGTGGTCAAAAGTCAAATTGTACCGGTACATAAAACTTTTATGCCGGTAAGCCGTTTTGGCATTGGATATTTTACTGGAACGGTGCTCCGGGCTGTTCCGGCTTACTTTCACCACGGTTAACACCTAATTCGCTTCTCCACTACTAGAACCCAAAAATGCATTAAATACGTTGGCGCTAAATTATGGAATAGCATCCCTCGTGAATGGCCGTGATATTAAGAAATTATCCTTCAATAAATTCCAGACGAAGTACGCCTAAAAAAAATTGAAATATAAAAAAAAGTATAAAAGAAAACAAAATGTAGGCCTAAAATGAGAAATAACAGTAAAGAAAATTCTCGCTAGTGTGATGTTAGCCTCGCCCTCAATTGATTTAAACACTTTTGTGATCAACAAGAGAAATTTGGGGTACCGGCAGGGCCGGATTAGACAATGAGAGGCCAATGGCTATTTGATCGATAAAGCCCTAGCAGGGCCGAAACTAGGCAATGCGGGGCCCCCCCGTAATCATCTTTCGGGGCCCCCTTAAATTTTTTTCTTGGATGGTGATGCAAATGAGAGAGCCCCGAAGGGGTGATACCAAGCTAGGGGGTCTGGGGGCATGCCCCCTTAGAAAATTTTGCGGAATTTGACCTTATTTTGGAGACTTTTTGTGCATTTTGAGCCATTAAAATTTCTCAGTTTTAACAAGGTTTAGTAGTCTGTTTAACTAGGTCCCTTTCAAACCCACTAAAATAATGCTGCAAGCAAACCCTACTCTAACATTTTGTTATCTATGCGACGTAAAAACGTTTTTTAGGCTTATTTTTGCGCCTTTTACTTGAGAATGAGGAGCCCTTGGCAGGAGCGGATCCAGAAAGTTTTGGTGGGGGGATGTGGTTTCAAATTAACTTGAATGCTAACTAAATACTAAGACGTTTAGACCCGGAAACGGGCGTAAATACGTCCTTTCAAAATGTTTCATGTCAGGGTCGTATTCAGAATTTTTTTCAGGGAAAGGGCACCAAATTTCGTCACTTTTTCAAGCGCAATTTTTTCCCGGCAGAGTTATTTTAAGCAACTTAAGTAACAAAAACGACTTTAGGGAGGCATGCTCTCCCGAGAAATTTTTGAAAATTTGCATACTGCAATGGTCATTTTAGCGCTTTTCGAACAATTTTCAGGCAAAGTTTGTTCATATTTTTGGCCCCTAACTTTGAGTGCTTCATCAAATATGATGTATTTTGTAAGCACAGTTTCGATTATGCGTGCTTAAGGCGACTATAAGGTTTATTGTTACGAACAGGGGTGCAAATCTATGTTGAGCATTGGGGGAGATGATTTGGCGAAATCGACCATTTTTCGATATTGGAAGGGATGATTTAGCAAAATTGACACGTCTGCAGATGCCCAATTTTTTGCTCACAATGAAATGAAGACCAAAAAAAAGGTCATAACGTTCCCAGATGCCCAATTTTTTGCCCAAAATGAAATGAAGACCAAAAAAAGGTCATGACCTTCGCTGATGCCCAGTTTTGGGATATGAAAATATTGGGGGGGATACATCCCTCCATGAATTTGCACCCATATTTATGAAGAGGTTCGAAATTATAGAAAAGCTTTATTTATCCAACGCATTGTTGAAAATGGCTGGTGAGGGGGTGCATCCCCCCCTGGATCTGCCCCTGGCCCTTGGTATGCTAAAAAACATTTGTTTGGTAGTTTTTCAACTGCTATTTTTCGAAAAATTTGCAGGGGCTCCCCTTGGCCAAAAGCATAAATATGGTATGGGGACGCAACATCGCGCGAGTTAAGACGAAAAATATATTGAATCTTAGAATAGGCTTATTTAAGGCACCTTTATCATACGTTGATTAAATAGTACTACGTACTGACTATATTTACGGGGCCCTCTTTTTGTGCGGGGCTCCCCCCGGTTGGGGGATTCGGGGGGCGCTAGTTTCGGCACTGGGCCCTAGTGAGCAACGATCAGACTCATTTCTACGTATATATCGGTACTGTAAAGGTCTTGATGGTCTATCTCCAAAAAAAAAAAAGTCTTCGTTGTTCGTGACGACTAGGCACCTAATTGTTTCTCCAAGGCCTTAGGTTTCAGCCAGCCGAACCTATTGGTAAATCCGGCCCTGGGTACCGGTGTATTGAATATGAACTTGGCGGATTTTTTAGCGGATTCAATAAGCATTTCAACGGGTTTTTGTCTCACAAAGTTGGCAATAGACAAAACTACAGACCTACTGGCCCGTAGGCACTAGAATAGACGAAGTTTTCTGGTCTGTAGAAAAAGATTTGAAAAAAGGAACCAAAATTATGCTTGATTGACAAGGGAGCAAATCTATGTTAAGCATTGGGGGATGATTTAGCAAAATTGACCAATTTTGGATATTGGGGGGGATGATTTAGCAAAATGGATCATTTTTCGATATTAGGGGAATGAAATTGGCTTGTATGGAAAATTTTCCACTTCCATGAAATATATTGGGGGAATGCTGCCAGATTATTGGGAGATACATTCCCCCCTGGATTTGTACCCATGTTGATTGAATTTCCGAAAAACAAATAGGCTATTACGTTTTAAGGCAGCGTTTTTCAAAGTGGGAGGCGCCCCTCCCTAGAGAGGCGCGGACTATTTTTAAGGGAGGCGCGAATGTTAACCACAATTATATAAAAATACTCGTATAATAAGCTTATAACATAATTCTTTTAATTATGAGGTGCCGTTTGTAAAATACGTTTTGCATGCACTCTACGGACAATTTTACGCTTTTCTCATTCTAAGCCAAAATGGTAACGAAAAAAGTTGGACTGCATTCTGCGGACTGTAAAGAAACATTGCTAAGTTACAAAAAAGGATTTACCTGAACGCTTTTCAATGCAGTGTCATTTGTAAAATTAACATTACATGCAGACTAAAGACAAATCAACCCTTTTCTCTGTTTCAGGACAAAATAGCAACGTAAAAAAACAATACGACGTAACGAGTAGGTGTGTTTACACAGAATACGATGAAATATTTCGTACGTACAGTGACGTAGGCTACGAAACTGTTAGAGGTTATGACGTAAAGCTACGTCACTATCCGCGGTATTCTAGAATACAATCGTTAGAGGCTTCCCAAAACAACCGGTAGGAAGCAAAACTGTTTGGGTTTGTATTGTGTGAAAAATATCTTCGTCAACTGCTTACGTCAAAAATCTGATGAAACTTCGTACGACAGCAAATCGGACTGAAATCGCATTTAGTGTAAACAGACCTTGTACAGTACTTGTACAAGTAACTTGTACAAGTTACTGACAATTGTTACTAACAAGTAACGAGTAACAATACGACGAAAAAGGATTTCGTTTTTAATCCGTTGGCGAAAAGAAAATGAAGTGATTTATCTTCGGACGAGTAAGGCCTAGACTCAAGACCAGTTTCGGCGGCTTGTAAAATTGTGCCGCCTGTAGAATAGCGCCGTCTGTAAAATAGTGCAGATCGTCAAATCCATTCGGAAGCGATCGAAAAATTTACGTCATTCAGTGGCCGCCAATAACCCCTGGTTATAGGCTGGAGTTGAGACTAAATACAGCCGTACCAGTACCTTTAAGCATTTCAGATGAAATCAAATTCAGAATTTTGGAGGAAGCGTTCAGGCACTGTACTGCTATAGGTATTGGCACTTGTCCAGATGAAACTGTGAAAACTCGTTTCAATATAGCTTTTACAGGCTAGATGCTTGTGAAGAGTGTGTTTGTTTAATCCAAGCAGTACTCAAGTACTGGTATTGTATCAATATCTTGTAGGCCTATAGACTAGACAGCTAGACCAGTAAACTACTGGTACTTGCATGCCGAATGCCATACCATGCAGGTGCTATGTAACTAGACTAGTCTAGCGATGCAGTGTGTCAAAAGTAGCAGTGTTCGGCTACCACCCTGACCACTGTACCACTTGTAGCAGTGCCGGTATCTGTAATTTAATTAGTGCATGCGGTATTGCCCTGGCATCAGTATAACTTGTAGTACCAAAGACTAGCTCTATTATTCTGCCAGAACAAAGCTTTATAATACTGTCCACAGGTACACCTAGTGCCCCAAGCTCTGAAGCTGCAGACAGGGTTTATGAATTTTCAAAATTTTGGTCTTTTCTGTACATACTGATGCCCCCCATTAGACTGTATCTGACTTTATGGTGGTATATCTGAATAGGTTGCCAGAGGATTCGCCACATGGAAGATTCGCGACAGAAGATTCACCACAAAGAAGATATCGCCTCACAACGGGTGAGACGTACGAATGTGACCGAGAATTTGAGCGTAAGCGTCGGACAAACGTTTGCAACAGTGCCGATGTGGAAGATTCGCCACATAATGGTAATAGGTTGGGGTTAGGGGGGTTGAAGTCAAGGGGTTGGGTTGGGGGGTTTGACCGGGGAGTTGGGCCGAGGGGTTGGGGTGGGGGAGTTGGGAACCCCTACCCCCCGGCCCAACCCAACTCCCCGACCTCAACCCCCCTAACCCCAACCCACCCGACCCCAACCTATCACCGTTGTGTGGCGAATCTTCCACATCGGCACTGTTGCAAACATTTGTCGGACCATAGGGTTAGCTCAAATTCTCGGTCACATTCATTGTGTGGCAAATCTTCTGTGGCGAATCTTCCATGTGGCGAATCCTCTGGCAATCTCTGAATATGTGCTAGTAGACTAGTACCCTGGTACTAGACAGATGGCTGAGCATCTGCCTCGAGAGGTGTAGACTGGAGCTTGATTCCAAAGTGAGTCAAACTAGTGTAGTGCCTTTGAAATTGATATGCACATTGCACAGCTTCCCTACTTGATGCTGAGCTTAAAAGGGCAGTGTGGAGAACAATTTGCCAAGTTTACCTTTATACCGATATGCCAGTACCAGTGTTCCCTCTAGAGCTGTAGAGTGAGAAATTTGAGAAAAATGAAAACCACATGCAATGGTAAAAAGTGAAGTACAAGCATCACGGAAGATGCCTATAACAACAACAACAAGTTTATTTGTCAAGCACCATCACATTTAATGCGTAAAATGCGAAATTTTTGGGCAAATTTCACTGATTTTGAACCAGGAATTACCGGTAATATTTTAAAAAGCAAAACTGAAAAACTTGAATATTTTAATGCAAGACTGTAGCTTGTATCTTGGAAAAGCAAATTTAATGCAAAAAATTTGTAAAAGGGGTCCTTAAAGTAGTGAAATCTTTTTATTTATTTATTTATTTATTGAAATACAACACAATGGTGATGGGTTAACACCCAGGCACACTGACATGCGAGGAAAAAACGAAATAAAGCAGCAAGTAATTAACAGAAAAATAAAATCAGTAAACAAGTGAAGCGATAGTGTGTAAATCATAAATTTTCAATTTGGTCTTAAAGATAGACAGATTTGAAGCGGAAACTACAACATCAGGAAGCCGATTCCAGGTACTAACTATACGATTAAAGTAAAATTGACGAAATTGGTCATGACTGGCATTATGAAAAAGTGACTGAACTGTAAAATCGTGTCGATGCAAATTATAATCACAAGTTTGAAACACAAAATAATCAGAAAAATTCAGATCACACAAATTATGACTTATCTTGTACATAAGAATCAGGTCGAATTCGAGTCTACGGTACTCCAGAGATTTAATTCCAAGTTTAGTTAGGCGATCCACATAAGAATTGAAAGGCAGGTTGCAACGAATAAAAACATTACGAGTAAAACGTTTTTGGACAGACTCAATGAGCTTGATGTCTTTTTTCAAATATGGACTCCAAACTGAAGAATTGTATTCAAGCTTAGGCCTAATATATGTAACATAGATTTTCAATAAAGTCCAAATGTTTTTAGTAGAAAAAGCGCGCAGAACTATATAACTATGATGTGAAGCAACAGAATGAATGTGATTAATATGAGAAGACCATTTAAGATTATCGGTAACCAACACACCAAGATCTCTAGCTTTAGAAGTAGTTTGCACAGGTTCAGAATTAATATGAAAAACATTTTGAATCTTTTTTGCCGAGTGTTGAGAAAAAGCTAAATGAGCACATTTGGCAGGAGCCAAGCAAAGCTGATATTCACAAATCCAAGATGAAAAACGATCTAGAGCATGCTGCAACTGGGAAGGGTTATTACTAAAAAGCTTAGCGTCATCAGCATACAAAAACGTGCCACAAAAAGGACCAGATAAAGAGGTAACTTTGACAGCATCATTAATAACATTGACAGCATTGACAGAGGTAATTTTGACAGCATCTTTGGGCAAAAATTTCAGTGAATTTATCATTTGGGCAAATTCGCACTAGTCAGAATCCTGGAGGGAACACTGGCCGGTACTGTTTGGAAAGGCACTTAACATGATTTCCCCATTGTGGTGTGGTGTACTAGACCTGTAGACACGTCACGGACAACTTCTAAGTGAGCTTGTTATGTCACTTTGATTACTTTCTTGTGACAGGAGTATTAATATGCAAATAAATACAAATACAATATCATACCTATTTCCTCATGCAACTTGAGAGTACTCTGTTACCGGTACCGATTTGATTGATTTGTGCAGAATTACTTCTAGTGCAGCTGTGCAGAGACCCTAGTTTTTTATTGGCTGTGTACTGTACCAATGAATTGGTAATTTTCTAGAGCTAGAGCACTGACCAGCATATTTTTTTGAAATTGCTGTTTGTGTACACCAACAGACCAACTCCAAAGTTACATTAACTTTATGTCTCCTACCGCTGTTCCCTCTTAAGATTTTAACTAGTGCAAATTTGCCCAAATATGAAAACCACCAAAAATTTGCCCAAACATTTATAGGGTGTAACTGAAGGTCTAGAATAATTTTTGTTTCAAATAGGAGTTTCTATAGTAAAACACTTTCATTTGACACAAAAAAACTCCAGCACTTTCATCTAATTTGCTTTGAAATTGTCATAGCAATGTGCAAAAATTGAAAAATTTTGCCCAAAATTTCTCATTTTTCTCAAATTTTGCACCTTAGAGGGAACACTGCTTCCTACTATGTTACCAATCTCCCCTCCCCAATTGTGCTCTAATATTCCTGGTTTTTACGTTTCAGGTCACTGCTGATGAGGTCATGCCAGAATGACACCAATGTTATGTTAAAAATCTAAACAAGCAGTTCGGTGCAGCAGCGTATTGATAATAATTAAAGCTGGTCCGGTGGCAGTTTTCAACTGGGGTTTTGTGGAACCCTAGGGTTCCGCCAGTACGGTCCAGGGGTTCTGCGAGTTTACAACTTAGACGTGGGTTCAAGTAAGTTAATAAGTTAAATTAATGCGCAGGAGTTCCTGGGGTCTCTGGATTGTTTTTATTGGGGTTTTGCTCCGCCAGAAAAGTTGAAAACCACTGTTTTAGACACTACCAGTACATTCACCAATACCAGTTTTGATCTTACAGCATGTAGGTTGTTGTGTTTTGGAATTTATTCTTATCAAACTCTAATGGCATCTGATATATCTTCTACGTCATTGTCTATTTATCCTGTTGATAATAATAAAAATGTGAACGAAGAGATAAAGAACAAGATGACCACACAAGATGGTAAAAGTTTTGGAAACACTGCTATGATGCTCTTTTCTGATCTCAAGGCCAAGTACAATAACGTAGTCACTGCATACCAGGATTTTAAAATTTATGCTAAAAGTACAGAAGGAAAAGTAAAGTTTGGTTTAATGGGTGTCGGATTGGCAACTGGTGTTGTATTGTCCTACAGAACTACGTCAAAAAGATTGTGGTACAAGCGATTGCTACCTTTGGGAACGCTATCATTGGCAGCATCTGCATGCTATCCCTACAAAGCATGGAGTGTTGCGAAGTCAGTTTCTCATGGTGCTGTTGTTACTTACAATGTTTCAAAAGTTGTGGCTTCTTATAGTTACGAAAAATTAAAAAAACTATCAGAAGCAAATGAAAATCCAAAACAAGTTTCTACGGAAATTAAAGAAAAGGTATATTTTGTGTTGTTAAGTTTTAGTTAAAGGTTGTGGCAGTGATAATATTAGCTTCTAGTGTACTAAAAAATTAGCTTTGTTGAATTATTTTCAATTGTGCGGTTAGAGCAGTTGTTTAAAACCTGTCGGCAGCATGGCGCAGTGGTTTGGAGCGTCGTTTATACGACGACCTTGATCTCAAGGTTAATGGTTCAACTCCCAACCTAGTCTCGTTGTTGCGTCCTTGGATAAGATGCTTCACGATGATTATCTCTGCTTGGTGGAATCTGGCTAGCAGCAAATTAAAGAAGTCAGAAGAAAATTCAAGCGGAAAAACTTGGAAACAAAGGCAACTCCTAAGCGAGTCTGGATTCGTCCTACACATAGCGCCTCCGCCGCTTTCTCGTGATAGGAGGATAAAGATGAAGAAATCATCAGAACCATGCTGTCGGTGCTGCAGGACTGGGGTTCAATTTCTGGATTGGTCAAATCCCGCACAGTGTCACCAATGACTCCACTGCTGAGATGTTTTTCGAAGCTGTATTGCCCAAGAGCTACTGTATGTCGTAGAAATGGGCCCCACCACTTGTTATACGCTTCAACATAATACCGCAAGTATGATAAACATTTTTTTCTTTTTTTGTTTTAATTGGTAGGAATATATTGTCGATGAAAAAGGAATACCAATTGTTAAAATTGCCAAGGAAGAATCACCAACAGATACTCCTGTGGTTTCTGCTCCTAGTACAGACAAGACAATATCGGACTTGAAGCAAAAAGACGCTGAAAAAAGTTTACTTCCTAAGATAGAAGGAGGTATCAGTAGTGAAAAGTCGCTTCTGGCAAAGGACACTTCTAAAGAAAGTGAAACGAAAAAAACAGACATTTACTCTGTGATAGCTGCCCCTAAGGAACTAGAAAAGTCGCTTGATCGCCTGAAAATTACTGGTGACCCAGGACAGAGCTCTCCAGAAGACGATGACCTCTACACAACCAGATGATTAATTTACAGTTTATATATTTATCTTTGTTATAATTGAATCAAAAGTTTGAGAGATTAGTAGATGCATGATGTTAAAATTCATCTTTTGACAGTGTTGTGCACTTTGAAAAATTATTTGATCAGTTTTATGGAAAGTAGTGGTAAAAAAGGGCCGGATCAAGAGGGGCTGACCTCGGGGGCCCCTTGTGATAGGGAGTTTCCGGAAAATCGCTCATCTCAAAAAGTCTCAGACTAGGTTGGAGGTTTGAATTCTATCTCGTTATGCTTTATTTTTAATTATCGCAATTGTTTAAAAACCAGTGGTTTAGCCTTTGTAAAATTTTGAACACTATCTGTATGTATCGATGTGTCTGGCACAACATGAATTGAAAATGAAAGCAGGGTTGCAAAAAAGCGATTTTCTTCACCTTTACTTTTTTAAATAAGTATCGAATATGTCTTGTCTTTACTTTTTTTCGACTTAATATTCGATATTCCATTATCAATTCTTTTCGTCCAGTTTACTTGATAGAGTTGCAATAGCAACGTTGCTTCACATCTGTGGTCAGTTTTTTGTTTTTATTTGCGTTTTTATCCTCCTATCATGAGAAAGCGATCAAAGCGTTTGAACGAGCTCGCTCAGGATTTGTTAGTTACCTGTCTACCATTCTGTGATGGGAGAATCCCGCTAGCGGTTGCAGACCGTGTTTGATTTGATCCACCGGGAATCGAACCCAAGACCTACCGCGCCGATGGTAATGTGTTAAACCTTACGTCAGCCGACCTGTCGTGTAATTCACGAACATTCACCTTACTTCAAAACTGCAAGCCCCCACCAAAATTCTCTGGATTCGCTCCTGTCAGTGTAATATCCATCACAATATTCTTTACTTTTTGAACATCGATTTGCAACCCTGAAGAAACCTGCTGGCCTGCTGGCAGTTGGTTTAATTTGTGAAGAAATGTGCTAAATAATAGATTTAATTCGGAATGCAATGAATAAGGGACGAAAATAGCTTAAGAAGTAAAGCCACAGTAAATCTCAAAACTGCGGGTTTTAATTTGTAAATCTTCAGTTTTACAAAGCAGTACTGTCTTGCAGTTTTGTACTGCCTTGCAAACGGTGCTGATGATGATAGCTTAATCTATGTTGTCGAAATGTCCAGTTTTACGATTTGTTGTGGACTTTACTTTTCCTCCTTAATAGATTAGATGTTCTGATGATTAAATTCCATAACTTTGTTATATTATCCAACCTTACGACATATTTGCGATTTATTTTACTGAAGAGTTTCGTTTGGACGTTTAACTAGTGGTCAGTTCATGTCGTGGAATTCTGTTTCAGAGCTTGGAGTTTGGTTCGTGACTTTTGTCGCAATTTGTGTTTTTACTTGCAATGAATAAAGTTGTTTAAGTGACAATTCTTCTCTAACTTTTGGCCCCTTTATAGACAGCAACACAAAAATCCGATGTAGGTCTTGTGTGGTTTCTCAACATTGAAAAGGTTAAGGCAGCGGTTCCCAACCTTTTTTTCTTCATTACCCACTTTTGATGTGACTAACCCTCAATTACCCACAACATACGAGGTTTGTTCAAAAAGTTCATAGACTGTTTGAACTGCGAAGCTCTCATTTGTTCCAGATGCATTCGCTTGGTGTCGCTAGGTTCATTGCGATCAGCTGATTATGACGCCATTTTCTGATTGCAGATATCTTTATAAGTTAAGGTTAGATTTTTAGTGCGTCGGATTTTAAGTGTTACAAATTTTTTTTTAAATGAATAACTTTATGGAGCAACGATTTGCTGTGAAATTTTGCGTCAAGCTGGGAAAATCTAGCTTACTACGGAAACGTTTGCCATGCTTAACACGGTTTACGGTGATAATGCCATGAAGCGAGCGACATGTTTCAGCATAAACGTTTCAAGAATGGTCGGCTGTCTGTTGAATATGATGAGCGTTCTGGACGTCCTTCCACATCAACTGATGACCCACACATTGATGAAATCAACACTCTGGTGCGAGCGAATCGACGTCTGACTGTAAGAGAGCTTGCTGAAGAATGTGGGATCTCGGTAGGTTCTTGTCACCACATTTTGACGGAAGAATTAAGATGCATCGCGTTGCTGCAAAATTTGTGCCACGTCTGATGACAAGTGATCAACAAGCTCATCGTGTTCAAGTCTGTCAGGATTTGCTTGATCACTCCGAAAATGGAAAATGATAAAGAATTCTTGTCAAAAATCATAACAGGTGATGAGTCATGGGTTTACGGTTATGACGTGGAAGCAAAGGTCCAATCCTCACAGTGGACATAGAAAACATCCCCCGGACCCAAAAAAGCTCGCCAAGTTCGATCCAAAATCAAGGTGCTGCTCACAGTTTTTTTTGATGCTAGTGGAGTTGTCCACCACGAGTACCTTCCTGAAGGCTCCACAGCGTACCAGACGGTAGCGTATTTAGGGGGGAGGAGCATTGGGCCATGCCCCCCCCCCCCTTTTTGACTCCGCCTTTTAGTAAAAAAGAACAGGCCCGTAGCCAGTAAAAAAGAACAAAGTTAATGGTGCCAAGTGACTAAAATATGCCAGACTCTTAAATTTTGATGATTTCTGTAGCCTATGGCCAAGGGCGGATCTAGGGAGTAGGACGAGAGATATGCATCCTCCACCAGCCATTTTCAAGAACAGTTTTTTCATAATTTCGAACCTCTTCGATAGCGAAGCCTTACGCCTTAAGCACGCATAATCGAAAATATGCGAACAAAATGCGTCGTATTTGGTGAAACACACAGAATTAGGGTTAAAAATTTTAAAATTTGCGTGAAAATTATTCAAAACGCACTAAAATAGCCATTACAGCATGTAATAATTCAAAAATTTTTCGGGGTTGCATGCCCCCGAACCTTCCTAAAGCCTTTCTTGCTTCTCGATCAGTTTCAACTTTTTTTGCCAAAAAAATACGCTTGAAAAAATATATAGAAATTATGCTCCCCCCCTTTCAAAATTTCTCGCTACTCCACTGGAACCAGACCTACTACATTGAAGTTTTGAAACGTCTGAGGAATGCCATCCGACGGAAAAGGCCAGAATTGTGGAGGAGTGGTGACTGGTTTTTCCATCATGACAACGCTCCAGCCCTCAGAACTCGAGAGTTTTTGGCCAAACATTCCATCACTGTTCTTCCTCACCCCCCTCACTAATCTGACCTTCCTCCATGTAATTTCTTTTTGTTCCCCATGCTCAAAAGACCTCTGAAAGGAAGAAGATTTGAGACCATTCCAGAGATTTAGGCAAATGCGACAAAGAAGCTCATGGGCAATAAAAAAAAAGCGTACCAGCAAGACTGCTTCCGCAAGTTCAAACACCGCTGGGATAAGTGTGAGCGTTGGAAAGAAGAGTACTTTGAAGGAGACCCAGACCTGTAACTGCTGTAGAAAGTACATTTTGTGTTATGACTTCAGTCTACGAACTTTTTGAACAGACCTCGTAGATGTTTTAAACCATGGCTATTGTCGAAGAGCAAAAAAAAGGTCTTTACGTCTGCAGAAGTCCTATTTTCCTCAGAAAATATCAGTGCAGAGCAAAATAGAAAAAAAAGTCATTTCTCTAAGGGACGGAACTGTGTGTAATTCTTCAGGAGGCGTTTAGTTCTCCACCTGAAAATCTTAAATTTCCCACAGGTTTAAAACCAGTTAGTTAAGGACAAAATGTCTCGTCGCCAGTTTTCAAAATGTTAAAAGATGCTTATTTATTCTCGTGTCACAAGAAAGCTGTCGCTGAGATTTGTCGGCCACTCTGAGATGGGGGAATCCCTCTAAGTGCTTTTCCCAACTGCACAATGTTCTCTACTCGGTAGGCTACCTTTAATGCTGATCGTTAGGCTAAGCAGGGAGGCTGTGAAATACCCAATTATACAGATATCGGTATGGCCCGTTTCTGAATCAGACCCTAGTCTACAGCTCCCGAAGCAGACATTCTTACCACTCGGCCATCTGAGCATTATTGAAGTATTAACTTATTAAAGTTGATGAATGCTCAACACCCCGAATGATTTCTAAGGGCCTGGCGCAAAAAACACTTAGTGTAAAAGAATGCCAAGTTTTAATTGCTTTTTTAGGACCAGACGACATATCCTGATGAATAGATCCTATTAGAGTATTAAGCAAGCATACAAAATTTTACCTCGACGATCTTTATTTTTGAATATAAAAATGCAGCTAGGCTGCTTCTAGAAAAACAAATTTTCAGTAGACACATTTTTGCACAATAAATTTTCAGCGAACTAATATTTTGATTTCAATGATTTATAAAAAACATCACAAAGTTTTCAAATGAAGCACGAAGTTTGGTAGGCTTATAAAATTTCAAAATATATGATAAATAAGTTAATTTAGATAACAACCAATCAAATGGCCGAAATTGTAAATTTTCTACAACAGATACTAGCAATGCAAATTCCACATCGCAAATGGGTTATAAGCTAAAAAGTATACAACACATAAACACACAGGGGTATAACATAGTTTAAAACTAAAAGCATATTAACATAAAATTCATAGTTCTTCCAGCAAACAGTATCAAAACGGCTTTAAAATATAGAAAAAATCAAAAGGTTTATTCACTCACCCAAAATTACGTAATTAAGTTCTAGGCCTACGCCCCATGGTTGAGGTAAAAATCATAGCAATACTTTTGTCACCGCAGAATCCATTTTTTACGTCACAGTGCATAATGTTTTTTTTTGCGAAGCGTAACCAGGCTAAACTTGTGCGTTCGTACAATACAATCGACAAATTTTTTCTGCTGCAAAGCTGCTTAAAAAAGAAGCACAAAAAAGTTTGAAGCTAATATTTCAATAGCACAATTTAGCTTCAACTTTTATGGACGCTGAGAGGATTTTCGGGCCTCTGCGCAAAATAGATCCACTAAAAAATATGTAAGGAGTATCCTCTAAAAAAGGTCACCCACCAAATCTGGCGTGGGGTGGGCCCCGAGTCATTCCCTGGCTTTTCCTCCTCTTAGAGCCACTGTAAACTTGCAATAATATTCGAAAAGGTACATCTGCTTAAGGAGGTACATTCTCATTCTTATGAAATATACGAGCGTACTTTTTCGCTCGCGACTTCGTGGCAGATTGCACATTTTTTGCATCCGTCTGCACATTGCACGCAACACGCTAAATGACCACAAGGAATAAACACGACACAAGCAACTTCTTTATGACATTTTTTGCATCTTCTTGACAACTCCAACTCTTCTAATTCGTCGAGTGGCGTTTCTTGTGACGTACTCGATGACGTTTGTTCTCCCGAAGATGTAGAAGGAATTTCGTCATCATCATCGGCAAAACTTTCCAATTCCAAAACAGCACTGACCAAACTCTCGCAGTTACGAAAGCCATGCTTGTGTTGAAGATATTGCCTGAAAAAATACGAGATGTTAAATAAACAAATACGCCGCTAGTTGGCGTTGTGGTTAAACACAGCGCTATCGACCCTGAAGGTCTTGGGTTAGATTTCGGGGTCGGTCAAATCGGACACTGTCACCTACGGCTCGCCACCGCGGCAACATTTTTGTATTGCCCAGGCGCTGAGCCGCGGAAATGGATACCGCCATTCGCTACACGCTTTGGCGTAATGCCGCTGGTAGGCTATATATAACGAAGAATTCTTTAAGCTATTTATGAAAATGTGCAAAAACTTACCTTTTTAGAGCACTTTTAATGCAATTTTCAGGAAATCCCATAAGTTTAACGCTCGCAACTTTTTCGCACGTCGTTATATCTTGTTCGATTTGATCACGGATTTTTCTCAGTTTTTCTTTGGGGTCAATAATTTCTACTGAGTTCTCAGGTGAAGCGCTTAGTGATGAATGTGATGCAGCGTTGCTTAATATCGGACGTCTCAAGTTAGGAAACCTGGCCACGATTTGATTGACGTAGTTGGCCCCCTTTTGTTGCAGAACAAATTCGCACCTCGGGAACCACTTGGCGTGTTCCTCCCATGGCTGGTCATCCTGTTCCCAGTTTTGCAATCCTCCATTACAATACCAACATTTAACTCGGTCTCTTTCTCCGAGATAAAACATTCCTGCATCCGCAATTTGTTGCGGAGTCGCACGGATTCGATGAACTGGCCACGAAACGGAGTTGTCTAAGAAAGTTTGCAAACGAGCTTCTTTCGATCTCATGTGAGGATTTATGGGTCGACGACATAAAAATAACGAAGATTCGCGATTTTCTCCTCGGCGAAGTGTTTCTTGAGGCTGAAGACGTGTTTCTTGAGGCTGATGACGTGTTTCTCGTAATTGATGACGTGTTACTTGGGACTGACTAGATGGTTCAGATGGATTTAAAGATACTCTTGCTTGGGTAGACTGCGTCATTGAAGTGTCACGTTGCCTTGGCGATCGGTTTTGGTGCGTGTTTGAATTAGCAGCAGTGAATCGACGTGTATCGCGCATAAGAGCTGTCCCGCGTCCAGTAACTGTCAAGAAATTTCAAATGTTAACTACATCATAGACGCTCAGAGGCTAATTACCAGTAGACTTTCAGCCCAGGCCCGTAGCTACGGGGGGGCACAGGGGGGCCGGGCCCCCCTGAAAAACCTTGGACCCCCCGGTAACTTCGCGAAAAATTTGCAAATTTTTCTGCAAAAAATTGCGAAATATTAGATACAACAAAAACTTTGTTTTACGAATCGAAAATAGCGCTAGTATAATATAACAATGATGGTGATAAACGCGCGACCCTGGTTTTGCGCCAGAGCAAAAAAGTGCGGTTGGAAGTTGGAACTCCGCGGAAGCAGTGGCGTAGCGAGAAATTTTGAAACGGGGGGGGGCATAATTTCTATATTTTTTTTCAAGCGTATTTTTTTTGGCAGAACAAACTTGAAACTGATTGAGAAGCGAGAAAGGCTTTAGGGGGTCCGGGGGCATGCTTCCCCGGAAAATTTTTGAAAATTTACGTGCTGTAATGGCTATTTTAGTGCTTTTTGAATAATTTTCACGCAAATTTTGTTTAAATTTTTTGACCCTAATTCTTTGTGCTTCACCAAATACGACGCATTTTGTTCGCACATTTTCGATTGTGCATGCTTAAGGCGTAAGGCTTCGCTATCGAAGAGGTTCGAAATTATGGAAAAATTGTATATATCAAAAAAATTTTGAAAATTTCTGGTGGGGGTATGCATACCCCTCATCCTATCCCCTAGATCCGCCTCTGGTCATAAGCTATAGAAATCATCAAAATTTAAGAGTCTGGCATATTTTAGTCACTTGGCACCATTAACTTTGTTCTTTTTTACTGGCTACGGGCCTGTTCTTTTTTACTAAAAGTTGTAGTCAAAAAGAGGGTCATGGCCCAATGCCCCCCCCCTAAATACCCTACGGCGCAGAGGAACCTGCTTTTGAGCCAAATTTTTACTGCTGTTTTCATTTCAATCGTAAACAGCGTTGCCAACTGGTATACCAGATTCGAAAAATCTGGTGTATATTATTTGGGTATTTGGTAGGCAAAGTTTTGGTTTGGTAGCCTATATTTCTGGTACATTTTGAAAATATGCTTAAACTCAGTCTATTCCGGGTAAAACGCAAAAACCACATTATCGCAACTCTTCTTCCAGCCAGTCAACATTTCAGTCCTCGACTGTGCTTCGACTCGTAGCTTTAAAGGGAATCGTGTTTATGACGTCACAAAATGCTTTGTGATGGAAGAAGATAAAATTTAGTCATAGCTGCTGTAGATGTAATAAAAGTCTTGCGTAGAGGAAATATAGAGCCAGCGTAGGCTAATTACTTGTGCAATTATAACGGTATTAGTAGTAGCAGTTTATTCATCCTAACAAAATGAAGATAAACGGTAAGACACAAAAAAAAAAAAAAAAAAAAACAGCGAAAAACATAGGCCTAAAGATCAGCTTTATTTATTTATTTTTTGTTATTGGCATATTTATCCTCCTATCATGAGGAAGCGACGAACCGCTGTACGAGCTCGCTTAGGAGTTGCCGGCCATCTATCTACCACACTGAGATGAGGGAATTCCGTTAAGTGCCTTTTCCAACGGCACAACAAGTAAACGTGCCGGCTTTTCCACACTGTCCCTTAAATGCTGAACGTCAAGCAGGAAAGCTGTGAATACCAATTTTAAAGTCATTGGTTTGACCCGACTCGGAATCGAACCCCAAGTCTACCGATCCAGAAGCAGACGCTCCATACCACTCGGCCATCTGATCGGTATTTATAATACAAATACATCCTCATACAAAAATTTGGTTTGGAAAAGAGCACCGAAAAAATCGCTCGGTAGGTTGGTGTTGGTGTTAGACGTCAAAGGTTGGTATTTGACGTCATGTATGTAATGAAAATGTGGACCCCAACGGGCCCCCCTGAAAAAAATTTCTGGCTACGGGCCTGTTTCAGCCTGAAGCCAAGGGTCCTGTCACGAGCAGAAAGGGCGACCTTTTTTAATTTCTGCATCGTAATCAATTATTTGATGACACAGTCACTTTTTTTAACCATGATATCAAAAATTCATTATGATGCAGAATCTGTAACAAAGAACCGCGGGTCTGAAGCCCACTCAAATTGAACATGTGGACGGGATAAATGAAGACCTTTTATTCATTTAGAGACAAGTCTAATCATTGATCACGAGCGAAAAACGTGAAATCAAAATAGCCTAAGGCCTCCCATTTTCTAAATACGGCCCAGGAGAGGTTGTTTGACGCACTGATTAAAAAATCAGCCTTGTGATCGAAAGTTTAATGGTTCTTCACTTAGGCTGGTGAATTAAAAATTACTGCAATTGCTTGGCTCGTTTTAATCAGGGAAGCAAACCCGAGGCATATTTAATAGAGTTCGAGTTCTCAAGTTTTTCATTTTTAACGATGCGAGTATGAGCTCGAATTTAGTGATGTTCACCGAGTTTATGATAAATTTAAGCAACTTTCGTCAAATTCATGACAAGTTCAAAAACCAACCAAATTTTTTCGAGATAGAATGCAAATTTGAGATTTCGAGTTCAGGAATTTTAGTTTTTTGAGTCTAAGTTTGAGTTCGGCAAAAACGATTTAGTTCAGGGGGTTCGAGCTTGCTGCCCTCGTTTTAATGAAACCTCATCACCCATTGGACGAAATAATACCAACAGACAGCAGATAGGCCTTTGTGAAAATGTTTGGGTTTAATGTGGCAGTTGCCTGCAATCGATATTTTTTGTCGTAGTTGCGTGATGAATTTTAAATTTTTTACAAAAAAAAAGTTTGAGGCCGCACAAATATTATGACAGTTACTTTCACAAAATATGATTGTTGTGTAAAAACAGCAAACGATGACGACATTTTACGACTGAACTTGCCGCCAGTTGGAGCATCTATAGGCAACTTCACAAACTGTATTTCAAAAGCACGTTTGAACAACATGCTACGTGTTTATTTTCGCAGGAAGTCGGAGGTTCGATTCCCAGGCCCGTTGAATCGAACGCAGTGTCACCATCGGCTCGCCACCGCTGCGATGTTTCTTCGGAGCTGTGTTGCCCAGGCGTTAAGCCGCGGAGATGGACCCCGCCACTCATTACACGCTTCGGTGTAATACCGCGAGTGTAATGAAGTTCATTTTTTTGTTTTACAACATTGATTCTAAAACTTACTCAAAGGTACATTGGTTGTGCAGACGCCATTGATGAAGTCACAATCATCATTGTGCCAATCTCTCAAAGAAGGGTCGTCTTGCAATTGCCAATCATCTACCACTCCCCCACAACTAAAAACAATACAAGATGAAGATGGCCTAGACAATTCGTAGAACCAAACTCGGGTTTGATTCTAGACAACCTCGTTTTCGCCACAAATGATTTCCGATGTAAAATGCATATTTGCAGCAGTGTTCCCAGATGTTTTATCATAAATTGTTATGTTAGTTGCATATTTATCCTCCTATCACGAGAAAGCGATCAATGCGCTATACGAGCTCGCTTAGGAGTTGCCAGCCATCTGTCTACCACACCAAGGTGGGGGAATCCCGCTAAGTGCCTTTCCCAACGGCACAAGTAAACTTGCCGGCTTGTTCTCCACACTATCCCATTAATGCTGAGCGTCAAGCAGGGAAGCTGTGAATACCAATTTTAAAGTCAATGGTTTGACCTGACTCGGAATCAAACCCGAGTCTGCAGCTCAAGAGACAGACGCTCTATACCATTAGGCCATCTGAGCTGTCCTAGTAAATCGCGAATACGGGAACAGTGAACTCATTGTGCGTAAAAGTATTGCATTGGTTGCAAAAAAAATTGAATAATTCTTCAAAGAATAATTGATATTTTAAATGTGTCACAACGTTTGCAATCTAAACAGGGGCGCACTAGCCAACAGGAAGGAGGAAGAGGGGCAAGATGCAATTACACTACGGTATTTTGTAAAAATCTAGGGCCCAATACCCCCCTGCTGCGTCACAAAATGCAAGTAACGTCAAGAACGTTTTAAAATTATCTCTTCAATCTCGTTGCTTATTACAAACAAAAAAAAAACGCTTTATATGGTAAAGTATAAACGCGTCTGCATCTGGAACTGTAGACTAGGTTTCATTACGAGTCGGGTCAAACCAATGACTACAAAACTAGTATTCACAGCTTCCCTGCTTGACGCTCAATATTAAAGGGACAGTGCGGAGAACAAGCCGGCAAGTTTGTTACTTGTGCCGTTGGGAAAGGCATTTAGTGGGATTCTTCCATCTTAAGAGTGGTAGACAATTGGCCGACAACTCCTAAGCTGGCTCGCTATAGCGCTTAGATCACTTTCTTGTGAAAGAGGATTATTATGCAACTAAACCCACAAAACTCAACTAATCGTTTCTCACCTGTAACATTTAACACGGTCTCTGAATCCTGTGTAATAAAACCCGGCCGCAGCAAGAGCACACGGATGTATGGATGACGGGGGAAAGTTTTTGAAAGTGGTGATTCGGTAAGTTTCCCTGGCTGTGTTTCCTGAATTTATTCATATTTGGTCACAATTGCAATCCAAAAATCAAGTCTTCGTTGTACTCGTGGAATTACGTCGAAGTGTGTAACAAGTAGCGAGGTGCATTTTCATGGCTTAGCGCCTGGGCAACACAGCTACGAAGAAACATCGCAGCGGTGCGAGCCGTTGGCGACACTGTGCCGATTTGACCGACCCGGGAGTCGAAACCCAGACCTTGCGCACCGCTAGCGGTGCATGTTATTACAACGAAGTAAAATAAAAGCAGATGTATGCTGTGAATTCATTGCCCAGATCATTTTGAAATAATAGTGTTGACTGTTGAGGAAAAAATTGTACGCAAAAAATTTTTGAGCGAGCTAGAAAAAGAACTGGAACCGCTAGAATGGGCGTGGCTCTTGATTGTTATTGTGACGTACTTTGTTTACATTAAATAATTCCCTTGCATTTCCAAGATAACGTCATTAGGCCTATCACGTTTAGTGAAGTAATGTCTGTGTTTTAATGAAAGGTAAGAGGAAAGCAGGAAAATGTGAGGCCAAAATACAATAAATTCAAAGAAGTCCAAAAAGAAGAAAAAATTTATAATCTGCTTTGGGTCTTTTCATGCAGGCTGAATCTATAACATGCGAATAGCGAGAAACCCAAAGTTTTTCTATAAAGAAGTAAAAATGCTTCCATGCACGCCACGAGGGCCACTGTCAGCTTAGTTACTGATTTTGCTTGTTACCGAATATTAATTCTGTACAGATGCCCAGTGTAAACGGTTTGAAAGCCCATGGGCTGTCTTTCATCACAACCAATTCTTTGATGTCATAACTAAAAGGATTACGACATCAAAAATTTAAATTTGATGCAATAAGCCCATGGACTTTTGGAGTCACTTAAACTGGGTAAGTTGAAATAGTTAATGTGATGTCTTACAGAAAACAGGCGCTTCACAGATTCGAACCGGGATTTTAATGATCTCGTTTTTAGCTCACCTGGAGGTATGTAGACCGAGGATTGTCCCGGAGGATCTCTGGCTCTCCCCAGCATCCGTCCATCGTGCTCAATATCATTTGTATCAAAAAGTAAACTAAAACTTTGCATTGCGAGGACGAAGTCCTTTGCAGCATTCAGTTATCGTGTTAAAAATTACAGTTATGGTAAAGCAAATCTAAAATTCAGTTTGAAGTAATCAACAAAAGTTTGTGAATGTTCCAAACTTAGTTCGGTTTTCAAACGTACAAAATTAGATTGATTAAATTGAACAAAATTGAACGTATTAAATTTGCTGCTAAAGCAATCAGAGAAACTTTTAATGAGCATCAAATAAGCACAATAAATTCGCCGCCAAACAATCAAAACTGCTCAACCGCTGAAGCGCTGGTGTATCTCCCTAAACTCCTAATATTTTTAATCTCATGGTCTTTTGCTCTTTCGCAAGTTCAATTCAGCGGTCAATCGCAACATTTTCATCCGTACCACTACTGCTTATGGATTTCTGCATTTTGTCAAAAAAATAAAGCACCAGCAAAGGGTTTAAAATCTCTAGCAAATAAAAATCACGTTATTTGTTCTCCATTTCTATGTTTTCGTTAATACGCTACTTCGTCTACTACGCGACTCAGGTAAGGGTAAGGCGACGCAAACTCAGCGACCATTTCTACCGAGTGGATTATGATCTTGTACTTGTTTCTTACCAGTCGTAATCCTAATTTTTGTTTTCATTATGAAATTTTTGTTATTACTCTTTCAGTTTATTGTGATGAAAATAAGCAAAGCTTGGTCAAGCGTATAAATCAAACCTACAAAAATATATTAGCATTGCGCAGCTCCTCAACAAGAATCTGCGATTTTTTTAGGTTTTGGAACACAATAATTATGCGGCGAAAAAAGCTTTATGCCACCGTAATTCTTTAAACTTGACGTTTCGACAACATAGATTTAGTTGTCATCATCAACAGTGTAAGCAAGGCAGTATAAAGCTGAAAGCTGCACCAAAACAAAAAAGCAGAGAGCTTTCAGTTTTGTACCTTTTCGTACGAATTTAATCAGTCGAAAGGTCCAGTGTTAAAAATTAAAGTGGCTATTTTTCTTCTTTTAGATTCAATAAACTCGAACATAGCCTAAATTTCTCAACATGCTTCGTTAAAAAAAAGCTTTTTCAGGCTGCAATTCAATACCTATTTGGTCGCAGTACACGCGCTATTTCGTTATGAGCGTTTACCACATATGCATCGTTTTTATATGAACGAGCGCTTAAGGGGAAATCCCTTTCCAAAGTTTCCCGGCAGTTTTACCATCTACAGTAGTTGTGTTGGTGAGGGAGATTAATTGTCACGTAAAAATCGTGTCGCAGCTTGAATACAGCTCTAGAATAAGGACAATAATTACATGGGACAAAACTAGCTTAAAGAGAAAAAACAAAGGCACAGTAATTCTTAAAACTGGACGTTTCAACAACGTTAACTCAGCTGTCATCATCAGCGGTTTCAGTTTCATACTGCCTTGCTTACACTGCTGATGATGACTGCTGAATCTATTTAGTGGAAACGTACAGTTTTAAGAATAGCTGTAACTATATTTTTCATGGCCCATCCGTTTGACAAAATTAATGAAATGGTAAAAACGTGGGTCAAAATCAGTTTTCCGAAGCTGTCGTTGTAGGTAGATTGCTAGAAAATGGAACTCGACTACTTCAGCACCAAGTGTGGATTTGTAATGCAGGTTTCAACGAAATCGTCATTTTTGCTGAAAACTGACCAAGAATCCACGTGCTCATTTACTCGAAAACTAGAATCAGCTCTCTTATCACGAGATTTCACAAATCTTTAACTAAATTTAGTCCGAAACATTTCGCTCATTAAGCGGCCCCGCATGATTAGCCAGTAGCTACCCATGTGACTTGGACTAAATTTATTTATAAAAACTAAGACTAAAATGTCAACCCGGCAATCGGCTAATACGGGCTTGCCAATTTCATTGAGGGCTTGCAAAAAAGAATGATACTGCAAACCAGAGGGGGCGACAAACCCTCTCTAGAGAACGTCAGTAACAGAGTGAGTAGGTCTCAGTGTCGACAGCGGCTCGCCATCGCTGCAATGTTTCTTCGGAGCAGTGTAGCCTAGGTTCTAATCCGCGGAGGTGGACCCCGTCATTCGTTACACGCTTCGGCGTAATACCACGAGTTAATGAAGATTTATGATGCGAAGTCAGTTGATCTGAGCCAAACGTCATCATAGGGAGGGTCAAGCTGTACATTGCAGCCAAGGGTGGGCCATCTAAAAATTGAGACGTGTAAATTACAAGAGACTAAATTAAGGATACCGATACTTCAGATTAGGTTTCGTCAAAAAGAGAGTTTTCCGCCCCCAGCGTTATGCTACTGATTACAATACCTTCAGTCTGAAAACACAACAACACGTAAAGTTAAAAAATTAAATCATCATTATCATCATCGCGATATTACACCGAAACGTGAGGCGAGTGGCGAGGCCCATCTCCGTGGCTTAGTGTCTCGGCAACACAGCTCCGAAGAAACATTGCAGTGGTGGCGAGCTGTTGGCTACACTTACCGAGTCCACATTACCACATACCCAATTTACATGGGCTTTAAACCTGCGGCTCTCGGTTGAAGTCGGTTCTAGTTTCTGCATCATACTTAATTTTTTGATTGTGATGCAGAAACTAGAAATAAAAACCGTGGACCTAACTTTTATTTCTGACCGCCAACAATCATTAATCAAAATAACGCATGAAAATATAATGGCACAGAAAAAGGAATATGCAACAAAAACGCAAAGCGTTGAAACATGCAAGTTAAAAATAACTGTGCATGGTTGCACAACCTAAATCTTCAACTGATAAATACGCAAAAAAACAAAGAAAATGCAGCTATTTAACCTTTAATTCCCAATAGATTTAGTACTAACCGTTTCTAGCACGTAACCAGTGATAGGATTCAGGGGGTTCGCGCGAATCCGTTCTTGGAATGTCAGGATAATCAGCGAACCCGTTCTTGCTTTTTCTTACAGACATTAGACTTTTACAAGGGAACCTGTTGCTAGTAAGTACGATACAAAAGAGAACCTGTTCTTAAAATTTTGAATCCCATCACTGCACGTAACCCTTGCTGAGGGGGGCTTACAGGTACTACACCTGGCCCAAGCGTGACCTGGAGGTAGTTGTGATAAGGTTACCCTCATCAATCCGACCTATGAACGTCGAGCTCACAACCGGATGCAGTTTAAGCTCATGCCCAGGAGCGTCCGATTCAAGACGATTATTAACGGATTAGCATATAACCGCACCCACAAAATAAAATTTCTTCATTTTAAGAGAATAACTTTATTAAAATTATCGGGGTCTAATGCTTTAATTAGTTGCAGATCTATTGGTTATACATAAAAAAATTTTTGCTAAAAAATTGCATTAAAAATTTTCAGTACACACACGCAACACCGGCATCAACGAATGTTAATTTGGCGATAGCACAAGTTTGAGTGTGATGGATTCATACTAAGATGACGTACCCATATATACTGTATAATAAATAGCATATTTCATTGGTTTAGGCCGTTTATTATCCAATCTTTGTTGTTTTGCTTATTGGCCATGGCTTATTCTTTCATCCGGCATTGCATCATAGTTTTAATCATTCGGAGTTTATCGCTTTAATTTCCCATACTTCGTCCTGGAATTACAAAAACAAAACAGCAGCAAAAAGAAAAATAACTATACGGTAACGCGACTAGCTGTTATCCAGAGCTGGGCACTCGGTACTTTAAAAGTAACGACGATATCGGTACCGATACTTTGCTAAAAAAGTACTGTCGGTACCGATAACGGTACATTTTTAAAAAAGTAACGACGATATCGTTACTCGGTACCGAATTTCGGTACTTTTGAAATGAATTTTTTTTCTAAGAAATTAATTTTTGTTTTGTTTTTCGTTTTGTAAAGCAACGACATTAAAATTTTATCAAGCTTTTTGTCTCATCTAGTGCTAGTGTAAGGTCTGAGTTGTAGTCTCACGCGAATCTTGATACTGCAAGCGAACACGTCGGTTATATCAACAAGGTAACAGCGGCACGCTTACTAAAACAAGCATTTTCATGTATGGCAACATATATAATAATCCGTTGGTCTCCTCATTACTTATGAGGCTGGATATAAGGAGTATCATCATCAGAAACTCGCCCTGGAGAGCAGAAACTTTTGTCACACCCCAGCTTATCTGGCTACGTTACTACATTCAAACAATACTAAGGACATGAAAGAGCCTATGGCTCATAAACGAAAAAAATGTTGCAAAGGTTCTTGCTGTGTGAATTTCATCATTGTGTTAAAAGAGAATGTTTTCGTTTTCAATGCCACTTTCGGTGGTAGTTGGTGTGTCAGTAGCAGCATACTCAGAACTTTTAGATGAATCAAAATCTACATTTTTCTCAGAATTTGCAGGTCAATAGTTTTACTTTGATTCAATGACACAGAAATGAATTTTTCCATTTAGTCTAGACTAGTGGTATTCAATCTTTTTTACACAAGCGCCCCTATTTGGAAAGTGTGCGTCTAAATTGCCACCACAAAGCATTGATGAGCAAAAATATAAAAGTCTACATGTCCGCAGATTTATTTTTTTTCCACTAAAATCGGTGAAGAGCAAAAAAAAGATCTGCAGTTAGCCCCAGCTCTTGCATTGAGGAATTTTTTTCATGATTTTTATAAAATTTTGTTATTTGTAAAAGCTTTTGAAACATCATGAAATAGGTAGGCCTATATGTTGCTAATATATCTGAAGTTATTTCTACAAATTCACCACAGTTTAGAAACATCTATTTAAAACCCAACAGTCTGTTTCACTCTCTCTTATTCAAATGGAATAGTTTTATTTGAATAAGATACTCCTGATGATCCCTCTTGGGTGAAACCGACTGTCGGGTTTTAGATAGATGTTATTAAACTATGGTGAGTGAATTTGTATGTTTGCTCCAACTGAACTCAGTTATTCAGCATTTTTTGAAAGACTGATTCGCATCGTTATTGAATATATTTTTATGCAGAAATCAATTGTTAACAATATTGGTAGTAGAACTCGTCTATAACGGCAGCTCTAGGGGATTTAAAAAACTGCCGTTACTGGCGATTAGACGTCATAGGCGCACGCAGGGGGAGGCTACGGTGCCATGCCCCCCCCCCCCCTTTGGCCTTGTAATAAGGTGCTAAAACCTAACTTTTAGTCTATAATTTCTCAAACTAATAATGGTTGCAGCCTCCTTTCATTTATTTTAGCCAAGCTTCTGCTTTTAAACTTCAATCAATCAATCAATTTTCTGGACCCGCTTATCCTTGGGGGGTCGCGGGGGCAGCAGCTCAAGTTGGAGCCTCCAAGCATCTCGATCCTCTCCAACAAAGGATAGATGCTCTGCTGGGATGCCAAGGCGAGACCAACTAAGATCTTCTACGTAATCTCGCCATCGAGTTCAGGGACGGCCTCCAGGCCTTCGACCAATCGGTGTTGAACAGAGCAGTTTTTTGGCTGTTCTTTCCTGGGACATTCGTGTCACATGTCCATAGCAACGCAATTGCGATCTTTCTAGTCGGAGAAGCAGCGCTTCGATGTTTAGAGATTCACGAATATCTACACTTTTAACCTTGTCCAACAAGGTCAAACCGCTAATTCTTCGCAAAAATCCCATTTCCGCTGCTTGAACTCGAGACCTCACTTTCTCATTCATGATCCAACACTCATGGCCATAAGTCAAAATAGGAACATAGACCGATCTGAAAATGGATAGCTTTGCCTTGGTGCAAAGCTCCCGTTTCAGTACCACAGATCGATGGAGCTGGCGCATTACTGCACTTGCTTTTCCGATGCGGATATCCAATTCGCTATTTTGTCTGCCGTCACTTGTGAATGAGACGCCGAGGTACTTGAATTTCTCTGACTGTTTTAGTGGTACTCCATCAATTTGGAGAGAGCACTGCTTTGGTTGTCTGGACAGGCACATGGTTTCTGTTTTTATTGAACTGATTTTCATTCCGGCAACAGAGCATGCATCCGAAAACCTGTCAAGAGCTTGCTGGAGACCATTTTGGGTAGAGTCGAGTAGCACAAGATCATCTGCAAATAACAGACGTTGTACAGTGCATTCACCGATCTTTACTCCGCCACAAGACTCACTTTTCTTAACTATTCTATCCATATAAATAAGGAACAGAATAGGTGAAAGAGAGCAGCCTTGCCGTAGTCCCACACTTACTCTGAAAGGTTTCGTCGTTGCACTGTTAACACGAACACAGATCTCGGAATGCATGTACAGCGACTTAATGGCAGTTAGTAACTGGCCATCAATGCCATACTGCAACAGCACCGCCCAAAGCTTGTCTCTAGGAATGCGATCATATGCTTTTTCAAGATCAACAAAACATGCATTGACCTCTTTTGCATATTCCCACGACTTCTCAAAGATTTGCTGCAAGGCAAAGATCTGATCCAATGTGCTTCGGCCAGGACGAAAACCACACTGAGCATCCGTTAGTTCAGGCTCGACTATTTCACGGCATTTCTTTTCAAGGCATTTGGCATAGACCTTACCCGGGACACTGATGAGAGATATGCCCCTATAATTGGTGCATTTTCTCTTGTCTCCTTTCTTGTGGATAGGTATTATCACACTAGTTTGCCATTGCTTTGGTGCTTGCCCAGTACTACACGCCACCTTACAAACACGAGTCAGCCAACGAACACCATGTATGTTCATTGCTTTTAACATTTCAGATCTGATATCATCCTCACCAGGTGCTTTTCCAGTTTTCAATGATTTGATCACTGCATTCACATCTGCTTCGGTTATCTGAATATCTTCCCCAACCTGTTCCTCGTGAATTTGTATCGGTGTAGCATCAACTGGGTTTAAAAGATCACTAAAGTAGTCTCTCCACCGATTCAAAATAGCATCTTGATCTTTCAGAGTCACACCATTTGAATCTTCGATAAAGAGAGCGGCTCGAGATCTGTTTCCACGCAAACGGCGAATAGTCTGCCAGAACACTTTGTTTGCCGTTTTGAAATCATCGTCTAACCTTTCTCCAAATTCCTTCCAGGCTCTTTCCTTAGACAGTTTAACTTTTATGGCTGCCGTCTTACGTGCTTCAGAGTACTGCGAACGAAGTTCAAGTGATGACTTATTTGCAAGCCAGGCCTTATAGGCCACTTTTTTCGCACGAATAGCTTCTTTAACTTTTTGGTTCCACCAAGGAGTTCTTTTCTCGCTACTCTTCGTCCCTCCAACACGCTTACGTCCACAACAGTTAGTAGCGGACGCAATGACTGCTGTTCGAAACAAACACCACTCAGTTTCAATGTCTGCAGTAGAGGTCGGAAGTTCTTTGAACTTAGATGCAATGTTGTCTGCAAATGCAGTTCGTACCTCTTTGTCAGCCAGTGATTCCCATTTGATTCAATAAGTTTCTCGTGGTCGAAAAGTCTTTCGTTTTTTCAAGGGTTTCAAAGCTTTCAAAGTGCAGACAACTAGGTGGTGATCAGTTGACAGCTCAGCCCCTCTTTTAACACGAACATCAGCCACGGTAGAAAACAAGTCCGCCGAAACGATACAAAAATCAATCAGGGAGCGTTGTCCCGAAGAGTCTCTGTACCAGGTGTACTTATGAATTCTTTTGTGCTGAAAAAATGTGTTCATTATGCACAGCCCGTTGGTGGCACAGAACTGCAATAAACACCTTCCGTTCTTGTTAATGTCAGGGTCACCATGTTGCCCAATAACACCTTTCCAGGTTGCATTGTCGATGCCCACATGTGCATTGAAATCGCCCAAAAAGGCAAGGGATTCTGATGAAGTTGCTTTTCCCAATGCAACCTCAACTTCCTCCAGAAAGGCTTCGTACTGTGATTCTATGTTAGGTGCGTACACCTGCAAGATACACAGAGATCGCTCCTGCAGCCTTAGCTTTAGAAGACAAACCCTTCCTCCCAGTGGTACTCAGTCAACGACACACAAGTAAGCCAACACCAGCTTGAGCAGACATTGCTGCATCAACACCTGAGTAGAAAATTTTCCACCCACCGTTCAACTCGACAGTTCCAGAACCCCGGCGCTTTGTTGATGAAATTCCCACAACATCAAGCTGCGAAAACATTTTTGCATTGTCTATAGTGACTGCATTCACTGCATGCCCTTTTCGATAAAGTTTGCTAAAATGAGTGTTTTTTATGCGAAAACCGAAAAAATTCGTTGGCGACTGAAATTGCGTCCAACGTTATAAAAATGTTTCAAATTCAAAGCATTTATTCTGAAAACGCATACTGACCGGTCAACAAACTTCGCACGGGGCCAGAGCCCGGTGGTTGCCGATCACTGATCTACAACATCTATCTAAGTTTATTCATGACCATTTACAACGGCAGGAAGTAAAAAGACTTAACGCACATTGAAATATGGTACATAGGGTTACCGCAAAAGAGCCAAAACGCTCGCCTAGTCGCGGACACCTTTCCATTCATAGGCCTATTTGTCTTTTCAGTCTAACACAAAACGAAAAAAGCAACAACATCACAGAAAGCAAAAGGTAAAATCGCACTTCACAGATTATGTACACTTTGTACAGTATATACACATTAATTACGACAACAACACATTCACTGCAAACTAGTATCCTGTATAAATTAGCAATCAATCATTAATAAAAAAAAAAACAATTCTGTCCCCACTGCCAAGTATTCAGACGTATTCCAGTATTAGGTTAGATAGAGCAGATTGGTAACTTGATTTAGCTATAATTCGCAACAAGGTAACTTTTGATAGTGTTTTTAAATCTGTAGTAAGAGAAATCTTTCCATTCTGGGAGTAAGTTGTTCCAAATTTGTGCACCACTGAATGGCAGTGCTTTTTTAGCAGTATTAGAATGAATTGATTATAACTGGTAATTTTTTCGACAAGCATGTCTTGTGTTGTAACTATGCACAGAGTTTATGGATTTAAAGTAATTGTTAAACAGTTTTGGGAGCTTGTTGTTGTGATATAAATACATAAATTTGGCCATCTCTAAGTGATAATTATCTTTAATTTTTAGTATGCTCAATTTATGACATAAGGAATTATTCATGATATGATAAGTTTTCCTACACGACGTATAATTCTTATGAGCCTATTTTGCCAAACTTGTAAGGGATGTAGCACTGAATTATTTGTAGATCTCCATGTCAAAATTCCATACAGTAAGTGAGGGTACACTAAGCTGTGGTATAGGAGTAATAAATGCTTTTGGGTTATACTGTGACGAAGATGACAAAACAAACCACAATATTGTGATAGTTTCTTACAGAGGTGTTGAATGTGGGTATCCCATTTCAACTTTTCATCCAAATAAACTCCTAGGTATTTTGCTTCAGCAGTTCGGTGGATGTTTTGTCCATTTATAGATAAAAAGAAATCTTTTCCACACTCTTTTTGAGGAGAAAAAAGCATATAGTTAGTTTTTGAGTGGTTGAGCGTTAATTTATTATGCAATAACCATTTCTCGATTTTGTGTATTTCATCATTTGCTGCTTTTTTCAGTTGTTGAAGATCATTGCTCGTCATTACTAGAACAGTATCATCAGCAAAGAGTCGAATACTAAAATTGGTAATGTCAGGAAGGTCGTGTATATATAGTGAGAATAAGGTTGGGCCCAAGCAAGAACCTTGTGGGACACCACATTTAATTTGCATTTTATCAGATTCGTAACCATTAACATATACAAATTGCACTCTATTTGTCAAGTAACTCTGAAACATTTCCAGTATATTGCCTCTGATGCCATATTTTTCCGATTTTCGTAACAATATTTGGTGGTTAACTGTGTCAAACGCTTTCCTAAAGTCTAACAGAATTGCACATGTGTGTTGTTTATTATCCAGGTTTTTGCTAATTTGTGAGTGTACATCAGTCACTACATGAGTAGTTGAATATTGCTTGTGAAAGCCAAACTGTTGTTCAGATATAATATTATTATCTTCTAAAAAACTTATTAGTCTTATTGATATCAAGCTTTCAAAGATTTTACTGATAGGAGATAGTAGAGAGATTGGTCTATAATTATTGGCCAGGTAGCGTTTTCCCGATTTGTAAATAGGAATTACTTTTGCCTGTTTAAGAGGTGATGGGAAAAAGCCATTTTCTATACATTTGGTATATAAGAGACAGAGAAAATTTGAAATGCATTCATTAGCTTTTTTGTAAAATGTGAGAGGAATGTTTTCAGGGCCTGCTGCTTTTTTCAAATTTAGCTTGTTAATTTCTCTGTGGACTTCTGGGGGTATAATTGGTTGAAAGAACAGTGATTTTGGATTGGATGAGATGTTTTTTGGTGCCGATATATCATTATCAATTTTTGCACTTAGATTTGGTCCTACATTGACAAAATAGTTATTTAAAACGTTACAAATTTTAGGAGTGGCCACAAAGTAAATATTTTTATCAACATGTTTTGATATACTTTGATGTCGTTTGATATTTTTTTCTAGTAGTTCATTTATTATTGTCCACTGTTTTTTTATGTTTTGTTTGTGTTCAATCAGTTGTGAAGTGTAATATTGCTCTTTTGCTAACTTTTTCACGGTGGTTAATTTGTTCAGGTATTTTTTGTAATAGGAGAGTAAATCTAGTTTGTTTTTTTGATAGCATTTTGCATATAGTATATTTTTTCTTGAAATTGATTTAACAATTCCTTTTGTCATCCACGGCTTTTTTCTTTGCCTGCTTTTTCGTTTGCTGAGAGGTTTTAAAGGTGCATGGGTATTCACAGTTTCTGAGAATTTGCTAATAAATTGAGTACATGTTTTATCTATTTGAGCAATGATATTTTGTTTGGTTGAGCTGAGGTCATTTGATAATTTCTCCACTAAGTCACTCACATCATCCAAAAAGTTTTCTTCATCAAACTTGTCTGTATCTCTATGTAATTTTTGTTGGTAATTTATGTGATCAGGAATTAGATTGATAGAACATGTAATAGGTAAATGATCAGATATTTCATAGAGCACAGTTGAGGTCAAATTTTTATCTATGATATTCGAATAAAAATGATCTAATAAGGTGGCAAAATGAGGAGTTATTCTAGTTGGCTTATCAATTAGGCAAAAACAACCCTCTGCGTATACGTGATCTATGTATGTGTTAGTAATCGAGTTTTTCTTGAGAATATCAACATTGAAGTCGCCGCAAATAATATATTCTTTTTTTCTTTGAGTGAGATTATTTAGGGTATGAACAAACTGAGTTTGAAATTCCAGAACTGAGCTAGATGGATGTCTATAAAATACTCCAATCACTAGGTTTTTTTGTTTCTTATTTTTTACATCAATTTTAATAAACAGTGATTCATAATGAGTGGTTGCTGTAGAGAGTTCCTCAATTTTACTGAATATCAGAGAATTTGAACAACGTGGTTTCACGATACTTTTCGAAGATGCTTTTTGCGGAAAAACCGGTAATTTTTCCGCTATGGTTTCTTAAGTTTACTCAAAAAAAGTTACCGAAATATCGAGTAAAACGGTCTAAAAAGTAACGACGGTACCAAAAACGGTACATTTTTTAAAAAGTATCGACGGTACCGATAACGGTACTAAAAAAGTACCGCGTTACAGTACCGCGGTACTGCCCAACTCTGCTGCTATCACATAGCTAAGGATTTTACTAGTTTAAAATAAGATGCGCTTTGGCCTTACGAGCAAATGATCGTAATGATTTACTATGTTTAATGATTGTGAATAGCTTATTCCATATCTTGGGTCACAAGAATTCGATAGATTGCAGACATATCGTTGCTCTGTATGATGGAGGAATATAATTACTATTGCTTCTTGTTGTAATGCGAGTTGCTTTTATGCTGAACAGATTTTGTAATGCTGCAGGAAGACATTGATTCGAATATTCGTACATAAAATTACATATTTCAAGGTCCCGTATTTGCTTTATAGTTAATAAATCGTTTTCAATCATGACATCCTTAACACTTGAACGACTATTTAGTCCAAAAATAATTCTTATAAATTTGTTGCAGATTCGTGGGCAACACAGCTCCGAAGATATGCCGCAACGGTGGCGAGCCGTTAGCAACATTGTGTCGGATTTAACCTGCCCTGGAATCGATCTCCCGCACCGATAACGACGGGCTCAACAACAGAGCTAATCGGCCAGTTCAAAGAATGCATTTTCCGATAAATTTTGAAATGTCGTAAGAGACAAAGCGACAGCGACCAATTTAAAACGGGAAAGTCCCATCAGCTATCGCACCTGCAAGACAAAAAAGGTGAAAATTGATACTTGGGGTAAGAGTTCCATCGCTTACAACAGTACTCGAAGTTTTCCGTACAAAAATTACTCCGTCCACGTCAAAAAAAATCAAATCTTCATTATACTCGCCATATTACGCCGAAACGTGTAACGAGTGGCGGGGCCCATCTCCGCGACTTAGCGCCTGGGCTACACAGCTCCGAAGAAACATCGCAACGGTGGCGAGCCGTTAATTGGCGACACTGTGTCGATTTGACCGGCCCGGGAATCGAATCCCAGACCTCCCGCACCGATAGCGTGTCCAATTTAAATGAGCCAGGAGCCAACGGGCTTTTTTCATCATAATCAAGTTTTATGATGACACGATTAAGAAACGTGATTATGACATCAAAAGTTTAATTGTGATGCAGAAAGACCTTGGCTTTTCGCGCATTTAAGCTGGACATGTGGAAAGGGTAATTGTAACAGGTTTAAGGTCTGTTTACACTAAATGCGATTTTAGTCCGATTTGCTTTCGTACGAAGTTTCATCAGATTTTTGACGTAAGCAGTTGACGAAAATATCTTTCACACGATACAAATCCAAACAGTTTTGCTTCTCACAGGTTGTTTTGGGAAGCCCCTAACGACTGTATTCTACAATGCCGCGGATAGTGACGTAGCTTTACGTCATAACCTCGAACAGTTTCGTAGCCTACGTCACTGTACGTATGAAAAATTTCATCGTATTCTGTGTAAACACGCCTTTAAGGTCTGTTTACACTAAATGCGATTTTAGTCCGATTTGTTGTCGTACGAAGTTTCATCAGATTTTTGACGTAAACAGTTGACGAAAATATCTTTTACACAATTCAAACCCAAACAGTTTTGCTTCCTACTGGTTGTTTTGCAAAGCCCCTAACGATTGTATTCTAGAATCCCGCGGATAGTGACGTAGCTTTACGTCATAACCTCTAACAGTTTCGTAGCCTACGTCACTGTACGTACGAAAAATTTCATCGTATTCGGTGTAAACACACCTTTAGCCTGCCCATCCGTCAATAAATTGTTTCCTAAGATTGCTTTATGAGGTCATAAATTATTTTTTATACACTTGTAGGCTATATTTATTAGAAATAGGAGGAAAAATATAGCGACAGTTATTCCTAAAACTGAATGTTTCGACAACATAAATTCAGCTGTTATCATCAGCAGGTAAGCAAGGCAATACAAAACTGAAAGCTTGCTTACAACGCTGATGATGACAACTGAATCTGTGTCGTCGAAACGTCCATTTTTATGAATTGCTGTGGGTTTATTCTTCCTCTTCAAGCTATCTTCGTCTCGTAATTATTGTGTTGCAAAGTTCATAGGAAAGAGCAAGATTCTTACCATCGTAAATTTTATTAAAAAATTAATTTCATCCTTAAATGAACTATGGACATCGTCAGTTGTTTTGAAATAGTAATACCTAGTTTAATCATGAAGCAATTTCGCAAAAATCGACCTAAAGATTCCATAACAGTCTTGTAATGTGGCTAATACAGGGGTTTCCAACTAATAAAGGGGTTTACAATTGTTGGGGAATATTTATGAGTTCCCAACTGTTGGGGAATAACCCTCTAGTGGGAAATTGAAGTTTTCAAACAAGGAATCAAAACATCTCCTGAAGATACAAATATTCCTTTGACATAAAATTCGCTATTTTTTTTAGTAAAACCAGTTGGCCAAGTTATTATTCAACAACTGGTAAGTCTTCGTTACATGTGATTATAACTAACCACAATAATTAGTATGTTGCATTCTATTTAATTAAGGCGTTGTAAATTTAATGTTGATCGATACCGGTTAGCCTATTGGTAAATCGAACATTCAAATTGTAGGATCTGTAAACCTAAGTCAAGTAGGATCTGCTGCCTGTCCGCGGCATCGCAAGGCTACGTTGTTGACCAGTGACCACATTAAGAATAACGAGTTGAAACCTCTATGACAACGCAAAGCAGGGCCGCTATAAAATAAAAACACCGCGTTATAAGTTTTAATAAAAAGCTTTTTCCATCAACTTTATTGACTAATAATGAAAACGCAACATCATAATGATGGTAATAAAAGCAAATGCACTTATATGACTTTTTTGAAAAGTTGGTATTTTTAATAGGTATGAAACGCCGTGAAGTACAAGGCCTGACGGTAACGCGCACAGGTCACAGATGTTACTTGATGGGTTCGATTCATGGCTGGAGCCGATCGCGTTTGACATATATACCGGGTGGCTGCTGACTGGAAGAACGCAAGCTCACTTTGCAGTCTCCCTCAATTACTGTTGAATTTTCAGTTCAATGTATCTTGAAAAAAAAACTCAATTTACTCGGTTTGAAAAAAATGTTTGAACTGAAACCGTCTGGAAAGCGTTTTTGTTAAACAAAGAAAGTGCTTATTGTGTAACTCGGAAATTCTGCACGATTTCAATGAATTGCCGATAAAATAAACAAGCCGGTATCAGCGGCGTGAGCCAAATAGCTCGTCGCATCCAACGCGGAAGCCGCGGTACGCACATGATGTAATTGTTTGAAATAACCAGGGGAAGCACCGAGGAAAAAGTAGAAATAAGTCTACAGGGGAAAACCTAGCCCTGTTGTTTATATTACAGTTCAAACCAAAACAGTGTGGTAATAAGCCATAAATTACTTGTTTTTCAAACACCATTGACAGCATTACGGCAGAGGCGTATTTTCCAGAGGTTCAAGGTGTTCAGCGCACACCCTGCGATATCACAGGCACACGTTAATTACATTTAACTGACATATTTGGATTTTCTCGTCTTTAATCTTTGTAATATCAGCGCAATCTGAGTTCTTTTTTTTTCGATGAACAACAAATTGCTTTTTTTTTCAACGCTGACCGCCGACGCAAGATTCTCTTGCATGGTAGGTTCAACAGATATCGTTGAGCACAAGCGAACCAGACTTTTTCCATTGCATTCTGAATCGTATTATATAGCGGAGAATGATTTTTTTTCTTTCCACACGATTCAAATGAAAAAAATCTATTTTGAAGTTGAACCACACGCGACGTCACAAAATCAAATTGAATCTTCACTCTACCCGCGGTATTTCGCCGAAGCGTGTAACGAGTGGCGGCGTCCGTCTCCGCTGCTAAGCGCCTGGGTAACACAGCTCCGAAGAAACGTCGCAACGGTGGCGAGCCGATGGCGACACTGTGCCGATTTGACCGGCCCGGGAATCGAACCCCACACCTCCCGTACCGATAGCGTGCGCTTAACGACTGAGCTAACCGGTGATAACATATTAAAGTTGTAGGTCAAATTAGTGGAATGGAAGTAAATGTTGACAGTATAATTAAAAGCCGTTTTGTAGCAGAAATTACGACGAAAGATTGGAAATAGCAAAAAGCCAACACCAAAATTAGATATATTAAGTAGTAAATTAGGCTGCTTGAAAAGACGCTTTATGTTGCTTCGCGTAATCGCATTAAACTTTGAAGCACTCCCACGCATTTGTTTAATAAATGCCCGCATACGGCAGCAAATATTGTATAGAAGCACACCTTTAAAAAATTCTCACCGTACGCCACTGACCACAGTGTATTTAATATAGCTAACAGTGGAACCACTCTCCGTGCTCAGTGTCCGGAACAAAAATCATACTTGCGTCATAGTTTCATCGAATTGAAAATTGTTTGAGGAACCGTGCTGCCACTTCTCGTGTTTGCTTCTAATTTTTTTTTAAATGGTGAGCAATCTCATTAGACCATTACTTAAAAAAAAAACAAAGACAGCTGCTTATCGCTGTTGTTTTTTTTCTACGTAGTTAAAGTTAAACAATATTGTTTTTTTGCAATTAAAAAAATTTACATTTAAAAAAAATGGCAACATTGTCTTTCTGCTTTACCTCAAAATCTCTTCCACCATAGTCTACTCTTCTACTTTCTCTCGTATTTATCACTGTGATCGTAGCCTACCAAGAAGTTGAAGCAGATCGGCCAACGTTGCAGCTGTTGCAAAGTAAATCCATGCTGTCAAAACGTCCAGTTTTAAAAATTACTACGGCAGCATTTTTCCTCCTTCATCTATTGTATTTAATCGGACTGATTTCTAATTTCATCATTTTACATTATTTTTATTTCCATTGGCCTCCTAGTTCCTTCTAAATGCAGTCTTCACCTGGACAGTAGTGATATCCAGTGGTGTAAAGTAACGAAGTAGTTTTACTTAAGTAAACTACTTAAGTATTATTACTTGGTAACTAGTACTTACTTTAGTAATTTGAATTTCGACTACTTCTACTTACGTAGTTCAATTAAAGAGTAACGCTACTTAAGTGGCTTTAAAAATGATAAGCAGTTAATACTAAGCAATGTATCACGCAAATGATAAATAACCATGCTTGGTAATAAAATTAATATCAGGTATTGTTGTACTTTATATAGGCCTAGGTAAGTTTTACAATTTCGTGATATTAAGTGGTCTTTTGTTGTTTGTGTTTAGCGTGGACAATGAGGTTGCATTTTGCAGATTGTGACACACTTCACTTTTTTATTTTGGTCAAATAAATGCGCTAATTATCCTAAATATGCTTAAGCATCGGCAAAATATATGTCAAGTTTGGAAGTGAGCAAATTATCTTTTGTCAAAGCTCAGCTTTATCGCCTTGGTTTTGCAAACGCTACTTTTTACTTAAATAGCTTGAAATTGCTGGTACTTTTTACTTGGTTACTTTTCACATCCCCTACTTTCTACTCTATACTTCAAGTAGTTTCGGCCTTTAGTAACTATACTTTTACTTAACTAGATTTCTGGACTACTTTTTACACCACTGGTGATATCTGATTTAGTCTTTTTTGTTACGACCAGACGAACATTCGAACCACAGTCTTTCGACAGCAAATACTTCAAATTTAATAATAATCTGAGATTATAGCCACTGCAGCATATCTGTAATTTCACAACCGCATCGGCAAAAACTTACAGGCCTACCATCGTCAGTGTAAAGCTGCGGAGGCACTAGGCTAGAATTGACACTGATGATGGCATAAGTTTTTACAAAACGTTAGTGAAATGATAACAAATGTAGTCTACTGGCTGCAATCTTTCACTTAAAGTTGAATTCCCAAACCCATCTTACTGCTTCCATTTTCATTTAGTTTATAATTATCAATGGAACAAACAACATTACAATCGAATGAGCAGCCATCTTCTTTAGACGCAATGGTAATGCGTTCTGCGATTGGAAGACCAGCAGGAACGTATTCAGGGAGAGTAGAGGCGTTGAGCAATACCTCCCTTTTCCACTTTGCTTTTCAGTAAAAAAAAACAAAACGTTGCAAAATGACTGAAATATGCCAAATTCGCTTAATGACTTTTGTAGTTTTTGCCCCCCCCCCCCCCTTTTCGAAATTTCTCGCTCAGCCACTGACGACCAGGGTTCGATATGCAGTGAAGCAAAGCTGCCAATAACTTGCCATCAATGCAGCGTTCTCTATTCGTAGCTATGTGGTCCAAGTACTTAGTAGTAGGGACAGGAACCGTTAACTTGCAGCTTAGATGGTCGAGTGGTAACAGCGTCCGCCTCGGGAGCTGTAGACTTGGGTTTCATTCCGAGTCGGACAAACTAATCACTTCAAAATTGGTATTCACAGCTTTCCTGCTTGACGCTTAGCATTAAGGGGCAGTGTGGAGAACAAGCCGGCAAGGTTACTTGCAAAGAACAAGCCGGCAAGGAAAGGCAATTAGCGGGATTCCCCCATCTTGGTGTGGTAGACAGATGGCTGACAACTCCTAAGCGTGCTCGTGTAGCGCATTGATCGCTTTCTCGTATAAGAGGATAGATACGCAAATAAGTACAAAAAAAGAATGGATGTGTTGAATTAGTAAGGGAACTCTGGGATCTCCCATATTTATCAACAATTGGATTCTGGTTAGAGATTTTAGGGAGAATTTTCTTATCAAACGTCACCATAGTTTGTTTCCCTTTATTTCCTATGGTGATTCTCCCTAAAATTCCTAGTCTTATAAACTAGAATCCAATTGTCATTATAAATAATACAAATTCCTGACATGTTTCGGCTGATCAAGCGAATAATAGATTAAGTAATAGAAGTTTGTGTTGTCTGGTGAGCGTGCAGGTTGAAGGCATTGCTATCGGCGCGGCAGACCTGGATTTCGATTCCTAGGCCGGTGAAAGCGGATGGTGTGTCGCCAACGGCTCGCCTCCGCTGCGATGTTTTTTCGAAGCAGTGTTGCCCAAGTACTATAAGTCGCGCAAGCGAACCCCGCCACTCGTTACACGTTTCGGCGTAATATCGCGAGTAGGCTACAATGAAGAACTAATTTGATCTATTTTTTCTAAATTTGTCAAATTCAAAACCAAAGTCTCGTCAGCCTTGCTACGCACAGCCAATCCAGGCTAAACTCATTCCAGACTGTAAAGACTCTTTTTAGCATTGCTTTACCTGGACATCTCGACTTCATCTCTTTTCTAGGTTGTGCTCTATTTTTGGCAGGCGACTGGCCCCAAACAATGATTCCCAATGAAAGAGCCTGTAACCACTAACCCACGACTATAAGTTTATAGGCTGCATGCGCAACTAAGAACCTATAAACACAACTTTCTGGGCTGCATGCGAAGACACAGTGCCTGCCTTGTCCCCCGCTTTTTCACGGGCGAACGGGTTGGGCAGAGAGGTTTTTGCAGGTTTTGGTAACTGGTATAGCTACAAACCTCAAACAAAAAATTCCTTCTCAGATTACCGGGAAAATAATGTTTAAATCAACCGGTCATTTCTATTCTTATCGATTGTTTACAGGGAATCTGTGACATCATAATCCAGCCTGTATTATTTTCTTGAAGGTTTTATTTCAAATTTTCTACCTTGAGCAGAACGAGTAGAGGCTTAGATTTGGGGTGCGTAGTTCTTTTGAAGGTTAGAATGTTTTTTTTCTTTTTCAGGAAGGTGGGAGGTTGCTATGCTGCACTGATTAGACCATAATAAGGTCGAAACGCGTCTGCAGCTGCAAATGAGTGGGTTGCCATGGGGGCTTCTAGTGATGTGGGCATAGGCGTGGGAAGTGGGTGGCTGGCAGGGGCTGAAGCCCCCCCATCTTTTTTGTCGGCCCCCCCCTAAAAACTTTGAGCCCTCCCTCGGCCCCCCTTATAGTGAAGATTTTCAGCGTGAAAAAACCTGTAACAATGGGTTATCGGTGTATTTTGTTTCTGCAACGTAGCCTATTTTACGACATAATGGTTATATTTTGATATTTCATTGTTGTGTATCATTTGTGTTTTAACTTTGACGTCACAGTTGAATTGCCTCGCACTATTTGAAAGAGGCATTTTTGCTGACCTCGTGGAACAGAAGTTCTGTAGCCATCTGCATTTTGATATCGAGCTGGTATGGTATGTGATTATGCAGAGTGAGGAAAGTATTGTAAAATGAGAATAGACAACAGTCCTAGTTCAAAATAATAGGGGCAGGTTTGAGATTATTTTGTTGAAAACCAGTGAAACCGAGATGGCCTTCATTTTTGGAGTTGGAAGAGCTACTAGACGGTGCTGGCAAGCGTGGTTACGAAGACTGCCAGCAAATTCGTAATTTCCAGACTACCAAAGCGGCTGATACTAGGAAACTAACAAAGGCAGTTGTATAATTCGGACCAGGACAATTCGGCGCGAGCTTCTGATACGCTCAGGGTTAAGGTTAGGTTAGATTTAGGCCTAGGGTAAATTTGGGCTTAGTGTTTAAAGTGTTTAATGTTCTTGGCGTTAGGATCTTGGAGCCGAATTGTCGTAGACCCGCATAATTCGCACCACAACACCCTAATTTATCATCACTGCGACTGCAGATAGCCAGATATTTCATTTTTCATTAATTCGTGCACAGGTAGTTTGTTTAGATAGAATGTAGTAACTAGTTACGCTTACGAGTGATTTCTATGTTTTGAAGTGAGCATTTTAAATGGATAAGTTTGTAATTAGAAAAAGAAAAGTTGTCGAAAAAGAAGCAGAAGCAAATACAACAACCCACACCACATCTGCTTTTCCTTGCCCTTGTCCCGATAATGACAGAGAACGTTCTAACTTAAATGAAGAAGACACTGAAAGCGTTGTTCTTGTGACATTCACAGAGAAAGAGTCAGCACCTGCATCAACTGCAGTTACTGGAACAAAGAAGTATAGAAGGTCATTTCAGCCAGCCTGGCAGACAGTGGCGCGGGAACGTTTTTTGGATAGGGGGGGCTCAAAATAGTAAGATCGTGTCAACGTCTGGGGGGCGAACTGACCCTCCTTTTCTCGAACGCACGTTTTTAAGAGCAGGACACTCAGCAGACCTATTTTGATAGACATCAATTGCATGCCTGCTCAAGTGACCGGAATTTTTTCAGGATAATTTTTTATCATGGAAAACAAGATTGCTTACTACCATTAGGCTTTTCTAACTATGCACGAATTACTACTCATGTATTTGTAAAATGCAAATACCTCAATGACAAAACCGAAAAGTAGGCAAACAAAATTTGTCCGATCTAACTTTGCTTTGCAGATCAGAGTTACATGCAACAAACAATGCCCCACTAAGGTTTAAAAATAACAAAAAACACACAATCAAGATAAAGCACTGAACCATTTTTTAACATAATGAAATGTGTAGATATAGGTATTTAGGTAGGCGTACTAGCTCAATTTTAGCAGAGGTGGGCATTCCGCAATTTCAAGCGCAAAGCGCTAGTTGCGCAACTTCCGCACGTGCGGAAGTTGCGAAGCGCTTTAACAAATCATTTTTAGCCATTGCGCAAGTTGCGCTGCGCTTCAAGGAAAATAAATCCTTCTTGCGCTTTATTGCGCTGCGAACTGAAAAAATATATAATAGTGTGCGCATTATTGCGCTGCGAACTGAAAAGAATCTGGTTGCTTGCGCTTTGTTGCGTTGCGCACTGTCGGAAGTTGAAATACTGCGTAGCGCTTTGTCGGATTAATTAAAGCGCAATGAGCTGAAGTAAGCAGTTTTTTTTAACTGTTTTTAATAGAATAGCAGTTTGTTTCTTGATGCGTACAATAGGCCCATAGGTCAATTTTTTGTAGCAGAAATTTTCAGCTCATCAGAAATGTGGTACACTAAAGTCTTTTGCTTTTTGAAATAATTGCAAGTGCTTCAAGAGATCATTGAGTGTTGAATAAATCGTATTTACTTGTTGTGGAGAACTTCGCCGCATATGCAAATTATGATTTACCGCGATGAGGTGCTTTTAACGGCACGCGACAATGCAACGTGGCGCAGTGGTTTGGAGCGTCGTTTTTACCACGACCATGATCGCAAGGTTGAAGGTTCAACTCCCAACCTAGTCTCGTTGTTGCGTCCTTGGATAAGATGCTTCACGTTGATTATCTCTGCTTGGTGAAATCTGGCAAGTGGCAAATTAAATAAGTCAGAAGCAAAATTCAACCGGAAAACTCGGAAGCAAAGACAACTCCTAAGCGAGTCTGGATTCGTCCTAAGCAGCGCCTCCTTCGCTTTCTCGTGGTAAGAGGATGAAGATGAAGAAAGCAATCATCAGCAACGCATCTTTTTTCGCTTCTTATTTAATTTTCCTGTTCATTGACCACGCAAAATCCTGTTATAGTCAGTTGCATTAAAATCGTTGTCGCGTTGTAGTCAACTGCGTGCTGTTAAAAGCACATATAAAAATAACTCAAGAAAAAATTGCATTGCTTATACATCTACTCGTTGCGCTTCATTAAATTTTTCATTGCGAAAGTTGCGTTGCGCTTTTTCTTTTGTATAAACCTCATTGCGGAAGTTGCGTTGCGCTTTAATGCAAAAAAATTATTGATTGCGGAAGTTGCGTTGCGCTTTAATGCGAAAAAATAATTGATTGCGAAAGTTACGTTGCGCTTCAGTCAATTTAAAAATTAGGTTGCGCTAGTTGCGTTGCGTTTCATGACTTAACAGAACTTTTGCGCTTTGTTGCGCTGCGCTTCAACCAATTTTTCAAAAATGCCCACCTCTGAATTTTAGTAACAATCATCGGCAATGCTCGAGTTGTGAAAACACTTATGGGGGATGGTAGGCAACAACTTTTCACGCAGACGTAACAAGAGATGGTCATTATAGTCGTAAGGGAATGGTTTACGCTAAAATGTTTTATGGGGGGATGGTGTTGTTTTCGGGGGGGATGGCATCTCCCTCAAATCGAGTAGCCTACTGATTATCGGTGCCAGTTTAGTAGTGATTTAGCCGCTTCATTGGGTTGGTAGAAAAAAATCAAAACCATTAAAAAACTCAACCAGAAGAGAACTTGCACCAGCTCATATAAGCTTGATTAGGGGTGCCCAACCAGTCGATCGCGATGTACCAGTCGATCTTTAGATGCTTGGCTGTCGATCGCGGGTCAATTTGGCATATACACAAATCAGGATGGCCACCAACATTTCCAGTTCATGTAACGCGTCCGGGTCGTGAAGACCTTTTTTTCTAGCTCTTCACAAAAATTTTGGTGGAATTCGAAACATCCGAAGGATTGAGGACCGTTTTTTTTGCATTTCACCGCATTTTCGTTTACGATTTGCGTAATTCCCATGATCAGTAGCGACTTTCATGAGCATTAAGAGTAGTTTGGCCTAAAGTGTTTGGCAGCTACAAGAATTGGCAACCATTATACTTTACTGGTCCATCGTCCATGACTGCTGTAAAGGTTTGCAAACGCTGATATAAAACATTGTTAAAAATGAACTTCAAACGTTGAAAATTTTACCAAATTTTACGTTGACCAAGTGAATAATAACTGATTGATTTTTAAAAAAAGAGTGATTCTTCGTTGGTTAAAAGCACTTTAGAAAATATTTGCTTCAACTCGTATGTACGTTGCGAGCATTAATCCCGTCGCACTCAGTGCATAATTTTTTCCATTGTCAGGGGGGGCTCAAATAGTTCAGGGGGGGCTAAAAAAAGTTCAGGGGGGCTTGAGCCCCCCCTGGCACCCTACTTCCCGCGCCTATGCTGGCAGAAAAACTGGCCTTGGTTATGCTACGATAAAGACAAGTGTAGCGTTACCTGCCATGTGTGCAGTAAAGCTTCCACTGCTAATTTACTCCCTGTCAGTCTAAGCAGGTTAGTTAAAGGAAGTACTTTTGTAGAAGAAGGATTTTCAAACTGGAAGAATGCCCGAGAAAAGTTTAAATTGCACGAATCTTCAGGTTTGCACAGTGAATCTTTGCGTGTTTTAAGCACTGACCAAACCCAGCCAATTAACGCAGTGCTTTCCGACGTCGCCAGCAAGCAACAAAACCTTGCTAGAACGGTTTTAGAGCTGCTGTTTAGATCAATAAAATTTTTGGGTCGACAAGGGATAGCGTTAAGGGGACACGAAAACCGAGACGGTACCCTCTGGCAACTTATGCTGGAGAGAACACATTCGCTTCCAGAAGCCCGCCAATGGTTATTGAGACGAGATAATTGGATGTCTAACGTTGTTCAAAATGAGATTCTTCAAATGTTTGGCAATGCAATTCAACAGCAAATAGTATCAGAGGCTAAAAATTGTCATTTCTTTGGGCTTACTGCTGATGGCACAACCGACATTTCTGGAAAAGAGCAATTTTCATGCAGTCTACAGTTTGTTGATTCGACCTTAGTTGTGCGGAATACGTTTTTAGGATTTTATAATGCACCTGACGTTTCTGCCAACACGCTGTTTTTGTCTATAAAGGACATATTCATACGTCTTGATTTACCTATTGAACGTTTGCAAGGATACTGCTTTGATGGGGCAGCGAATATGTCAGGGCAATTCAATGGGGTTAGAGCAAAGTTGAAAGATTTATGCGCTGATTCTTTGTACATTCATTGCAGCAATCACGCACTCGATCTCATTCTGCAGGAAGCTGCTAAAGAAGTGCGATTTATTGCAGACACTTTAAATTTTGTGCAAGGTGTGTCAGTTGTTTTTGCGCAATCTGCCAAGAGAAAATCATTATTCCGATCGCTATTTGGTAGAGAGGATGCTGTTTGTAATCTTTTAAGTGTATGCCCGACTCGGTGGTGTGTTCGCGCTTCCGCAATATCTCGTGTGTTAAGTTGTTATTCTGAACTGCTGGCGTGTTTAAATAGTCTTGTTCATGATAATTCTGTAAAAGGAGACACACGAGCTAAAATTCATGGTTTGTTAAAGCAAGCAAAAACGCCACGAATTGTATTTGGATTGCTGTGCAGTAAGGCAATATTTGGACCAGCAGAAATCGTAGCGCGCGGCCTACAGGACAAAAACGCTTCAGCTCGTTCTACTCTTGAATCCATTGCGTTTTTAAAAGCGAAATTCCTGAAACTGAGAGAAGATCGGTCATTTGCGGAGCAAATTGAAAAAGTTGATACATACGCATCAGCCAATCACTTTAGCTACTGCGTTTCACGGCGACATCCGTCAAACTTGGAAGAGACAAATAAACTCTCTGATTCGGAGAGGCTGATTTGGAGACAGCAGTACTTTGAAGTTTTAGATCTTATCCTGTCTGCAATAGACAGCAGATTTCAACAAACCGATTTGCTTACTGCCGCTGCAAGAGAAACATATTTAGTCAACAGTATTGGACTGGGTGCTACTACCACGAATAGCATGGATGTGCCTGATCTAGACTCCTTGCCTCTGCCCAACACGATGGACAAAGCTCGTCTTAAAATGGAATTGGCCTTGATCCGCGATTACACGGCGGATTTAAATATGACATCTGTTCAACAGCTTGCTACTTTCTTAATCAGCTTGAACGCTCAGACCAGAAACTTGTTTAAAGAAGTAACTAAATATGCTGAGCTATGTCTGTGCCTACCGATATCGGCAGCATCTTCTGAGCGCTCTTTTTCTGCCTTGAGGCGTCTAAAGACTTGGTTGCGAAGCCCGATGACGCAGGAACGACCCACCCACGTGTCCCTTATGCATGTGCATCAAAATGAACTGGATAAAATAAACATCAAAGACTTGATGAAGTCTTTTATCAATAACACCTCTGAACGAAAAGGCGTCTTCGGTGTATTGTAAATTCATTTTTTTGCCTACGCTGGAATGATAATTTGAACGGGTTCTTGTCAGAAATCAGAATTTTAGTTATAATCTGCAAAACAATTTTTGCCAATACGTCTACAAACCCGATCTTTAGTGTACATAACTTTTTTCAATTTTTCGCTCAACTAGGATTCCAGTCCTGCATCAATTTTGCTGTGTACGACTGCGGGTACCAATGTTACTATGTTGTTGGGGGGTCTGGGGGGCGAAGCCCCCCAGACGTTGATATGGTTACACAGATTTCAGCCCCCCCTACTTAAAAGGACTTCCAACGCCACTGGATGTGGGCTAGTTAGGCTACCGGTAACTTAGTTGTGGGTTAGTGGTTATAGGTTCTTCATTGGGTATCGTTGTTTGGGGCCAGTCGCCTGTCAAAAATAGGGCACAACCTAGAAAAGAGATGAAGTCGAGATGTCCAGGTAAAGCAATGCTAAAAAGAGTCTTTACAGTCTGGAATGAGTTTAGCCTGGATTGGCTGTGCGTAGCAAGGCTGACGAGACTTTGGTTATAGTCGAAACATTAATTTGTCCCTTGCAAATTTCTCATTTAACTCATTAAAAACCGTTTGGTAGAATTTTTTTCGATTCTGTAACATTTCAGAAGTTTGCGCATTTTGTTTTATCGAAGCATCAAAATTTTACCTACTGAAAAACTAACTTTTTTGAAAGCTGAAGAGATTACGGAACCAAAAAATATTTAACAAGCGAAAATAACCAGAAAGTGGAACCAGCCTCGGAGTCCCACAAATCGCAATTTAAATGCAATTTTTAAAAAGTTTTGGGTAATTCAAAATGCCGCTTTGTTTTGAGTAGTAAAAAGTTTTGAGTAAACAAACTAACAAAAGACTTTTTGAGGAACTTAAACATTCTAAAAACAGCAAACATTCACAGAACGCAAAAAATACTTATGAAAAAGGGAAAATCCCAAAAAGCTTGTACAGCAAATGTTACAAAAATCCCCCTTCAAAATCTCCTCGCCGGTTTCCAATTGATTTGATCGCAAACAGCTGTTAAGTAGGTCATTGAATGGCATCGATTCCACCGAAGATTGGAAAACAATATTTTCATGTTGGTTTGAATAAACAGTTGATTAGCAGGGAGAATGGCGTCAGATTTTCAAACAAAATTTTGATATAGATAGCGAACAAAAACCAGGGTTGCAAATGTGAACACAGAACCGGTCGGTTGACCTAATGGCTAAGAACTTTGCTAATAGCTCGGAAAGTCTTGGATTCGATTTCCGGGCCTGTTAAATCGAACACAGTGTCGCCAACGGCTCGCCACCGTTGCGACGTTTCTTCGGAGTTGTGTTTGCGACGTTTTGTTTGTTGGGAAGTTTTACAATAATTGTGGAATACAGGACAGTACCGGTACCGGAATATAGTTTAAAGCAGAGATGCGGAAGCGGTCGTATTTTAATGGAAGCGGAAGCGCGAAAAGTATGCCGCTTTAGCTTCCACATCATACAAAAATGCATACTGTAAATACTTATTAGATTTTATTTTATTCAATTTATTAAATATAATTTCACGATGCTAGATTCGCATAGATGCCAGATCTCATCATAGGCCATTAGTCTTTGCTTGAATTTCGGGTAAAATCGCTCTTTCAGCTTTCATTGTGCCATGCCTCCCCCTCCTTTTGACTCTACCTTTTAGTAAAAAAGAACAAAATTAATGGTGTCAAGTGACTGAAATATGTCAAGACTCTTTTAATGCTTTTTGTAGGTTATGGCCAGGGGGGTATTTGAGCGGAAAATTTTCAGTAATTGAGGGAGACTGCGAAGTGAGTTTGCGCTCTTCGAGTCAGCAGCCACCCGGTATAAATGTCAGATGCGATCGGCTCCAGCCGCGAATCGAACCCGTCACGTAGGATGTAGAACCTGAGCACGATGCTGCTGGGCTATGTCGCTGAGAAAGAAGTGCCGTCAGGAGCGTATAGGGTAGGATGAAGGGTATGCATCCTCCCAGCAGCCATTTTCGAAAATGTTTTTGATGTAGGCCCATACAATTTTTTCGTAATTTCAAGCCTCATCAATAGCAATAAGCCTTACGCCATAAGCACGCATAATCGAAAATGTGCGAACAAAATCCATCATATTTGGCGAAGCACTCAGAATTAGGGTTAAAAATTTTAAACCAAGTTTGCCTGAAAATTATTCAAAAAGCACTGAAATAGCCATTACAAGCAGCACGTAAATTTCCCTGGAGAGCATATGCCTCGGACCCCCTAGAGCAGACCTGGGCAACATACGGTCCGCGGGCCGGATCCGGCCCGCGAGACCATTTTACGCGGCCCGCTGGCACTTACAAAAATGTGACCTTATATCGCGAATCAAGCCGAACCTCTTTTACAGGATATCTGAGGAAAAGTAGACTTTTTGCTCTTCACTGCAGGAGCGTATTTGAAGGGAAGGGCATTGTGTCATGCACCTCTTTTGACTCAAAAGACCCTCTTTTGACTCTGCTTTTTAGCAAAAAGAACAAAATTATAGATGCTAAGTGACTGAAATATGCCAGGTACTTTTGATGGTTTCTGTAGCTTATAACCAGGGGCGGATCCAGGGGGGCTAGGAAAAGGGGTAGGCATCTTCCCACTAGCCATTTTCAAAAACGTTTTTGATGTATACAATTTTTCTGTAATTTCGAATATTCTTGATAGCGATTAGGCTACGTCTTAGGCAGGCATAATCGAAAATGTGCGAACGAAATGCATCATACTTGACGAAGCACTCAGAATTAGGGTCTAAAAATTTGCGTGAAAATTATTTAAAAAAGCACTAAATTAGCCATTACAGCATGTAAATTTTCAAAATGATTCCGTGGGAGCATGCCCCCGGACCCCCTACAGCCTTTTTTGTATGTCAATCAGCTTCAAAGTAGTTCTGCTTAATAAAAAGACGATCAAAAAATGTAGAAATTATGGCCCTCTTTTTGAAGTTTTTCGCTACTCCACTGCTTCACCGATATTTTCGGTGGAAAGCAGGACATCTGAGGAGTGTGTAGACCTTTTCTTTTTTTTTTTTTTTTGCTTTCCAATCAGAGCGACCCTGACAATAATAGTTGTTGAACATATTAACTTGATCCATTTAATAATCCGGCCCGGGAAGGACTTCGTCTTCCCGCATGTGGCCCGCTGACTAAAACAGTTGCCCACCCCTGCCCTAGAGCCTTTCTTGTTTTCATCAGCTTCAAATTAGTTTTTCCGAAAAAAATACGCTTGAAAAAATGTGGAAATTATGCCCCCCCCCCCCCCCCCCCTTTTCAAATTTCTCGCTACGCCACTGGGTGCTGTGTATCAACATTTTTCTAATTAAGTAAGTAAATTTATTGATTTTCCTTCAAATCATTATACCGGCGCTGCAGAACTAAATTTCAAAGTTAACACAAAGATCTACATTATGCTCGCGGTGTAACGCCGAAGCGTGCAGTAGATCCGAAGAAACATCGCCGCGAAGAAACAGTTGTTGACGACTTTGCGTGCAATTTAACTTGCCTGGGCATCCATCAAATTCTAGACCTTCGCCGCCATTTGCGGTGCTTTTAACTATTACGTCAACGGGCCGGACTAAAATCCGAAACGGAACTGCCACAAATCTACACTTTGTTCAAATGTCGAGAAAAATTCATCTCCATAAGAACTTAATTCATTACATTATCTTTAACTCAGATCATTAGATTATTTTCAACCGTACAGCACACTCAGCAGGTTGATGGTGGCTGTGAAATGAGTTGTACGAGTCAGCAGCCATGAATCAAACCCGTCACATAGGGCCTTGCGCGCGGTATCGCTGCGTCATACCACTGACAGAAGTGATCCGTAACGCAATCAGCGCCTGGTTATTTATCGTTTCGATGTAAGGGCAATTCCCAATGGCCAACAAACTGCTGTATACCAAAAAACAAACGTTTATTAAATGCAACGAGGCCAAAACTCATATTTCATAATTACTCGAACAAAAAACATTGAAGCCGTAGACGCTTTTGAAACTGAACGCTCGAAAATGAAAAACATGACGTCAAGATAAAAATAACATACGAAACAGTTATGTCGTTCTGTGACGCATTGAAACGTCATAATGAAAATTACTTACGAAACCAACGTTATTTCGGTGAACATGCCTTCAAGTCAAAACATAGTAATCGTATCTTAAGCGGGAAGCCGGAAATACCCAACATTTATTATGTTGTGCTCACAGATCCGTTTTTTGATTGGCGCTGGGATTTTCGTATCGCAGACAAAATTTTTGGCGGATCAAAGTCATGAAAAGCGATTATTGCTGAAGTTTAATTGAGGCATAACCGGTCGTTGGCGTAGCACTGCAGTCAAAGACATCGCTATAGGTGCGGAAGGTCAGGGATTCGATTCTCTGCCCGGTCAAATCGGACAGTGTCGCCAACAGCTAGCCACCGTTGCGACGTTTCTTCGGAGCTGTGCAGCCCAGGCGTTTAACCGCGGAGATGGACTACGCCCCTCGTTGCACGCTTCGGCATAATATAGCGACTATAATAAGATTTGATGTTTTTTAATTGGGACGCAAAAAGTTTCCTCTGAAGCGAACATATAAGAGTATACAGGCAGAGTGAAATAGAGATAAGTGTTTAATACAACTCTGAGCAATTTTATCGAAATTTCTAATCAAAGGAAAATTTGAGAATTTAACAAAAATGAAGTAAAATTTGCTGAGCAACAGCAACACCACTTTTCCGCTCATAAGAAACGGGAAATACCCTATTTGAATAATTACGCCAACAATCAAAACACTATAACTTTGGCATACAGCACAATGTAAGCAGAGTCTTTCAGTTTTGTACTGCCTTGCTTACACTGCTGATGATGACAGCTGAATCTATGTTGTCGAAACGTTCAGTTTTAAGAATTGCTGGGCCTTCATTTTTCCTCCTTAAGCTCTTGTAACTATTCACACAGAACTGAGTGATGCCTTCATTTTCGATAAACTCGTATTCAAACAGATTGACTCAATATTCAAATAATCCGTCACCGTAAAGATCTGCTTCTTGAATTGATACGTCACTATCAGATGAAATAAGCCGAGCTGCTACGTCATCGTTGCTACGACAACTACTTCGTGGATGTGGTTTCAAATTTCTCGAGAGTAAGCTTTAAATACGCAAGAAAATATCAATCGGGGCAACTAGCGGAATTACACGCAAAACTGATTGAAAATATTCATTCATTCATTTTCTAAACCCGCTTATCTTTGGGCGATCGCTGGGGCAGCAGCTCGAGTTGGAGCCTCCAAGCACCTTGATCCTCTTCAACAAAGGATAGATGCTCTGCTGGGATACTAATGCGAGACCAACAAATTCCCACAATATCAAATTAGGAGTTGCTTTGTTTCAGAGTTTTCCGGTTGAGTTTTCTTTCCGACTTCTTCAACTTGCTGCTTATTAGATTCCACCGAACAGAGATAACTATCGTAAAGCATCGTATCTAATGATACAACAACAACGAGGCTTGGACAGGAGTTAAATTTCAACTTTGCGAATATGGTCATCGTAAGATCGACGCTCTGAATCACCACGACACACAGCGAGCTAGAGTGAAACTGAGCTTGTTTCATTACGTCATGTTGCTAAATAGACAGAGCAAACTGAGCAAAGCAAATTAAACAAGCAAGATCAACTCGATTGGGCAGAACTTTTTGAAGGACGCGATTCAACCTTTTTAGTTTGGAACGTCTCTGACGAGGGGGGTCTCCTTTACACGGGCCTAGGCTATTGCCAGTTCCTTGGCCCGTCTCTTGCTGTGGCCATTTCCCGGACTCGTAGGAAAAAAAGTATTACTGGCAAAAAATAAAGACTCCGTGGCGTACGAGTAGACCCTTCTTCGGCAGTGGGTCAAGGCCGTTCGCATGTCTCTTATCTGTGTTACCCGTAATTTTTTGGTCGCATGATATCATTGTTTAACTTTTGCAGTTACTGTGGGGTAACTGTGGTGGAATAATCGACTTATTTTTGCCGATAGACTTTTACGGCGACATTACTGTAACACTATTCAGCCAAAAAAACAACTAAAAATAGGTCTGCTGGACGGACGTACCGGCTCACTTCTGGTGTCATAGTCAATGCTATAATCCTGCACTAAGCTGGGTCTTATGCCATGGTGCAAGAAAGTGAAAGAAAAGTGAGCTGACACAGCCGCCAAAATGTTTTCACCTGTTTTTTGGCTGTGATGTTTGTAATTAAATTGCAGTTCACTTCTAATTGTACTGTTCAGCAAAGTACTCAGTCTAGGTAACAAATTAAACGTCTTTAAAATATTCAAATATCATTCGCCCTTATTTTGGAAAATAAAACTTTGTATTAGTAACCGGCCGTTAGCTTAGTTGCTTAGCGCACATGCTATCGGTGCGGGAGGTCTGTAGTTCAAATCCCGGGTCGGTCAAATCGGCACAGTGTCGCCAACGGCTCGCCACCGCTTCGACGTTCCTTTGGAGCTGTGTAGCCCAGGCGCTAAGCCGCGGAGATGAGCCTCGTCACTCGTTACACGCTTCGGCGTAATATCGCGAGTATAATGAAGATTTGATTTGAACTTTGCATTAGTTCTGCCGATGGCAGTTAGTGTATTTACGATCTCGTAAATAACAGGTTTAAGACTTACGTCATATATTAGCTGAGTAGAATATGTTTATTCAAAACGCTCAAGGGGAAGACCCAGGGAATTGAGCATTTTCCCTGATGAAATGATACCAAAACCACCACGCAGAAAAACGATCATAATCGTGCTGTGAATAATGATTGCCTTATCCTGCCAGTCTATTTGTGAAACTTTGTGTTCTCGTTCTGCTAAATATAACACACTACAATAGAAACGAGCTTTTTGTTTAGACGTTTTCCTTCCGCATTTAAACTGTTTGATCTGTTCCATAAATATGTGGAACCGAAGTAGCCTGTTGGGGGTTTTATGATATTTTAAATACTGGTGATTGACTGTTTTATGAACAAATAAACAGATAGATCAGTATAACTTGTCCAATCAGAACCGCGTGCGACTTTCCCGCGTTCGAATGTAACAATCGCTTCGCAGACGTCCGAAACTGATATTTCTCAATCGCCAGACCTTGCTTCTCGTTCTCACTTTGACGCGGTTACCAACTGACAAGTGCGTCACGAAAATCTTCTGGTACAAACAGCTTTTTTCAATCTACACGAAGGAGTTATGACAGAGCGTTTCTTGAACCCTAACGCGAAAACGGCTTTTTTAAATTAATGTTTCGACTATAACCAAAGTCTCGTCAGCCTTGCTACGCACAGCCAATCCAGGCTAAACTCATTCCAGACTGTAAAGACTCTGTTTTTGGGCTAGTGATGTGGGCTAGTTAGGCTAACGGTAACTTGGTTGTGGTTAGTGGTTATAGGTTCTTTCATTGGGTATCGTTGTTTGGGGCCAGTCGCCTGCCAAAAATAGGGCACAACCTAGAAAAGAGATGAAGTCGAGATGTACAGGTAAAGCAATGCAAAAACAGAGTCTTTACAGTCTGGAATGAGTTTAGCCTGGATTGGCTGTGCGTAGCAAGGCTGACGAGACTTTGGCTTTTTTAAAGTTATTATAAAAAGATATTATGGTAGGTTGGAATACTTACTAAACAAACGCTGCAAAACCCAAGTGTACAACTAGTTTCGCGGTTTGACGGCTCTTTCAGCGTTTACTTGGTAAATCTTGTGGCCTACCATAATATCTCTTTGTACGTTCCTATAAAGCAGGGGCAGCAACCTTTTGATGCTGACGGGCCAAAATTAAGCTCAATAATTGGCCGCGGGCCATAAATAAGGTTTCCACTAAACCTGGACGAAAAAATACACAAAAATGTTTATGTTGTCACGTCAAGTCGCCATCTGTTTGCCACGCTAACAGGAGTTGCCGGCCATCTGTCTACCACGCTAACATGGGGCAGTCCCGTTAAGTGCCTTTCCCCACGGCAAAACAAGCGAACTTGCCGGCTTACTCAATACTGCCCCTTAAATTCTGAACGTCAAGCAGGGAAGTGGTGAGTGTGAATACGAATTTTTAAGTGTAATTTCGGTAAAGAGATCGATTTTTTGTGCCGTAAAATTGAGAGGTACAGCAACCAAAAAATTTGATGCATTTCTTTTCAATTTATTTAAACTATCTATACTACAAAATTCTTAACACGAACGTTTTAGGCTCTACATGTATTTTTACTCATCTATTCGCTGCATTAACATTAATTACACAGGTAATAAGAACAAGTTGAAGGTATGATTAACTTATGCTGATGATAAGCACTCTCTAGTCTAGCCTAAACTCTTTAATTAGTAGCCTATACCTACATGCAGTGGCGGAGCCACAGGAGGGGTTTGGGGGGTTGCAACCCCTCATTGAGCGTTAAATGACGTCATACTTACTTCTTTTTTTGATATTTATTTCGAAGTGCTCGATACTTTGTTATTGATAATCTGGTTTTGTAATTGTCATAATAACAAGAGTTACGTAGCGTTGTTTCCTGACTTTCGTTCTTTGCCGTTATGCTTAATGAAGCAATGACGCAATTTTATTAGCAGGGCAGTGCCGCTCCTGTACAAGCAACTGCCCTCGACCCCTCAGACCTTCCGTAAAAAAAAGGCTAAACGATTTCAAGCAAAAAGGATGTACGTACTGTAGCTCAAAAAAGAACTAAACCGCTAACCAGGGGAATGTGGGGTATGCTGCGTCTGCATTCCCCCTCCAGCCATTTTTAACAATGTTTTGGATAAATATAAATTTTCCATAATTTCGAACCTCTTCATAACAATATGCCCTAGTCGCCTTAAGCACGCATAATCGAAACTGTGCGAACAAAATGCATCGCATTTGGTGAAACACTCAAAGTTAGGGGCCAAAAATATGACAAAGTTTCCTTAAAAATTGTTCAAAAAGCACTAAAATGGCCATTGCAACGTGTGAATTTTCAAACATTTTCCGGAGAGCATGCCCCCGGACCCCCCAAGAGTCGTTTTTGTTACTTAAGTTGCTTAAAATTAAATCTGTGGAAAAAAATACGCTAGAAAATAGACAAAAATTGGTGCCTCCTCCCTGAAAAAAATTGTGAATAGGCCCCTGACATGAAACATTTTCAAAAGGCTTATTCACGCCCGTTTCCGGATCTAAACGTCATTGCATTTAGTTAAAATTCAAACTGATTTAAAATTACATGTACTCCACCAAAACTTTCTGGATCCGCTCCTGTATGTTATTCTCAAACCCCCCTTTGCAAACTTCTACGCTAGTGTCTACATGCGAATAATACACTGATTTGAACAGCAATTATGACAAAGTGAAACAATTATTACGACATCGAACAAAATTTGTGCGAAGTGCTTGATGCGTGACTAAAATTCTTTTTTTGCTTTACCGCCGGTCTTTTCCAGTCAAATCTATTGCGTCATGCAACTGTTTAGAAGCATGGTTTCAGCTCAGGTAAAAAGTGATCGCCAAACGTCTGTTTGCTGCGCTATTTGTCACAATACCGTAAAGAGGTTGCGGGCCGCATAAATACACAATTTCAAAAAGAGGCCGCGGGCCGGATAAAATATGTCGGCGGGCCGGATTTGGCCCGCGGGCCGCAGGTTGCCGACCCCTGCTATAAAGTGTAACGTAGTTACTAGTTATGCTTGTCCTGCCGCCTTATTACTCAACATTCATGGTGAGTTATTTTTTACAGCAAAATCAGAGACCTTTGCGCGGTTTTTATGTCACAAAATGTAGCATGTAGTTGAAAGTGAATAGGTTTAACTTTTTCTACAAGATAATTATATTTTGCGTTATTTTCTCCGTATCTCCGATACACGTAGGCTTGGGTATTGCTGTTGCAGTTACCGACAGCTTCCCTATCCTTGCATGTCTGATTTCAAACATCTTCCTTGGCAAGTAGGCCTACTAATAATGCCGTTCAGTGTTTTCGAACTAGGGTTTCGTGCCCCAAATCAAAACCACTACCTTGCATTGTGCAAATATCAGCAGTTTGGATGGCCGAGTAGTAACAGCGTCAGCCTCAGAAGCTGTAGACTCGGGTTTGATTCCGAGTCGGGTCAAACCAATGATTTTAAAATTGGTATTCAGAGCTTTCCTGCTTGACGCTCAGCATAAAAGGGACAGTGTGGAGAACAAGCCGGCAAGTTTACTTGCTGTGCCGTTGGGAAAGGCACTTGGTGGGATTACCCCATCGTGGAGTAATAGGCAGGTAGCTGGCAACTCCTAAACGAGCTCGTTTGCGCTTTTATCGCTTTCTCGTGATAGGATAAACATGCAACTAATTAGAACAATTTTTATATAAGCAACTAACTTACACTTTCGAAGCTTTTGTAACTTGTTTTCCAGAGGAGCGTGGAAGAAGAGCTTGATACTCATCATCACTCCAATCATCATCATCTTCGAATTCATCCTCAATTTCTACTGTATCATCCTCATTAAGATCATCATCATGCATCAAAGCATCCATGTCTTCGAAATCATCCGTTTCTTCAAGATCATCAATCTCGGTATCATCAATTCTTTCTTCCAGATTATCTTAAAAAATTAAATCTTTATTATATTTGCGGCAATAATAACGCGAATTACGCCGAAGCGTGTAACCAGTGGCGGGGCCCATCTCCGCGGCTTAGCACCTGGACAACGGAGTAACGTTGGAGCAGTGGTGATTGGTGAGCCATTGGTGACAGTGGTTAGTTTACCCAACCCGGGAATTGAACCCTAAACCTATGGCGCCGATTGCGGTGAGCTGAACAACTGAGCTAACCGGCCGGTTCTAGATTATCTTCATCATTTCTATATCTAGTTCGATCATCCTTGAAGTCAACATCATTGTAATCCTCCTCCTCCACAATACTCATTTCTTTCTCATCATCACTTATCAAAATCTTCACTTCATTCTTTCTGCGCCTTTTACGTTTTCTTCGAGAAAAAGTTCTGGTCCACCTAAAACAAAAGTTCTGAGATTCGGTTCAAAATTAACCGCTCAATTGGCGAGCTGGTTAACGATATCGCTATGGGCGCTCGAAGTCCGGGGTTCGATTCCCGGGCCAATAAAATCGGCCAGAGTGTCGCTAACGGCTGGCCACCGTTGCGACGTTTCTTCGGAGCTGTGTTGCCCAGGCACTACGCCGCGGAGATGAACTCCGCCACTTATAGCACGCTTTGGCGTAACACCGCGGGTATAATGAAGATCAGACTGGGAATGAGCTTGCGTTCTTCCAGTCAGCAGCCAGCCAGTATATATGGCAAATGCAATCGCATCCAACCGTGAATCGAACCCGTCTCGTTGGATTTGAAACGCGCAGTACCACCAGGCTATTTTGCAGACAAACAAAATTCTATAAGTTGCTCTGCTCGGCGCTATCATGCGCTACTGAAATACTGATGATGACAGTTGAGTTAAAATTGGCAAAATGTTCAACTGCAGTATGATTGCAAAGTACTTAATTTAGTCAAGAATCGATTAGCCAGTTTCCGAACGAGTCATACTGTATGTGGGAAGGGCAAACGATAGCAACCTCCACATTATTTCACCAGTCGAAATAGAGTTGACGTACGCGTTAGCGTGATGATGGGTTCAACTGGCGCAATTTCTTTTCATACTCGTGCAAGTCTCCAGTAAAGACTAGCCGCGATCAGTGGACTGGTAACACGTCATCATTGTCAGTGTGGGCGTGGGTTCGAATCCCACTCGTAATTACATTTTCTGGTTACGTTTGCTTTGGCGTAATAAATTAGTGGGTTAAATTCAAGTTTAATTCATTAATTGAAATTCTTTATGTAGTTACTGCTATTAGAAATCCAATTAAATGCCACATCAAATTTTCGAAAGCGCAGCCTAAACTATAAGCTAGACTCAAAGCTAAGAAACATCGCTTCAAAATCATAAATTAAACACACAAGTTCAAAACAACGCAGCTGGCAACAATCAAATCTTCATTACAATCGCGATGGTGGGTCCATCTCCCCGGCTTAACGCCTGGCGACAAAGCTCCAAAGAAACGTCGCAGCTAGCCGTTGGCGACAGTGCGTCCGATGTGGTCGGCCCAGGAATTGAACCCAAAGCTCCTGCACCGATAGCGAGCTACAATATCAGTTTAAATTTTCCAATCCAAAAAGGATTGGGCATAAAAATTACAAACGAAAGTAAAAGCTGAGTAGTTATAAAGAATTGAACTTAAACCTTCCGACCATGATAGCAAGGTTGATGGTTCGACTCCCATCAAAGCCTCGTTGTTGCGTCCTTGGATAAAATGTTTTACCATTGTCATCCTAGTTTGGTGAAATCTAACGCGAAGCAATTAAAGAAGCCAGAAACAAAACTCAAGCGGAAAACTCGTAAACAAAAACAACTCCTAAGGGAGTCTGAATTCGTCCTATGTATACTTGTATAGCGCCTCCGTCGCTTTCTCGAGAGACAGGAGGATAAAAATGAAGAAGCATCAACACGCAGGCTTCTTATTGGCCATTTTAAAGCTAACTATGACACTACAATGCAACTTGCCATCTTTGAAAGAGACATATGATGACGAGGGTAAATGTTGTCCCAATAGACACCGCAGCTGCGATAAACATCGCCGCGATTTCGCTGGCTCCTGTTCGCTGGCGGATGAATGCAATCACTGACATGAAGTATGACTGAGGATCGGCGATATCTGTGACGTAACAAAACTTAGCTGCATATTTATCCTCCTATCATGAGAAATCGTTGTCTCCGATTTCTCACTTTGCAGTCAGCCTGCGGAAATTTTCGAATCTGAATATGAACGAATGTCACCCCAACACCAATGGGGTTGTCAGTTTTACCCAAACATGACTCACAGAGCAGTTACAGGCTGGTAAGCTCCGATGCTAAGCACACGTTATCGGTGTGGAAGGTCTGGAGTTCAATTTCTGAGCCGGTTAAATCGGACACAGCGTCGCCAACGACTCGCCACCGCTGCGATGTTTCTTCTGAGCTGCGTTGTCCAGACGTTAAGCCGCGGAGATGGATCCCGCCCCTCGTTGTACGCTTGAGCATAATTATATCGCGATTATAATAATGATTTGATTTTTTTGACTTACAGTACCAAATATATTGGTTGTTTTTGTAATTAAAATTGTCCGTAGAATCTTGTGCTTTGTCAAGTAAGTCAACGTTTGGATGTAATGCGTTAAAACTTTAAAGCAAGGCAAAATGAACAATCATAATATTATTTTATCAATTTCACACTGCCTCGCATATACTACTGATGATGACAGTTGAATGTGTGTTGTCAAAACGTTAAGTTTCAAAACGCACTTCGGCTTTATTTTTTCTCCTTGACTACTTACTGTTGCTGATTACTGCCACCACGTGGTTCACGAACAACCGCAGATCACCTTGATCGACCAAAACGCAAGAATAGATCCCCGAATGCTCTCTACTGCCATCTGCCAACGGTAGAAGGAACACACTTGATCTAAGCGAAGTGCTTGAAAGAACATTTCGAATCAAATGCCGGTAACCGTCGGAAATCTGAAGCATACAGACTGAATCAAAGCATGAAGTATACCGGCTGTTTATAGCAGCTGTTGAAGACATCGCTTTGGCGCGGGAGGTCTGGGGTTTGACTCCCAAGCCGATGGAATCGTACGCTGTCGCCAACGACTAGCCACCGCTTATAATTTATGTTCCTCGGAGCTGTGTTACCCAGACGCTAAGCCGCGGAAATGGATTCCGCCACTCGTTTACACGCTTCGGCCTAATACCGCGAGTATAATAAAGATTTACTTTGATAACGTCATAAGTTATGATGTCCAGCCATCATTTGATATTTACCTCCAAATTATTACACTGTTTCCTTATTATTACTCACTGGCATATCGTCTTTGTACCAAATTATGTCAGGAGCCTCCAAAGCGTCGGGTGATACCGGCACCACGCACGCCACCTCGCGGACATTGCCACCTTTGCGAATATCAGCCACCGACACGTCATCGCTCGGACGAAACTGACTTTTTAAACGAATCAGACGCAGCAGTCGAGTGAAAAAGCCCGGTTTGGGTTTATAGCTATCATCCTGATATACCGGTTTGAAGTACCAAAATTCGTGAGTAACTGAAAATATCAGCAATCAAATGGAAAAGTTGTCAGAGTTTTTGAAGACACTTGTTTTAATTATGGCATCGAAAAATTGCTTATAATGCGGAAAGCCCGAGGGCCTTCGGGGCCACATAAATTGGACCTGTGGACAGAGTGAAATTGGGCATGTGGACAGGGCACAACTGGACACGTGGCTCAATTAAATCCACAATGGTTCTTTTATAAAGGGAAACTTCTATCCCTCAGCCTGCTTACACAAAACAGATTTCTCTCCGAAAATGTAATAGCATTTGAATACGATCCTACCTGGTTCATTCATGAAAATAGATAATGGCATTCCCCAGGGGTTGCTCATATTTTTCCCGTGAACAACAAACTCAACTCCATTTTGTTGGAAGCTGTAAATAAATCCTTGAAATCCAGATTTGCGACCTTCTTCTGGATTAGAAGGAGATTTGTAAAATTGACCAAACTGCAACGATAAAACAATAAATATGGGACAAAAACAGCATCAGGAAAAATGAAATCACACTAATTCTTATAACTCGACGTTTCGACCACATAGATTCCACTGTTATCATCAGTTTCTTTCAGTTGTTGTACTGCCTTGCTTACACTGCTGATGATGACAGCTGAATCTATGCGGTCGAAATGTCCAGTCATAAGAACTACTGCGGCCATATTTTCCTCCTTAAACCAAGACTAGTTCGTTAGCTACAAGCATGCTAAAGAGAAATAAAAGTTGGATGCAGAAGAAACTGCGTCGTATCAGGATTCAGGAGTCTTTCCCCACCGCTAACGCGATAAAAAACACGATAAGATGAAGAAAATGTAACGCGGTACGAGAAAAGGAAAGAGGCAACGAAACGATTAACGTTATGACATGCAGGTAAGAGAAGAGGAGTTAAATTATTACTGATTTTCGAAGCTAAAATAATGCTGACGAACACCGAGCACAAAAACAACCTAAACAGGGGTGTAAGCATTGCAAAATTTAAGGGGGAAAATTAGCTCTAAGATTACAAATACAGAAACACCTCTTCCATAAGAATGTTTCAAACGCACTTCAGATTGCGATTCGTTAAAGGGGAAGTATCCCGGCGCCCCCTCCCCTCGGGCTATCCCAGCGCCAGCTCCCCTCGGGCTATTCCGACGCCCCCTCCCCTCGAGCTATCCCGGCGCCCCTCCCCTCGGGCTATCCCGGCGCCCCCTCTCCTCGGGCTTTCTCGGCGCCCCCTCCCATCGGGCTATCACGGCGCCCCCTCCCCACGGGCTATCCCGGCGCCCCCTCTCATCGGGTTATCCCGACGCCCCCTATCCTCGGGCTATCCCAGCGCCCCCTCTCTTCGTGCTATGCCACTAAACTCAAACACTTGGTCACATTGCCACAATTTACCTTTCTCGGGCCTCCAACGACAATATAAGGACCCGGTTGTGATTTCACCGTCAAAGGGGGGACTCTCCCCACTTTAGTTTCATCGCTGTTAAGTCTGAATTGTACAACACCGTCTCTGTAAAGAACATTAACCGAGGTGAGAATCAAACCAACGAAAGACGATTGTTAGCAAATTCCGGTAAGGTATTGGTTCTTAGTTGCATATTTATCCTCGTTGTGGCGTTGGGAAAGACACTTAGTAGGATTCCCCTATCTTAATAATAATAATAATAACACAGTATTTATATACCGCTCTACATCTAGGAGCAAGAAATCACCTTAGGATTTCAGAGCGGTTTTATGGTGATAGACAGGTGGCCGGTAACTCCTAAGTGAGCTCGTTATAGTGCTGTGATCGCTTTCTCATGATAGGAGAATAAATATGCAACTACATGCCACGCAAATGCATTTGCTTGTCCATTCTTGAGTAGATTATACGCTAACTGAATTCCAGAGCTCGTTGAACAACGCTTTTCCGCCGTCTCCTTATCATTGCAATTCAGAATGCACATACATAGTGGGTAGGCTATAATGTTTGTGGAAGAAAAATAAAACAACAGTATATCTCAAAACAGGACGTTTCGACAACATAGATTCAGCTGTCATCATCAGCAGTGTAAGCCAGGCAGTACAAAATTGAAAGCTTGCTTTTGTTTTGTACTGCCTTGCTTACATCGCTGATGATGACAGCTGCATCTATGTAGTCGAAACGTCCAGTTATAAGAACTACTGTGACTTTATTCTTTCTCCTTTCGCTATTTTCGTCTCATATTTATTGTATAATAATTTTATGTTTATACAAAATTTCAAGAACTTTTCAACATACACAACCCTAATAAGCTATCACAGCATCATAGGAATATCTTAGTTGTGAATGCCACTTATGCATGTCCCACCTTATTTTCTTTACCTAACCCGTATTAACCAAAAGGGGGCAGAATCACTCTTCCCCAGGCGAGGATGTAAGAAACCTAAACATTTGATGCATAAACTTACTCAGCACAACCAGTGTAAAATACCAGTAAACAGCAACACAAAATAATGCACGACAAAGCGCAATGTTTCGACCTTATGAGTCTCATCAGGTGCATGACAACCAAAGCAAATACATCATAGTCCTTAAAAGAACATTCCAATCCAAATCCCAAGTTTGGTATAAGCAGTAGTACCATGTTGTAGTTGTAGTGTTGTGGAAGCTTTCCTCAAGAACAAGTCTTTCCTAAATATGGTTTGCATAAATTAGTTTTCGAACGATGAAAAGCACTTCTGGCTTCTCAAAATGATATATACTGTGTTTTTATTATTTTTTTGGCAGATGTTCTGAGCCAAATTTTCAACCATTTTAAATTGATGCTGTTTAAATCTAAAGGTTAGCCTAGCTTGATGGTGTGAAGTAGAAACTCATTGACTTGTTATACTGGTACTACTGCTTATACCAAACTTGGGATTTGGATTGGAATGTTCTTTTAAGGACTATGATGTATTTGCTTTGGTTGTCATGCACCTGATGAGACCCATAAGGTCGAAACATTGCGCTTTGTCGTGCATTATTTTGTGTTGCTGTTTACTGGTACTTTACACTGGTTGTGCTGAGTAAGTTTATGTATCGAATGTTTGGGTTTCTTACATCCTCGCCTGGAGAAGAGTGATTCTGCCCCCTTTTGGTTAATACGGGTTAGGTAAAGAAAATAAGGTGGGACATGCATAAGTGGCATTCAAAACTAAGATATTCCTATGATGCTGTGATAGCTTATTAGGGTTGTGTATGTTGAAAAGTTCTTGAAATTTTGTGTCTTAATTTTCCGCATAGAAATTTTGACGTTTGACAAAAAGTGCCCAACATAAGCATGTTTCTACTCTCACTTTTGATTCCGACTCTGCCAACAACCTCCAACTTCATGAGTCTGACTGAGATTCACGAACCTTAATCAAAAAGTGGAAAAGCGAGATTTGCAGTAAGCCGCTTCCAGCGGGTCACATAAAGACGATAACAAAGAGGTTGTTGACATAAGCTAAGTCGAACACAGACAGCTGCAAACCATAAGTGATAAAAACCCTATGACATCAGGAACACGTTAGTGTACTGGGGTAACAGTAATTTTAATGTGCATGGCGTAAAACGGCTGGACAGTTTAATTTGTTTCGAAAGTACAGTGGCGGCACATTATTACTGAATAAATGCGAAAGAGTACGTTATAAATATAAGCCAACTCACCCAGGGGAGTCCAGCTGGCACTTCCAACTTCCTTATTTTCAATCAACAAAGATAAAAAAGAAATCGTAGCCCGCTGTGGTAGCATAGAATGTTTCACCACTAACTTCTCACACCTGAAGTTTGAAGGTGTTGCTGCACCCTTACCTTATTTCGCATGTGACTTACTGACTATGGCAATATGTACATTAGGGTGGTCGTTATTTGTATGCAAAATTTTTTTTCCTGAAGTGTTGGTCTGACCCTGCAAAAGTGTTCCTTTTGGTGAAAAAACATCATGTGTAAAATTTTTTGGAAATATACAAATGTTTAGAGGTGGCTCAACGGACTTGAAATTTAACCCAGTTGGATTTAGGCTTTTACTGAAGAAAATGATATGCACAGACTTCACTACATTGCCTTCTGCCTGACACTTGCAAGCCTGGGTCCCATCCATGTCTTTATTTACAGTGGATATTAGCTGCTCATCGGCAGGGGTATCGTGATGACCAATATCACTCATTGTTGCCCAGTAAGGTCCGCTTCAGAGTGTCTGGGAACTTCTTACGGTGGTCAGAAACAACCTTTAGGGCAAACTGCAGTTGATCCTCGTTTTTCGTAAAACGGCCAGAGAAATCTTCAATCAATGCAACACCACGTTCAGCATGGTCATTTGTAACAGCCAACGTGCAGATGAAGCTTCTTGCAGCATTAAAGCTAGGATGGTGTTTCCATTGATCTACTGGATATTCAAGGAATTCTTCTGGAAGATCCAACGTTGTGAAAAGAAGTCTGGAGTTCTTGGTCACGAAGTCAACCACGGTCTTTTCTTGAATAACTTTCAAGTCAACAGTTGCACGTTTTGGTCGCCTTTCTTTCCCTTCTTTCACTTTCGTAGCGTTAACCATCGCGTCCTTGGTGTCATTGTCCAAATCGTCATCAAACAAAGCCAAACCAACCAATTCTTCTGACAGAAACCACAGCTGGCCTACCATTTTCTTCACGGTAGCATTGGAAATATTGGTGTTGATTGAACGATACAGTTGCAATTGTTTTAGAAGATTCAAGTCATTGTTTGGAGCCTTCACAGGAATGCTGGCTGTTGCCCAGGCTTTAACATAGATGCGGGAAAAGAAGATGCAGAGCTCCCTTAAGCCTTGATGCTGGCGTGCTGTTAACTTGAATTGTGAGCGAAACATCCATACTTTGAATGAGTATATCGCCTTTGCCATCCATCGGGCATGGTGCATGGCTCCAGGAGCTACAAAGTGGATACCGCGAGGAGGGACAGACCCTAAGAAGATGATGGCCAGCTCCAAAAGCTCTCTGCAGTTATCTCTGGGCTGAGTGACTTGAACAGCTGTCCGCAAGGTTTTCAACAAATACAAACAAATTTTATATTTGTTTGAACAAAATCACTAGATTTCAAGCTCTAGCTAACAATAGCTATTTAGCATTCTGTCCGAATAGATGAAATCTCACTTTAACTTTGTGTTAGGCTATCTAATTTATCCACATGTCCATTGAAGTGGTTTCAAAGGCCTACTTACGGACTTTCTGTATTATAATCTACTTTAAAACAAGTGATTGTGACATCACAAATTTAATTACAACACAGAAAGTCGGTGGGTTTTCGGCACCTCTTATACTGGACATGTAGACAGGGCACATACAAACCATACGACTGAGAACCTGATTAACATTACAAACGAATTTACGGTATGTCTTGTCTCTACTCTGCAACTACTTGTGTAATTTATAGTAAGCTATCTCGAAAACGCAGGTTTGGAACGCAGAAAAGAAATCTACCGACTGCGCGCTTTCTGTAGAAACTTACACAAAAAAAGCAAGAGATCTCCGAAATTGCCTCAGCATCAGCAACATATAGGTTGCTAGTAGCATGTAAGGCTTGTACGCTAATACAAAACGTCATAATAAATAATGATACCCCTATGCTGAAATTCATTTGATTTCATTGAATTACAAATAACGCTGCCAAGAAACAGGTAAAAGGGCGGAAGTTTCGTCTCTTTTCTGGTGCTATTACCAACGCTGTAAGGCTACGCTCAGCTGTCCTTGAAGTGCATTGAATTGACCCAAACTTGTGAGGAGGCCCGTGAATTTTTATTATTAGCTTGCAATCTCGCAAGCATTCAGAATCAATCTCGCAAGCATTCATCGCAAGCATTGATGAATGCTTTCGAGATTGCAAGCTGTTCGAATGCTTGCGAGATTGCAAGCCGAATGTTCAAGTTCTTCATCGTTAATTTTGCGAGTACAAGTTTGAGTTCATTAATTTTTACCGAGCTTATGCCAAGTTCAAATAGTTTTTATCTGATTTAGGATAAGTTCAAACTCGAACAACTTTTTTCAAGATGAAGCTAAGAATTTTTGTTTTTCGATTTCGAGTTCGGCAAAAAGAAGCGAGTTGGAGTTTGAATCCCTGCTTCAAAGTTGTACCTGAAGAGAAGAATATCAAGTAAGTTCCATTTTCCTATCTTTAACTCATCTGTGCTCGTCACTACATGCACTTCCCCTCCTTGTCTCGTCGCTATCAATTTCACTCTCACTGCGTCTTCCATCACAACCTTCCACTGCGAAGCTAGATCAGTTTTACCTGGAATCGATAACAAAATTTAAGAGCATAAAACATACTTTCATCATACGATGGTGGTTCAATTCCCAGGCCGGTCAAATTGGACACAGTGTAGCTCGGCAGTGCTGTGATGTTTCTTCGAAGCTGTGTTGCCTATGGGCGCGGAGATGGACTACACGCTTCGACGTACTTCAGCGAAAACAATGAAGAGTTGACTTTTTACAAATTTGGCTTCCCACGCTGTAACGATGGCATCGCAAAACTAGTTTTGGAGGAAAATAAAAGCGAACTCAGTTATGCACAGCCTTGCTTACACAGCTGATGATGACAGCTGAATCTATGTTGTCGAAACGTCCAGTTTTAAGGACTACTGGAACTTCATTTTCCTACTTGAGCTATTTTCGTCCCATATTTATTGAAAACCTTGTTACGTTATCACGCAAATTTCTTATCAATGAAATACCTTGGTTCCATATCAGCACAGCGTCAGCGACTTCTGGCTTGAATATCATTCTAATATGAGCAGCATCGTTTGCAGTGAAGCTGTTTTCTTTCATGTTCGTGAAATTGACTTGCGTAAATGCGTCGTTCCACCATTTCATAGCAAGGGGCACGTGCAGCCTGTAATGCTTGAATGTTTGAAGTTATTTTTAACTCAGACGGCCGAGTGGATAGAGCGTCTGCCTCTGGAGCTGTGGACTCTGGTTTGATTCCGAGACGGGTCAAACCAATGACTGTAGAGTATAATTGATATTCACAGCTTCCTGCATGACGCTCAGCATTAAAAAGACAGCGTGGGGAACAAGCCGGCAAGTTTACTGGTTGTGCCGTATAGGGAAAGGCACTTAGCGGGATTCTCCCATCTTGGAGTGGTAGACAAATGGCTGGCAACTCCTAAGCGAGCTCGTTATAGCGCTTTGATCGCTTTCTCGAGATGGGAGGATAAATATGCAACTAAATGTATACCGGCGTATAAGAGAATCAAAATTTTGAACAACTCAATACTGCAAACCTTTTCTTCCCATCAAAGTGAGGCAACTGCATCTCCTCATGTTGGTCGTAATCAACATCTTGAAATGGGTCTGCGTTCGACCGGACAGGATTCCTGTAACTTCCCTGTCTAGATCCGGAAGGGGTCCGAAACTCATATCGTTCAAAGTTAATCAAGAGTAAGGAGATATAACCTGTACACAGAAGCTTGCTAACCGAAATGTATAGTAGTAATGTATTCAGCTGTATATTTATTCTCTTATCACGAGAATGCGATCAAAGCGCTATAACGAGCTCGCTTAGGAGTTGCTAGCCATCTGTCTGCCACTCCAAGATGGGGGAATACCGTCATATGCTTTTCCAAACGGCACAAGTAAACTTGCCCGCTTGTTCTCCACACTGTCCTTTTAATGCTGAGCGTCAAATAGGAAAGCTGTGAATACCAATTTTAAAGTCATTGATTTAACCCGACTCGGTATCAAACCCGAGTCTACAGCAGAAGAAGCTGTAGGCTTTTACCATTCATGGAAAACATATCAATGGCCCAATCACATTTTATGGGCCGGTTGGAGTAGTGGTTAAAAATATTGACGCGGGAAGTCCAGGGTTCAATTCCAGGACCGGTCAAATCGGACACTGTCTCTAATGGCTCGCCATCGCTGCGACGTTGCTGTGTTGCCCAGGCGCTAAGCCGCCAAGATGGACCCCGCCACTCGTCACACGCTTCGGCGTATTACCGCGTGTACAATAAAGATTTGATTTGACCAGTAGAATAGATACTGCAGAGGAAAGCTCATGTATTATCTATTGAGTAAAATCAGGTTGCGGCTCTGAAGCTACGAAAATCGTCTTTTCAGTATAAGCACATAGAAAATTGATACCCTATAGTTGCAGCCATATGTCATTTTTTTCGACAAGCTTTAGAATTATTCCAAATATCTCAACTTTAAGCAACTTTACTATGCCCAAGACGTCACCTCATGAGTTCATCGAATTTACATTTAATCAAAATCATATCTTCGTGAAGTGTGTACAGCAGGACGTGGCGGGGTTCACCTCGGCGGCCGAGCGCCAGGGCAACAGCTCGGAAAAAACATCGCAGCGCTGGCGAGCCGTTGCCAACACTGCGTCCGATTTCACCTGCCTGTGAATCGAACCCCAAATCTCCGCACCGCCAGCAATATCTTTAACTACTGGTAAATTTCTTCTATTTGAAGGTAAGTTGTAAATACAAAGAGCTGAATTTTAGGACGTCAGAATGAGAAACAGATTTTATTTTTCGGTGCAATCATGCCTTAGAAATCCACCCACCATGGAACCCTTCGTCTTTGCCATCTTTTCCGAGCGAGATACTTCCTTCAAAATTCGACAAAATTGCTCGAATATTCCTCACCACTGACAACTCTGGGGCATCTGGATGCTCTACGTCATTTTTTCGATCATAAAGATTTGCCCAATATCTCTCATCGTCTCGGTCATGAGTAACAAAAGTGAAATCAGGGCGATTGGGGGAATCTTGTAAACTTGCCCTCATGTTTTGACCGTCATTTAACCTCACGCTTATGACGTCACTGACAATTAACAATCGAACGACGTTCCATTGCAAAGTCTAAGAAATAACAATAGTGGCAGATTCATCCGTCTAGCCCAATAGTTTTCAAGCTTTTTGGTGAAGCAAATTCCTAATGAAACATTTCAGAGTCTAAGGAACCCCTGTGTAATAATTTGGCTTACGCAATAAAACAGCATTCGGTTGATAAAATGACTCAAGCTCAGACTTACTCACAACAAAAATACGCGTTTACGAATGGCGTACCGTTACGAATTTTATGTACGCAAAACAGAGTTTGCATACAATATTATAACAAAGATTCTCGGATTTGAATGTAAACTTGCGAAACCCTTGCGCTACACAGACGGAAACCCTGTTTGAAAACCACTGATCTAGCCTAAAGTAAGCCAAAAGAAAAAGACCTATTTCAAAATGTCTGAGGTAGACAAAAAGACAATATTACACCGGTTGCAAAACTAAATGAATTCGTAATACAAAAAATATTGGGCCAAAATAACTTAAGCTTAAGAGGAAAAATATAGTCCCAGTAATTCTTAAAACTAAACGTTTTGACAACATAGATTCAGCTGTCATCAACAGCAATACTGGATCCAGTCCTAAGAATTACCACCCCATTGATCAGATTCTTTCCCTTTGTATGGGCGAAATGGCGTAGCAAAAACGCTCCTTTGTAAGGGCTCACGTGCGGAATCTTCGAACCTGAAGTGTTTAGCTGACAAATGGTCGAACCTGCAGTTCCTTTCTATGGGCTCAGATTCCGAATCTTCGAATCCGAATTTTCGAACCCGATCGAACTCGAAGTCAGATTCCGAGATTTCGCCCATACAATGGGAAACACGCTGATCAATAAGGTGGAATTACTGAGGCTTTGTTTTTCATTTTAGAGACAAACTAATTAAATACATTACTATATTTGCCTATAGTGGTTAAAAACATGTGACAATAATGCCAACATCGGCCGGTTGGTGGAGTGATTAATGACATCATTATCGACGCGAGAGAGCTTCGTTTCGATTCCCGGGTCGGTCAAATCGGACACAATGTCGCCAACGCTGACATGTTTCTTCGTAGCTCTGAGCCCAAGCGCTAAGCTGGAAATGGGCCCCAGAATTCGTTACACGCTTCGTCGTAATACCACGAGTATAATGAAGATTCGATATTTATTTTAACAGAACTGATAGAAAAAACAAACTTGATTTTGCAGCTGTTTAATTACAACACTAATTGGCCTATAGCAACAAACACAAAAAAGGAGACCAACACTGACCTGGTTGAAATACCGCTATCGGTGCGCGAGGTCTTGGATTAGATTACCCGGCCGGTCACACCAAACACAGCGTCGTCAACTGGTCGTCACAGCTGCGATGTTTCTCCAGAGCTGTGCTGCCCAGGCACTAAGGTGCAAAGATTGACCCCGCCACTCGCAAGCTTCGGCGAGCATAATGAAGATTTGATGTTAATTCGATTAATCCAGGGATGGGCAAACTTTTCACACGAAGGACCACATTTGAAAAAATTTTGAAGTCGAGGGCCGCACTGATTGGAAGAGCAAAAAAAAAAGGTTAACACATTCTCAGATGTCCTATTTTCCACTAAAATCAGTGATGAACCATAAAAAAAGGTTTTGGGCTTTATTCACAGTAGGAGTTTTAATTTCTGTAAGTGCCCGCGGGCCGTAGTTTGCCCAGCCCTGGCATTAATCAATATTACGACAGTGTAACTAAGCTCTCACCTTTGCTCTTCCAGCGTTGATAACCACAGGATCAGACCCGTTCACAATTAACGAGACTTGCAACTCAAAATCTACCAAGGATATGGTCACGTGATCTTCATCGACATCTATGTGATGAGGGGAACCCCCTCTGGTCACAGTCACTTTCTTGCTTCTCCTTATTCTTTTGCGATGACGAAATATTACCCCCTCTGAAGATGCCGGCCTGAATTTTAACACAACAGACAGAAACGGCCACGAAGGATGGTTCTTGTAGATCAGTCCAGTTGATGGGGTTAATCCGACAATCATGCCGCTTGGAAGGTCTAAAAAAAGACAACCTAATTTTTAAAAATCAAATCCTCATTATACTGGTTGCATTACGCCGAAACGTGTAACAGATAGCGGGGTTCATCTCGGCAGCTTAGCGCCTGAGCAACACAGCTTTTGAAAAAACGTCGTAGCGACCCTGTGTCCGATTCTGTTTTTTTTTTTTCGGTAAAATTTCGGTCATAATCCAAATTAAATCCGTAAAAACCGAAAAAATCAAAGCCTTTTCGGTCAATTGATCGAAGTAAATATCTTGCCAATATGCAAGCAACAATTACAATTGAACTACAGGTGCACAGTATCAGGTTAACCGACATCAAACGGATCAAAGTAGTTTTTCTTTGCGTTGCGGTTACGAAGAAGTAGGTGTATATTTCGCTCATCGTTTTGCTAATTCAAATATGACCGAAAAAAATTGCAATGACCGAAATTTTTGTAGACAGTTGGTCAATTGATCAAAGTCAAATTTTGAAAAATAATCCAGGTCCGATTTAACCGGCCCGGGAATCGAACCTCAGACCTCCTGCCCTATCAGGGATATATTCAGCCATAACGTTAACCGGCCGATAATGTCAATAATTTTTACGAGAAAATTCCTTGTATTGATTTGCTACAAGAAATTAAAGGCACCTAGTCACGTAAATTTATTGATTCAAGATCAGCTTAGTCAATGCTGGCGAAAACAACGCCTTAATTTTTTGCCTAACAAATCATAGCAAGCAAATCAAACACCTCAGATGTACGAGTGGTAAGAACGTCTGTCTCTGGAGCTGTAGACTCGGTTTAATTTCGAGTCGGGTGAAACTAAATGACTTTAAAATTGCTATTCACTGCTTCCCTGCTTGAAGCTTAGCAGTAAAGGAGCAGTGTGGAAAACAAGCCGGCAAGTTTGCTTGTTGCGCCGCTGAGAAAGGCACTTTGTGCGATTTCCACACTGTAGTAGTAGACAGACGGCCGGCAACTCCTAATTAAAAATTTAATTCTTCCTTACAAGTGCATTTCTTGCCCAAACTTTTAGTAAATTCCACTGCCATTCCTTCGCATCTTCTGCCCCCTCTGGTGGTACTAGGTTTGCTGCACGAGCGCACTCTAGTATTAACACTATAATGACAAGTTTTGGCCACATTATTCCACCATTTTGACCATTTCGACCAGCCACCAGGTGCTGTAACGCAAAACATAACAGGATAAAGCAAGAATGATTTGTCTTTGGTAAAAATAGCACATTCACGCATCATTCAATTTAAGTTTGCGAAGTGTATGGGCAAATAAAAAAATCAAAACTTCATCATACTCGCGGTATTACGCCGAAGCGTGTGACAAATGGTGGGTCCATCTCCGCGGCTCAAAGCGTGGACAACACAGTTCCGAAGAAACGTCGCAGCGGTGGCAAGCCGTTGACGACGTCATTGTGTTCGCCGGACCGATCGAGAATCAAACCCGGGAGGACCCAGAACGCCAACGCCGAACCACAATTTTGTCCTCCACTACACCAACCAAACGGTACCGTGGCAACAAAACGTACTAAATTCGCCCAAACACTTTTGAGGGAAAAAAAGCATTCTGAAACTATAGCGCTTGAGTCTTTTACGGTATTGTCGCATCTCGAATACAAAGATATAACTGCGATAGTTGACGACGGCATAAAAAACAACAACAAACTTTGCAACATAAATGCTTTGCAACAGAATTTCAGCGGAAAAAAGCGTTTTGCATCAGCATAGGCTAATTGCAAATATTAAACAAAATTCTATACTTGCACAAAGTGCAGAATTAATGACTTTGGAATAAGTTAGAACTCCCAAAGCTTTTCATCTAATATTACGAGCTTTGTGTTTTTAAGAATATTACGGTAGCAAAACAAGTTTTAGCAAACCGTTGGCTACAATTGGGAGTTAATCACAACTACAAATAACACAGCCAAGAACAGCTAAAAGCACCTGGGTGGAAGCTTCGGTTCGCTTCTGACGTCGTTGTCAACGCTAAAAGCTTGAGCTGAGTCTAATGCAATGGTGCGAAAGAGCAAAACAAGTTTTCATCCACATCGTCGCAGGAGGTTAGGGGTTCGATTACCGGTCAGTCAAATCGTATGCAGTTGTCGCCAACGGCTCGCCACCGTTGCCTCGTTTTTTCGAAGCTGTGTTGTCCAGGCGCTAAGCCGCGGAGATGGACCCCGCTGCTCGTTACACACGCAGGAACAATACTGCGAGTATAATGAAGATTTGATTTGATTCTTACCTGGGCAATCCGGAACGTTTGTGCATTGCCGAGTCTCGGTGTCGTTACCCACGCAGTACATTGAGTAGCCTGAAGGCTCACATCTTCGCTTGCGTTGAACCCTTCCATCGCTTCCACACGTCAAATGGCACCGCGTCCATTTCTCCCATGCTCCCCAGTTGTCAGGTTGGGAAGGAGAAGCTGTGAAAGAACAAAGAAGCGAGCGCTCAGGAACAGTGTTTAGTTGCATATTTATCTTTCCTATGACCAGAAAGAGATCAAAGCGCTATAACGAGCTCGCTTAGGAATTACCGGCTATCTGTCTACCACTCCAAGATGGGTTTCCCATCGGCACAACAAGTAAACTTGCCGGTTTGTTCTCCACACAATCCCTTTAACGCTGAGCGTCAAGCAGGGAAGCTGTGAATACCAATTTTAAAGTCATTGGTTATACACGACTCGGAATCAAACCCGAGTCTACAACCGCAGAGGCAGACGTTCTTTTTACTTACCATTAGAACTGTATATTTCTTTTACTGGTACTTACGCATGCATTGATACTTGTTTGTGCCGTTACAATTCGCTGCCTCAGCGTAAGCCCCCTCGCATCCAGCGTCTCCCCACGTTGAAGTATGGCAATGGCGCCACCTAGTTTTCTGGCCCTGGCCGCATTTGGTAGAACATTCGCTCCAGCTGCCCCATTCGAGCCAGAAAGAGTTAACTGTAAAAATTAATGATGTCAATCCATTGGGTAACACCTCACTACGACGTCATCAAATACCTTCACAGCCAGCTCCATACTTGAAACAAGCCAATGCACTCCAATACAGTGTCTGAAAAAATAAATTAAAATTTTGAGCGAAGTAAAGCTTGTTTTACCGAGGAATTTCTACGCACAGCGCACCACCAATGTATCAACGGTGTATCATTAAGTTGCAATTTATATTAGCAACCGCTAGTGGGCAGTGGAAAGTTATGTAATGCCTGAAAATCACAGTGACCCTTCCCATATAACAGTCACAGGAAATAGTTAAACTTATTCATACAGTTCGACACTTGTCTAACCGTTTCAACTGTTTGGTAGAAATGCCTTTACCGCTCTCTTATGAAAACCCTCAGTGACAGGGAGGCAGACTAATCAGAATTAAGAAACGCAATTATTTTTTGTTTTTTTTTATCACCTTCCTCTCCACTCAAAAAAATTTTTGTTTAATAAGCAGGTGAGCGCAAAGGATAAAGTGACAGCTACCGGCGCTGAAGGTCCTGGGTTCAATTTCAGGCCGCACAAATCGGACAGAATCGCCAACGGCTTGCCAACGGGTTGCCACCAAATGTTTCTTCGGAGCTGTGTCGTCCAGGCGCTAATCGCGGAGATGGACCCGCCACTGGTTACACGCTTCGGCCTAATACCGCGAGTATAATGAAGATTTGATTTTTGATTTTGAAAAAAATATGTACAAACTCTGTTGTATCACCCACTTCAAAAACAATAGAAAAGCCTTTCGAAGTTGGAAATGTCATGGCAAAGTGGAAACCGTTCAATAAAATTTCGCAAAAATCTTGCACTAAATACGAGGCCATTGAGATGAAAAACAACACAACGGTCTGGCGGTACCGCGCGCAGGTGGCAGATAATAAGTTTGGCATATATACCGGGTGGCTGCTGACTCGAAGAGAACAAGCTCAATGAGCAGTCTCCCTGAATCTATTGATTTTTCTGTTGAATCACTAGTTGCTGGTGGCGCAGTTGTTAAAGATATTACTATCGGTGCAACGACCTGGGATTCAGTCAATCGGACACAATATTGCCAACGACATGTCACCACTGCTATGTTTCCTCGGAGCTGTGTTGTCCAGGCGGTAAGTCGCCTAGATGAACCCCAACACTCGATACACGCTTCGATGTAATACCGCGAGTATAATAAAGAATTGATTCAACTAAGTGTTTCACATTTTTAAGCATTTCTAGCAGCAAACAACGTTGGATCATGCAAAATGTGAAGAGTTATTTTCAAAAATGGTTTTCATTCACGGAATTGTTTTACAAACAATTTAGCTGATTATTGCTAAACACACAGGTAGATCGAGACCTATTTGGACATGTGTGGTTGTGACGCATGAGTGACAGCGGTCAAAAATGCGACCTATGAGTTTCGCAGTGAAGGATAACAGAGCGCTGGTGTCCTTGTACGGTCGGTCTGTCACCATACAGGTTCAAAACTGGTGAAAAAACGAAGATAAAAGCGCTGTGAGTGTTAAGTTACAAGTAACAATCAAAATCTGCTCGCAATTCCTCTTATTTCACTCTTTTAAAAGATTTAACGAACTTCTAGACTGTAATCGGAAGTCGAACTCAACACTCCAAACCGAACTTAGCCGACAGGTTCACGAACTTTAATAAAACTTTGAACTTTTGTCAAAAAACTTGAAAGCAATCATTATCATAAACAGGTAAACAAAGACAAAATCTCGAAGATACAAATCATTAACCAAGAAAACAAGAAAGAAAAATCCTCGGGTCACAAACAGAAGCAACACAAAAATTCACAAAATACGCAGAAATTTTTACTACGTAAGCTTGTTTACAAAACAAACACGTATTTCTATTTTTTGCTCGCAACTTTTACTAACACGCAATTTATTTGCAATTAGACTCAAAATTTCACCTAAATTTTTAAAATCAAATATAAAAAATCAAATCTTCATTATACTCGTGGTATTACGCCGAAACGTGCAACGAGTAGCGGAGCTCATCTCCGCGGCTTTGCGCCTGGGCAGCACAAAAACGTCACAGAGGTGGTGCTCTGTTGACGAGAGTGTGCGATCTGATCGGCCCGGGAATTGAACTACGCAAAATTTATGCAGTAAAAGGTGAAAAACTACATTCAAGGCTTCGGAATACAACAAACATGGGACGAAAATACCTTCAGGAGGAAAAATAAGGGCACAGCAAGTGCTAAAAGTCTGACATTTCGAAAACATAGATTCACTGTCATCATCAGCATTGTAAGCAAGGTAGTAAAAAATTGAAAAAACAGGACGCTTGATGGAAAATTGCAGAGAGTTTTCGACTAAAATCTGATATTTTAAAGTCGACAAAAAGAAACTCAAAGCCAAAATTGTCACGGACGGTTGGAAGCCTAATAACTTTCGCACTTTTTCTTCACCCACTTAAGCATTTCGAAAAACAATAGCCGCCTTGTGGGAGCAAGTGACCTCAGCTTAAGCGAACCATGGAAAAGCTGACTTGGGTTTTCAAACGATGACAGATTGGTTAGTTGGAAGATTCAATTGCAGCAGTTCACAAATAACTATTCATCTCTTACAAAACATTGAAAACTTAAGCATTTTAAAAGAAACAAATCACACATTTATCAAAAAGATAGCTGCACTTCAGCATTTTTAGCTTATTGTATGTACAAAGAAGATAGGTATAGCTCTAATTTCTTATCCCTAAATAACTTCGAAGTATCAAATTAAACCGGTCAGTTGGCGTAGTGCTTAAGACATCGCTGTCGGCGGGGGAGGTCTTGGGTTCAATTCTAGGGCCGATCAAATTGGACACAGTGTCATCTACTGCTCGCCATCGCTGCGATTCTTCCGTGTTGCCCAGGTGCTAAGCCGCAGAAATGGGTCCGCCACTCGTTGCGTTTTGGCACAATTTGGCATATTCAAACCATATTCTGCTGCTCAGAACTTGGGTTTAGAATTTTAGCTTTCGTGTCGCATGTAAAATTTCGGTCTGTCTATTGTTATTACTGATCATTCCAAAGATATGCAGGCAAACCAAGATCTAATCAAACCGTCATTATACTCGCGGTATTACGCCGAAGCGTAACGAGCGACGGGGCCCATCTCCGCCTTATGGCGCCTGGGCAATACGAAAACTCGCAGTGGTGGCAAACTGTTGGCGCCAGTGTCCGATTTGACTAGCCCAGGAATCAAACTGAAGATCTCCCACGCCGATAGCGATGTCTTCAAAACGCCCATCGGTCTTGCAACCTTCACCACGGACCCTCAGTTACTGGATTACCAGACTCAATATAGATTATTTTTGCTTCAAATTCACAAACATGTAAAATAATACTCTTAAATTGCGGCATCTGCTTGAACACAAGTCGAAATTTTGTTATGAAACTTCAATTCAGGTTCATTGCAAAGGGTCTTGCCTAAAAGTAAACGCATTTGTATTTCACTCTTATTCAATTGCAGCCAATTATGCCTTCTAAGCATTTCGAATTAAGCAGTTTATAATCCTATACTGTCCAATGCAAACGTAAAAATAGGTCATCAGTTGCTCTAAAATTGACTTCGAAAGCCCAAAACCTAAGGGAAAAAGCAGAAGTTTTTTCTAAGATTAAGCAGTAAATGTCATACAATTTTCACCGTTGTAAAACACAAAAAAAATCAAATCTTACCATACTCGCGGTGTTACATCGAAACGTGTAACGAGTAGCGGCGTCCATCTTCGCAGCTTAGCGCCTGGGTAACACTGCTCCGAAGAAACGTTCCACGTTGGCGAGCCTTTGACTACACTGTGTCCGATTTGACCGGCCGGGGAATCGAACCCCAGACCTCCCACACCGATAGCGATGTATTTAACCACTAGGTCAACCGGTCGGTACATATATCGATAGTTATAGCACTTCCAGGATTAGAGAATCACATCATCTTAGTATTTTCTGAGTTACAAGCTTCTTGAAGCAACACAGAAATGTTTCAAACTTGGTCTAGAACTCTAGATCTAGAAAAGTTACTCGAAGAGCCACTTACCGAATCTTCGTGATTTTTAAGATAGCTCAACACGTTCTCGTAGCCGCAAGAACCAATCAAACATTGTCGATTGATATCCGACGCTGCACTAAGGTCGCTGCCTATTATGGCTAGCACCATTCTTGCTTTCTCAAGTCGTTCTTGTTGTGGCGAATAAGGAACATCTGAAAATCGAACAGTTACAGTAGCTACCCTCCATTTGCATCAAAATGACTCGCCGAAGATTGTCTTCAAGCATCAACTAACTTGCTATCTTTTCTAGACCCACATACCCTTGGGTCGCGGGGGCGGCTGCTCGAGATGGAACCCTATACATCTCAATCTTTTGCGACAAAGGGTAGATGCTCTGGTAGGATGCCAAGGCAAGACCAACTAAGATTTTCAACGTAATCTCGCCATCGAGTTTTGGGACGGCCTCACTGAGATATGTTCACTTGTTCACATCAGCAGTGTGGAGATCTAAGCACTGTTTTGCAGATTTTAAAAGTGCAATTTGTTAGCGTTTGCGACGTGGCTGCAAGGCGGAGCGTTCTTGGATGAAAGACTTTGCGCGATAGGTTCCAATCAGGCCAAGAACGATCACAATTGGTATTTATTCTCAGCGCCTGCTGACTAGAACTCTTTTCTCAGTCTCCTGTAATAAACAGCTGGATTTTTAGTTCTGCGCTACATCTTCGAGCAATATGCAAACGCAGTTGAACTTGGAACAGCAAAGAAATTGCGTCAGGAGCAATCTTATTTGAGATCGAATAGAAGTAAGCATAACCAACGCAGGTACAATCGTAAATCAGCTTGCACAACTGAACATACTAAAATTAACATACTTGTAGTTGTAGCGTATGTAAAGTGAAAAGCTACCTAACCAGAGTAGTATGAGATAAAAGCAATTTCTGCATTGAGTGTCGTCAACGGCTCGCAATCTCTGCGATGTTTCTGTGTTGCCCAAGCGCTAAGCCAAGGAGATGGGCACCGCTACTGGTTACACACTTCGGTGTAATACCACAAGTATAATGAAGATTTGACTTTGAACCAACCCTATTCCGTGATCTGCTTTTTATAAGATTGCTCTTCAGGTCAAAATGGATCCAAAATCACTAACGCTTCTTGATGAATATGAAGTCATATATACTTACTTTCTAATATAATTTCTTCGAAAAGATGCCGGTATTTTTTTGCGTCAGATGTGGTGAAGGAAAGCATGACAGATACTGCAAGTACCAAGTTTATTGAAAACACCATTAGCTAAGGTGAAGTTTGATTAAGAGAAAGAAAACCAACTGTAAAAATTTAAGATCCACATCGTTATATCACAGCTTATTAATATAATACCAATGATATTTAATAATAGATTTATGGAAAGAAAACTGAAGCAAATCAAGGCTATTGTCAACTTTTTTCGTGAATGAATTTGATTTTCTTTTTCGTTTCTTGCAGCAGCTAAATAATAAACTTACGATACGCGGTCAATTTTATTAACTATGGTCATAATTTTGGACGATTTGATGTGAAAGTAGAAAACTCAACTTATCTTTTGCTGTAGTCACGAACGTAAATGTTATTTCAGTCTTCGCAATGCATAACGTGAAGACAGATTGGTAGAAAACTATTCAAAGCTACACCTGACAAAACTACAAAAATTGAAAACGACATCACGTATCGGTGGCTTCTGCTGGCGGTTAGAAAAAAAGAAGCCTGTATATTTAAGCAATATTCGGTATGAGAATTGAACTGATGTCGTAATTTACTACAACAAAGTCATACCAAAAGTTCCTAAGCCACAGTACCGGTAATTCTTAAAACTGGACGTTTCGACAACACAGATTCAGCGGTTATCATCTGCTGCGTAAGCAATGCAGAACAACAGCTGAATTTATGTTGTCGAAACGTCCAGTCTAAGAATCAGTTTTAAGAAGTTTTAAGAAGGCTTATCGGAGCGTCGTTTTTACGACGACCATGATCGCAAGGTTAATGGTTCAACTCCTAACCTAGTCTCGTTGTTGCGTCCTTGGATAAGATGCTTCATGATGATTATCTCTGCTTGGTGGAGTCTGGCAAGCAGCAAATTAAAGAAGTCAGAAGAAAATTCAAGCGGAAAACTTGGAAACAAAGGCAACTCCTAAGCGAGTCTGGATTCGTCCTACGCATAGCGCCTCCGTCGCTTTCTCGTGATAGGAGGATAAAGATAAACCAATCATCATCATCAATCATCATCATCATCATCATCATCATCATCACCGTATCTGTACATGTATGTAGCCCACCGGTAGTTGCCTAGGTCCTCTGCTGTAGACAGTTAACATATTTTGGGACTTTTTACCGGGAAGCCACTAAAGGTGATCCCGTTTTTAGCAGTAGGCTGTCCTAGGACCTGTCCGCTCCCAGCTTAGTCAACTATTTCCGAGCACGTCTAACTTTCTGGTCCTGTAACTGCAAGTTGCCGGTGCGACTGCTTCGCTGGCATTCTAACGTCTATTTTGGTAAACTATCAGGTACCGGTAATCTTTGCAGAATAACAAGAGTTTAAATATCCAAACTTACTACATTTTAGCTCACACAAACCTAATCTTTGGGACTTTGAAAAGTTAGCCAGTACTGCTGAGGATTGGCCTAGCCTGCTTCGCGTTTTCTTGTTGACATCTAGTCTAGCTTATCCAGCCATTGTTATTACTGGAGATACTTACAGTAGGCTATGACTAGAAATATGCAATTATGAATTTTCTTTGCGCCAGGATTCCAAAACAATCTAAAAAAGGGGAAAAACCTTCTTACTTTATCGCTAACCCTGTCCTGCATGAAGCTCCTCCTCGGTAAAATCTGGTAAGTGTTGTAATGAAGCGACGGAGTTGAAGGCAATTATAACGTCATAATCAAAACAAATAAAAATTTTGTGGTTGGCGCCTTTTATCTGCAAGTTGCAAAGCTGCAGCTTTGCAGGCTAAATGCGACCAAAGCATGCTGGCTAATTTTTATAAATAATAATCTGCAAGTTGCAAAGCTGCAGCTTTGCAGGCTAAATGCGACCAAAGCATGCTGGCTAATTTTTATAAATAATAATTTATTGGTGTGTAGTTACGGCTTGCCTTGACTCACCCTTGAGTTCATAGAAATTAGGAAGCCTAGTTCAAGTTTTCTCTTTGTGAGTTCAGTACAGTCGTTTTACTGCGTTTGGGACTGGAACACCGCAAAGGACCTCAAATTGATGTGCTAAACACCGCTAAGTACGACAAAGGACTTGATACCCCAACCTAACCGTAACCCTAACTCTAATTTAAAGTCCTTTGTCATTCTTTGTTTTGGTATGATTCCAAGTCCTTTGTTGTTCTTAGCGGTGTTTAGTAGGCTACATCAATTTGAAGTCCTTTGCGGTGTTTAGTAGGGCCGGGTTTAGGTCGAGTTCAAGCAATTTTTGTGAAGTTGAGGATAAGTGCCTACCTCTTTCAACTTTTTACGAGATCGAGTTCAAGGATTATGTTTTTCGAGTTAAATAACAAAGACCGAATCGATAAACTTGGTGGTCGAGTTCTTTATTTTCTGTTTTGTCATCACGGGCCTCGTTAATAACTTAATAGCGAGGTAAGTGTCCTTTTTAAGGCATTTTGAGGAACCGAAATGATCTCTCAAACTTCGTTTCGGCTGTGTTTTGCGTTAAAAAGTTGCGGTCGTTTAAAATTGCATAACGGTTTCTCAAGTCAAACCTTAAGAAAAACACTGAGCGAGGTTGATGAGACAAAAGTCTAAGCTAAAACTTTATTTGGATCCTCAGCAGCGTGGCCGTTAAGAGAATTTTAACAACCTGGCTCCAAAAAAAATGGTCTTCAAGCTGCATTATCAGGTCTTCAAAAAGTCACTCGATCATTTCAGACGGGAATCAACTGCCAGCCAATGGCGAATTCTCATTAGAACAAATACCTGTAAACTAAGTAACTTCCGAAATCTGGACTGAAGTGACCCTGCCCGGGACAAAGTCATTAATTCCGTGTCAGTGGCATGAATGAGTAGCGAAGTGTGAGAATAGAGAGGGTAAAAATGTTAGGGCCGGGATTCCGGGAATAGGAAACTGCTCAACTATTACTTTCAACTGATAAGAAAATTTTAATAAAATCAATAAAAAGCAAAAGTAAGCAACAAAAATGCAATAGTACCAATGCAGTTTCAAAAACAAAAGTAATAAGAACCGTTGAACAATAAGAACATCAATTGAACCCGAAATTTAAACGGTAGTTTGTTTGTCTAAGTCAAAAATCCAAGAAATCAGTTAGTTGAGAAAGCTATTATTAAGAAAGGCATAACCTTAACTTACTGCACCTTAAGTATCACTATCTACACTTGGATCATAAATGAAATTACGGTTAGTAAAACTTTATTCGGCTACATTTTTCCAGGTAGAACATAATTTAAATCAATTTGGGTCGATATTTTATCCGTTGATATTCCGGATAAGCCGAACGAAAATTCGGAACTGTACCAAACAATGATACCCATATTCGCTAAATAAAGGTCGTTAGTTGCTACTGCTTACATCTTAAATCCTATAACTCGAATTCTTCAAGCAGTTATAGTTTGCATCAATCCATAGGACTTGAATAAGTTTCGAAATGCTTTTGATATTGTTCTTTTGTTTAAATTGCAATGACACATCGGGAATTTTTACTTCGCACAAACAGTAAACAACAATTGTATTCAATTATTTCTAACAAAGGCTAGTAGCACCACAGCATTTACCATAGTAGGCCATTTAATTGGTAGGCCTTATAGGAGCCTACTATGATAAATCCTGTGGTGATGCTAGCCTTAACTGCGCTATGGAACATGAAAAGCACCTCTTTGCCACGATTGTATTATAACAAAATGCGTTCTTGATATTGATTGCAAGCTGTTTATGTAATCGCGAGTGACGTGGAAGCCAGGGGTGGAGCCAGCTAAAATTTAAGGGGGTCAGTCTCCGACAAACCTAAGTTGGGTGGGGGTCAGATTAAAATAGGCCCAAGGTACAAATGTTTCGATATTTTACAAAACTGCTTACAGCATACAGTACTTCCTACTAGGATTGTCAAAGGAGGGCAGCGACCCCCTCTTGCCCCTGTGTGGAACGCGCGTTCGAAAAAAGCGGTGATGAAGAAGCGTTTGTTGACGTCTCAATGCGCACTCTTGAAGATCATCAATGCCACTCTTAAAGACGTGATACAACGTGACGTATTACGACGTCATTTTCCATGCAGTGTCATCAAAGCAGTATACGTCACAGCAAGATAAATTAATAGCTGAATAAACGAAAGTTTAATATGTCTAGTCCCGGATGTAGGTTTTATGGTTGAAGTTGTTGTCATAGCTACCGGTGAGTTGAAAAAAGTTTTGTTGTTAATTGTTATAATTAGGTCTAGTTCGATTCCCAATGACGTGTTTTTTCGTTCGATGTTATTGTCGGTAGGTTTCACACTAGTTGGAATTTTCTTTTCAATTTCTGGGAGGTCATAATGTGTTCCGTTACGAATGGTTATCGTCAGTTCAAGACCACCTTCTGACTTCTGAAGCTGAGAGATTTTTCGTTCATCACTTTTACTTATCATCATCGCCATGATACTGGTTCCTAAAAAATTTACGTTACTTAAATTACAAACCAGCAAGTTAGCACATTGGCTAAAAAATATCACTAACGGTGCGGGAGGTCTGGGTTCAATTCCCGGGCCGCTCAAATTGGACACAGTGTCGCCAACGGCTTGCCACTGCAGCGACGTTTGTTTTGAGCTGTGTTGCCCAGGCGCCAACTACATTGAAGAGATGGACCCAGGCCAAGCCACTCGTTACAAGCTTCGTCGCAGCATCGCGAGGATAATAAAGCTTAGTACACTTAAATTACAAATACATTTTGGCCCGCGGTCGTTGGGCGTGTTGGCGGGGTAATTGTCGGTATCTGCGGGCTGTCACTTGAGATCACTGGTCCCTTAGTGACTGCCTGTTGCTGCAAGTAATGCACAAGTTTTTGTTTCACGTTGAGTTTGTGTGTATTAATTATAATTAGCAACACCGCAAACTTTGTTCTGTATCAAAATTTGTTTGTTATGCATGTTGCAAAAATCTTGGATAATAATTATTAACAAATTGTTTGAATTAAGACGAAAAATCAGTCGAACAATAATTAGTGACGTGTTTTTTGTTGACTTACGTAAGGTCAGATTTATTGGCACAAGCTGCACATTCAGCAATAAATCCACATGCATTAGTCAACAGATTATGAATAAAGCCATCACTATACAATTTTTACAATCTTGTTTGAGTTTAAATTTTTGAGCACTTGTCTATCAAAGCATAAATCTCATAATCAAAGGTTAGCGTGCGTAGCTCAGCGTAGATCAACGCTAAGTCCACTCTTGACAACCTATTATTTATCTTCACAGCTATTTACAATGAAAAAAAGCACGAAATTATGCAATGGAAAAGCAATAATTCGAAGATCATCTTCCGGCTTACAGAAAGGATAAACTCGGCATCAAAGTCTTGCGATTTCAAATGACGGATTATTCTGTAGAAGTGACATGTGACAATAGTGTCTTTCATACATTCAGCAAAATAAGTTTTTGTGGATTTTTAAGGTACTTGGAAAAATTTCAAAACGATTCTTGCTTTTTTACCTATCAGTTGACGTTCTAAAAACTTGATTTTTCTACTTCGGGGATGTACCGCAAGATTTTTGTACGTACGTGAATACCACAATTGATGAAAGAGCAAACTCAAACAGGAAACAAAGTCAAGCACTAAGCGAGTCTGGATTGGTCCTACGTAAGTGCCTCCATCGCTTTCTTGTGACAGGTGGATAAAAATGAAGAAGTCATGCAGCTAACCGAACTGTAGCGTTCACCCATAAAAAAATAATTCGTTTTTAAAAAGTATCAAAGAAAATATAAAGCAGTGTTTTAAAATTCAAGAATTTTAGTTTGTTTCTGGTATTAAAACTTCTACATCAAATCTTCATTATACTCGCCGTATTACGACAAAGCGTGCAGCGAGTGGCGCGATCCATCTCCGTGGCATAGCACCTGGGCAACACAGAACGTCGCAGCGGTGGCAAGTCGTGGGCGACACTGTACAATTTGACCGGCCCGGAAATCCAACCCCAGATCTCCCGCGCCGATAGCGATGTCTTTAACCCCTAAGCCAAACGGCCGGCCTGCATCAAAATTTTAGATCAAAAACGTTGATGTAAAATCCTTGTTACTCTTATCTAATCTCTATATCAGACAAACGCTAAATCCTATGTATGGCGATTTGCGATAATGGCAACGTACACCATCAGTTGATGCTTAAAATAAATTTCGCTTGTAGATTGGGCACCGTTTAATCAAGATAGTACTTCAAATTAAGGTAAAAAGTTTTTATGAAATAGCTGAGAAACACCGACTGCTTTTGTTTAATTCTTTAAAGCAGTGTAATAACTAGCCACATAATCCCGATTAATTGTGCATGGACGGCTAAGGTACAGTAGCTGCTGGTTTAAACTTTGCATTGCCCTACTTAATGCTTGTACGTCAAAAAAAACAAATCTTCCCTATACTCGCCATACTACGCCGAAGCGTGTAACGAGCGGCGAGATCTATTTGCGCGGCTTTGCGTCTGGGCAACGCAGCTCCAAAGAAATATCGTAGCGGTGGTGACACTGTACTTATCCTGTTTGACCGGACTAGGAATTGAACCCACCATCTCCCGCCCCTACGGTGTTTTCCTCTACGCCAACTGATCGATTTATCATAGTCACAACCACAGCATTTATAGTTCCGTTGCTTTCGGGGCGAAATCAAAACAAGGAAAAAAGCCTACGAAAACCGGTTTAAACTAGTTTTTTCATTTCGCCCTGTTTTCATTTCGGATCTCATGTGAACGTACTCTTAGTGGCTATTAAACTGTCTTTATCGTCCAGATGGGGATTGTTTGTTGTTTGAAATTAACAATTGACAAAAAATTCCTAGCAGCTAACACCACTTGATAAAAATCTAGCATCCAAGGTTTTGTTAAAACTTCTATTCTGATTAGATGATAGTGGTGATAGGTATTAGCATGTAATCTTCCAAGGAGAGTTTATTTAAGGCATCATAAATTTTATTCTAAACTGTTTCGAGTTAGTGCTACGATTGGGATAAGAGCTTGACATTATCATCGAGTTGTCAGCGCAAATGCACGTTAGAAATTAGCTAATTGAACAAGGGTCAAACATTAATGAGATTAGCAATGGATACAACGACTGTGCTGACTAAGCTTCGTAGAGATAACAAGGTCATGTTCTCAACACCTCATTTGAAAATTTAGAACTTTGCACTAAAGAAATTGGCGTAACAATATTTCATCCATACGAAGTTGTTCACGTTAAAATGGTCAATTCAGTGGCAGTACCATGCGGTGCTATTACATAGTCGGCAGCATGGTTTTTACGACGACCGTGATCGCAAGGTTAGTGGTTCAACTCCCATCCAAGTCTTGTTGTTGCATCCTTGGATAAGATGCTTCACGATAATTATATGTGCTAGGTGGAATCTAACACCAAGCAAATTAATGGAGTCGGAAGCAAAGCTCAAAAGAAAACTCGGAAACAAAGCAACTTCTAAGCGAGTCTGGATTTGTCCTATGTATGGCACTTCCGTCGCTTTCTCGTGACAGGAGGATAAAAATGGATAAATCAATTTGGGTAAACTAAGCATGATCAATTTGTCTTTGATTTTTGCATTGTTCAGCTCACCATTCGTAATCTCATATTTTGCTGTAATCTACGCACCCAAACTTTTTTATGTACTGTAGTATTTTTTGCGTGTTTATGATAAAAACTGGGGAGAAGTGGGAAAACAAAAAAGAAATCTCTGTTTGAGTTTATTAGGTGACTATTTTTCTAGTCCACAAGAAAAAACTGATGCTGTTCACAACGAATAGTATTGTTAGCTTCATAGCCCACATATACATGTTTCGATAATTTAGTTGGACCCTGCAAGCACGGTTCAATTAATTTTCAACGCAGCAGTACTGCACGTTTGAGGTTCTACTGTTCTTTTGTCATTCAAGCGCTTCTCTTCTGCATCTATTGTTTATTTTTTACGAAAATTTATTTTGAAATTGATGTCAGCGTAAGATGGAAGATGACGTTTTAGTGAAGTACCCACTGCCCACCCAACGTGTTTGGTAAGTGGAAAAAAGCAAGCTGCAAATAGAAAAATACCATGCAGAATCCGGTAGGTAGAAATTAAATCAAAATCAAATCTTCATTATACTCGTGGTATTACACCGAAGCGTGTGACCAGTGGCAGGGCCCATCGCAGCGGTGCCGAGCTGTTGACGACCTTACGTCCGACTGACTGGCCCTGAAATCAATCCCCAGGCCTCAGGCGCCGGTAGCAGTGTCTTTAACTAGTTCGGCATTCTACATGATCACAGTGTTTTTTCTTTAGAAGTCTGCCATTGATTACTTAGAGTTTGTTGCCAAGACAACAAAAAGCTTCGTAAACGCTTTTTAACAGGATATTACAGCGACGGCTTATAAACCATTCTTTAGGGTGGAAAAATTCAAATTAAAATGGCGCTGAAGTGGTTCTATTAATTTTCAAGTTCTTTTACGACACTTGACAAGGCCATTGTTTTGATGACGTAATCCAGTTGCTTTCAAGACAACTTCATAAGCTTCGAAATACAATATTATAAATATGAGACGAAACTAGATAAAAAAAAAAAAATAAAGCCGCGATAATTCTTGGACGTTACGACTATACACATTCAGCTGTCATTATCAGCAGAATAAGCAAGGCACTGTTATGTTGTCAAATATCGCTTTGTTTTTTCTCCACAAACTTCGAGTAATTATCTATTGCGGGACTGTAGTATGATCGCAATAGAATATCATATCGGTCAGTTTTGCTAGACGCTCACCGACTCGTAATTTTGCGAAGACGAGTGGGCGTAGTGGTAAAGACATCGTTATATCAGCGGGAGAGGTCTCGGGTTTAATTCCCGGGCAGGTCAAATCGGATACAATGTTGCGATCGCTGCGATGTTTCTTCGGAGCTGTGTTGCCCATGCATTAAGCCGAGGAGATGGTCCCCGCCACTCGTGTTGCACGCTTCGGCGTAATACCTCGAGTATAATGATTTAATTTGAATGGCATAAAACTTTTTGCTACCTAGTTGTTTAAAACACTGATATGATAAGATAAATGACAGTTTAAAGAACATTTACAAGCTTTTTTAGTGAACGAAAGATCCTTCATTAATAGGTTGTATGTTACGGCTCTTTGGCGCGGTCAATGAAAGCTATAATATTTGCCATTATTCCAAATCTTGAAGCGAGACTCTTGGGAGCTGTGCAGCTTGGTCGCATAGCACACAAGCTGTTCCCGAGATCGAAAAGGTCTTGCGAGAAACCAACGCGAAAAAGCGCAACAACTTATTCCGCCAAAACCTGACCATCTGTCGCGGTCGCCGCGATTTGCGCCAATTACAATCAAAAACTTCAATGCTGCAAATCAACAACTACGTAGAGAAGTCAGAACTATGGGACGAAGTCGGGCAATCAAGTTACTACACATAATAGCTGTCGTAAATCTTAGTTAAAAAGTAAACGACGCCCATATGCCCCAAAGGGTTGCTAAACGTGAAGGCATTCGCTTATTGCTTTATTGCCTTTCCATAGATCAACGGGGCTACTCACTAAGTGCCTCACTACAGGAGGCTTTTAGTAAAAGCGTTTCGCAATGGGGTAGCGCAATGAGCAATTTTCAAGTCAGTTTTTAACGAGTCATCGAAAAATCCCGACAATTGACGACATTTGAATCGAATTTACGATTTTCAATTTATGGTTTAAAAGTTTGTGTTCTTAAATGATTTTAGTATTTTTTAATGATAAGCATAAACAGAAAATCGGAATGCAATAAAGATGGGACGAAAATATCCTAAGAAAAAAATAATGCCAGAGTAACCCTAAAAACCTGGACGTTTCGACAACATAGATTCAGCTGTCCTCATCAGCAGTGAAAGCAAGGCAGTACAAAATTGAAAAAATTAAAATAGTTAAAAAGTTTTTCAGTTTTGTACTGCCTTGCTTGCACTGCTAATGATGACAGCTGAATGTATGTTGTCTGAACATCCAGTTCCAAGAATCACTGGGGTCTATTTTTCTTCCTTCAATAGAAAATCAAAAAAGAAGTTCCAAACATCATGGAACATTTTTATCAACTTTTTGTTCTCTGCAAATCACAATAGCCTACACGAAAAATTCTCAAGGAAAAATATTACGTCTGAGTACTTTTGTTTGAATTTTAAATAAAAATAATGTCATAGTAACATGATGAGGTCGTAATCATTTGATGTCGTCATGGGGCAAAGTAGTCAAGCGCAACGAATGCAAAAATTTACCAAACAAACAAATTCAAAAATAATAAAACAAAAATTTGCGGTGTAAAAACAATTAAGAAATTTTGTACATAAAATTAACAACGACGAGTTAGACATAATATTGTGAGTTAACGGTTATTTAATGGATAAAAAGAAGCGGCAATTTATTTTAAAATTTGGTAAGTTATTCAAAATTACGCCATGAAGATTTTGCATTGTTCTTTAATTACTACGCCGCCATCTTGGAAACAGGATGTAATCCAAAGACAGGAAAAATCATCAACCTAATTTTTCTTCCCATTGAAACAAAAAAAAGAAAACAACCGTTTCTACACAGGCGGCAATTTAAAATTCTTTTATTTGTTTTTGTTATTGAAAATAAGCTAATGATGCAATAGGCCGAAATCGCACAAAAAACGCGTCGTTTATGACTTGCCGATGATTATATATCAAGAAAATAGACCTCCTGGCGACTGCAAATTATCGGCTGGTACAGTCTTAACCGCAGTATCTTCAAAGCCTTCGAAAATATCTGAATATCAGAAAAATCAAATTTTCATTATACTCGCGATATTACGCCGAAGCGTGTAACGAGTGTCGGGTCCATCTCCGCGATTTAGCGCCGGAGCAACACAGCTCCAAAGAAACTTCATTGCGGTGGCGAGCCGTTGGTGACATAGTGACCGATTTGACCGGCCCGGGAATCGAACCTTAACCCTTCCGCACCGATTGTTATGCGTGCTCAACAACTAAGTTAACCGGCCGGTTATAGCTACATACCGTAACGAAAATAAGGTCATCATCAACAGAGTTTTTTTTGGGGAAAAAAACACATCAAACTTAAAATACCACTACATCGACTGTTGTGAAAGCGAACAAGATCTATAAACACTTGACCAAAAAGTTAATGGTCGAAACACTGATGGCGCAGTTTCAGTTCGTACAATAAAGGTACAGAATCCGCAAACGTTCGACTGACAATTCGAACTTCTCAACAGCGATTGCTCCAAGATGCTCTTCTAAACGTTTATTAGCAAATAAATGACTTTTTGTTAAATCAAAAAACATTCTTCGTCATTTCATCTATTGCTTCTGTAAGGTGCAAATTGTGCGAAAGTTAAAAAACTTGCGTAATTTTTTCTAAAGATTGCAAACTGGAATAATGGTTTTTGGCCAAACTTAAATCACAGTAAGTTATTCAATGTTTTTTCGTAAGGTGAAAGTATCATATTTTACAAACTCACTAAAGTCATAGAAAAAACTTGGATCAACTTTTATTTAGACCTTGAAAAACAGGGTGAAAATTTGGTTGAAATTAAGTTAGGGCAATGTTGCACTTGCTTAAGTGTTTATAATCTAAGGTTTTTTCTTATACCGGCCGGATAGCGTATTGGTTATCAACACGTATGGGGTTCCATTACAGGGGCGGTCAAATCGGACACAACCGCTCACCCGCTGCGATGTTTCTTCGGAGCTGCGTTGCCCGAGGGGCTACGCCGTGCAGATGGACCCCGCCACTCGTTACAAGCTTCGGCGTAATATCGCGGGTATATTGAAGATTTGAGTTGCTTAGTCTAAGTTATATCAAATTACTAAGTTATGTATATAGCAACTAAGTTATATATGTAACTTAGTTGTATTGAATTATACAATACAAGACAACACAACTTACCAACTGTGTTCATCACTTCAACTTCATCTTTATGGTTGTAGATAATAACAGCACTGGCGTTGTGGAGTTTAGCCATTCTGATCTTGTTGAAAAAATAACATTTTCCTCTTTCAATCATCGCTATCCATGGTCTGTCGCGAGGAACTTCTTTGATATTTCCGATGCCTTCAGCGCAGCCGAAATGCGTTTTCATATTGGGGTCTAAGACATGGACCAGTTTCCCCTCCACATTACCAACGACCGAATGGTGTCCGATTCGGGCCGTGGTTTCGTACAGAATGGTCGATTTGTCATTTTTGGAATGGGCAAAAACGATCGCTTCGCGCCATTTTTCTACCCGATAATGGGGGTGGTTGTTGATTGGCGGTCGATATGGTCTTGATTTATCGCTCTGCCAAGCTTGAATCATGCTTTGTTGAATCCGCATCGACTCCGTTAAACCCTTGTCCTTCATGTTGCTGCGTCGTTGATGATGTTTCCGATTTTGACCCGATTTGCCACGTTTTTTCAGCCCTTTTCCACCTTTTCGGTTTTTCCGATTGCGCTTTTTCGCTTCAGCGCTTTCTTGTTCAGAATAAAGAACCAAAACAATAACAAGAAGCCAAAAAACTAGCTTCAAAAACCTTAAAACGTTAAATTTCATTTTTGAAATAGTTTAGCAAGGACTATCAAGAAACAGCGCAAAATCTAAATTTAAGCATTTAAAAATAATTCAAGTGGCTGCACCCGCCAGCACCAAAGAATAACAGCGACCCCCCTCCCTAAAGATGAGCAGTTGCCCCCAAGTCAGTCATATTGGGGGAAAATTACCATACGGAGAAAAATAAGCCCGAGTAATTCTTAAAACTGGACGCTTCGAGAACTTTTTGTAGTGTAGGCTACTCAGTTTTTCAGTTTTGTGCTGCCTTGCTTACACCTGTTACACTGCTGAGTGCTGATGATGACAGCTGATTTCATGCTGTCGAAATGTCCAGTTTTTAAATTACCGGGGCTTTTTCCTACAAACTCGTTTAGTTTTTCTTTATTTGATTCACTTAACTATTTTCGCGTTTTTTATTCGTCAAATGCTATAGTTGCAGTGAGTTTTGTCCAATCCAGAAAACTGCAACAGCTGAACACGATCAATTCTTTCATCCACAAACTTACAGCGCTACATTAAATCGTTCGCGAGTGGAACTCACGCCTGGTGCTTCAAGGCTTTAATCGCGAATATAATCCCAGTTTTAATGGTAGCACAAAAACACTAAAAATGATATTTTGCTGCTCTTCGATCACATTTGAACTAGTCTCGGCTGCAATACTTATGATACATTCAGCTATGCAAATGACAAAGATATTAGTAAAAGTATTTTTGCTCGACTTAAATTTAGACTACATGTTGCTAAAGGTAAATTTGCAAGCTCAATTGCAGCTTTTCTGCTGTCGCGGTTCAAAAACCGTAACACAGTGACTATACCCCATCCTCTACTGCGAAGAGTTGCACTTCGGCGTTTGTAATGGTCGCTTCAGCGCATTTGTCTTAATCGTTGCCGCTTTTTTCTCAAAGCGCTCGAAGAAAAAAGTCGTTTGTTGACCGAAAACGCAGAGAAATGCAAATAATTTGATTTAAGCCACAAGCGCCTCTCACGCTCTGTTTCATCATTGCATTATGAAAGACAAAGAGTGTTTTTTAAATAAACAATAAACATATTTTTGGATTTATGAAGCGGTAATAATGAATTGCTTGCTATAGTAAAATTTAGCCCAAATGGATTTTTTCATGGAAAATAAATAAATAAAACTAAGAAAAGGGATGGGTTCAACTATTGTAAAGGTGGAATGTCTCCTTTCTATCACAAAAACCTTCCTTTCAAAAAAAATCAAGTCTATTTTATATTCGCGGGGCAACAAGTGACGCAGGGCCGGTACCAAGGGGGGCCAGGGGGGCCTGGCCCTCCCAATTGACATGCTTGGCTTCCCAAATCAACAAGCTTACTCTTTTGAAAACAGTGGCTTTTGTGCTTAATTTTAAACTTGGCCCCCCCTGATAAACGCTTGGCCCCCCTAAGTCGACTGCTGTGGTGACGGCTCTGGAGTGACGGGATCCATTTCCGCGGCTTAGCGCCTGGACAACACAGCAACGAAGAAACATCGTATGCTACCGGTGGCGACCCGTCGGCGATACTGTTTCAACGGTCCGAGATTCGATCCTTTGACCTTCCTCGCCGATAACGATGTCTTTAGCCACCTCGCCAACCAAACGTTTTCTTTGCGTCATAATAATTATCGTGGAAGTCTTTTATTTCTAGGTGTTAGGTCTGGCGGACCGGACACTGGGGTGCGAAAATGGGAAGTCGCTCGAAGTTTGAAATTTATAAACATCCTTTCGTATACATCAAATCTGTTGGATATTTACTTAAAAGTTGTTTGTGTTTTACTTGAGTCTGCAAGGGTTTTTGTATCCAATGCGGGAAAATAATCGAAATTTGTAAAAATTGTACCAAAATCACTGTTTTGATGTAGCAAAATTTTAAGCATTTTTTTCGTTTAAAATCTCAAATCCTTTTGTTGTTACTTGTTAGTACAGAAATGAACACTCCAATGTTCACGTCATCGCTGTCAGTCTGGATGGTCGTGGATTCGATTCCCGGGTCGGTCAAATCGAAAGCAGTGTCGCCAAGGGTTCGCCACCGGGCGCTAAGCCGCGGAGATGGACCCTGCCATTCGTTACACGCTTCGGCTTAATCCGCGAGTAAAATGAAGATTTGATTTGTTTATGAAGTTTGACTTGTAGGACGTAGTCCATAGAAACATCGAGTGCAAACTTATAAATCAAACGATTTTAGAAAAAAGAAAGAGATGCAAAATAAGGGAAAGAAGTTGAAATTGACCTTGCTAGTTATCTTTTAAACTATTTTAATTGTCATGTTTCTATATTTTGCAAACTATGATATAGCTATCAGACCCTGCAAGCATTGCTAATCAACGTTGTGACAATTTGACAAGTAAAATGATTACATTATCACTACGCTCTTCATATACTGCTGCATCTATTGCATGAACAGGAATCATTCGGAATGTAATAAATATAAGACGAAAATTGCTTAAAGAGAAAAAATGAAGCTGCAGTAATTCTTAACGCTGGAAGTTCGACGACATACAATCAGCTGTCATTATCAGCAGTGTAAGTAATGCAGTACAGAACCACAAAAGACTGAATTAGTTCAAAAATTTTGTACTGCCTTGCTTTGCAGCAACGGGTAGTCGTTAACGACACTGTGTTCAATTTGACCGGCTCGGGAATTAAACCCAAAGATCTTCCGCGCCCAAACCGGTGTCTTGAACCGCTGCGCCAACGCGGCCGCTAATTTTCGTTTTTTTTTTTTTTGGCAGCGAAATCATAACATCTTAGAAATTGAAATGATTTTTTAAAACAAACATTCGACAAACTTCGTGGTACGCGAAGCATTTGTTGAGTCAATGAAAGGGCGAAAGAAAAACTTCATTAAACGATATTAATCCGTAAATCCATCCTGTATATGATAGGAATGGATTTAATAATCCGCATTCTACATCCTGCTTTGTCTGCCGTATTCCCTCTTATGCTGCCGAGGGGAAGTCATCTTAATAATCTACTTGCTATATTAAAAGCTTAATACAGGTTGCCAACTTTTCTGCAGCTACAGGTAACAAAGACGTCTTGTGCACAGTCATGATCTTATTTAGAGGGAGGCCTGTGCAAAGAAACGAAGTATTGTAAAAAATAGTCCAAAAAATCAAATTTTCATTATAGGCCTACTTGCTGTGTTACGCCGAAGTGTGTAACGAGTGTGAGGCCCATCTCTCCGGCTTAGGCCCTGGGCAACACAGTTTCGAAAAAACGTCGCAGCGGTTGGCGAGACTGTGTCCGATTTGTTCGGCCCGGCAATCGAACCCGCAACCTTCCGCAAAGATATCGATGGAAATCAACCATTCTGACATCATGAATAAATCACAAAAAATTTCACCATATACCCTACATTGCTAATTTCAATCACGTTTTGTTTTATGACGTGATAATAGCAATTATTATGTTGTTAGAAGGTGCATTAAGAGTGCATAATTTGAGAAAGGAATACTTTTAACATCTGTTTATTGTTTTCACAAGAAAATCCTCTTTAAAACACAAAAAAAATTCTGATTTTATGCATTTAGGTCGATGCGCGCGGGGTTATCCAGAGAAAACTGACAGAAGTTGATCACCGGAACCAATGTGGTAAGCTCTTAATTCATTTGGATCTGTTTGGATAAGAATGTGCAAAAACAAAATGACGTTTCATTTATGTTATTGTTAACTCATAATTGCTGCTTGTCAATAGGGTTTTGCAGAACCTAACAGACGAAAGGCGCCGAAAAATGCGTCACCTTCACTAAAAGTCCATGTTTGGATATGTCTTGGTTGGTTCTTGTTTCAAAAAAACACATTGTCAATGATAGCACTGATAGAGGTTCTAAAAATGTTTTAAACAACTTTAGCCTGTGTCTCGCGATTTTTCGATTGTGACTCACAAATAGAAAACTTTGTCTCTATCAGTTAAGTTGGAAGTTAATCTGATTTTGCTGATGAAAGGGTCCCAGTGCTATTTTTCACGCAACGGGGGCGCAGACAGGCGATAAGTGCTTGAGAGATCACTGGGCAGCTTTTCCATTAGTTTCTGGCTAGCTTCTAGCACCTTTAATGCTGTTTCCTTCAAACATTTCAGCGTTGTTTCCTTCAAACATTAATCTAAAAACATCGAGTGGTTTTACCTGACAACCTATCATTTGTCATAATAAAGGCTTTTCTTTCCTAATTATCTTCCTAGCTTCTTCACAAATTTGGTTTTATTTTGAAAAACATTTTGTTTTTTAAAACTGGACGTTGCAACAACATAGTTTCAGTTGTTATCATCAGCAGTGGAAGCTTGGCGGTACAAGACTGAAAGATGACAGCTGAATCTGTGATGTCGAAATAATCAGTTTTAGGAATTACTGTGATTATATTTTTCTCCTTAGGTGATTTTCCACTGCATTATCACGTTTCACTACATTACCGCACTATAACATTTCAATAAAACGTTTCACTAAGTGCCACTGCATTATAACGTTTCACTAAAATTAAGTGTGTGAACCGTTTGAACTCGTCTATTATATAACTGTAAGTTTGTAAATTCATACACTTCCTAATTTTTAAAAGTATTCCTTTTAAATCAGTTTCAAAATTTGCTGTGATTTTAATTTTCTCCTTAGCGATTTTCGCTTTATAACTTATCTATTGTACTCCGAATTTTGTTTTTTCTTTGGTATCGTTGTAAGCAAAGTAAGCGTCAGGTTTGATATCTTCGCAGACTTTCAGGGGTGGTTCAGATTTTTAGAAGGGGTGGGGCAGGGGCTAAGAAAGGAAAATGCCTATTTCTGAGTTTTGTTTGTCTTGGTATAATATAAGTATATACCACTGCATTTGCATCAATACGTTTTACTAAAATTTAAGGGTGTGAGACCTTTGAACTTGTATATTACATAACTGCAAGTTTGTAAATTTATGCACTTCCTAATTTTTAAAAAGATTCCTCTTATGCCTCCTTTAAATTTTGACTTAGGTTTTCATTATTTTATAAAAACTAGTTGTGTTTCAAATGGTGAAAACATTTTTTGTTGTTTGGTTATAAATGATCATTGTTTTGAATAATTGATTGGTGGTACAAAACTTCAGGGTAGCTTTGAAAAAAAACTGTTTTCGTATTGGGCTTCAAGAAAAGAGTTACGATAGAGCGTTTCTTGAAGCCCAATGCGACAACAGTTTTTCGAAGCTATTTTTAATAATTGTTTGGTTGTGTTTCATTTTTGGCGTTTTTGTAGGAAACCTCAGACGCAAAAACCTACCGGTTATGACATTTGAAAATCTAATTTCTTGTGTCGATTTGGCTATTTAGAAAACTCGGTTATCTACTTAATCTGGCGACATCTTCGCGTGGGAAAAGAAAAGCGTCAAGCACTCACATTATGACGTCACTGAAGGTCAAAGATAGGCCGGATGTGTCGCATGCGGAGCTGGAACTCATGGAAAAATTGTAAATAGGCTGATAAGATGCTACTTGGAAGCGGTCTTTAAAAAAAAATTAAATCTTCATTATACTCGCGGTATTACGCCGAAGCGTGTAACAAGTGGCAGAGCCATCTACGCGGCTTAGCACCTGGCAACACAGAAACGTTGCAGCGATGGCGACACTGTGTCCAATTTGACAGGCCCGGGAATTGAACCCCAGACCTCTCGCACCAATAGCGATATGTTTACCAACTCGCTAACCGACCGGTTAAAACGGTCTTTTGTCAGGTCCTTCATCACTTTATTAAGTCATTGTCGTCAAGTCTCAGATTTTGCTGTTTCAAAATAAGCTTCAGAGTTACCCTGTTTTTCGCTGTATGTGCTGAAAATTTGTTTCTAATTAAAAAGAAAAGTTTTCAAGTTCTACAGGCATTTTACCTTTAGAGAAATTATTTTCACGTGTTTTGGCATTGATTGTGTTGATGATGCAAAATAGAATGAACAACAACACCACCTACCGGCAACAAAGTTGGGCTATAAGCATTAAACGCAGCATAATTATTTTCTTTAGTAGCCTACTTTTTCCACCGATGGACATAAAAGATCTTCAATATTGAGTTAATTTTTTGCTTGCTCTCGTTTGTAACGGGCAAAAAGCGAAACAATTGCTTGTTTTGTTCTTGTATAACAATGTGACGTAATGGTTGAAAAATCGCTATTGGCCCGGGTGGTTTGGGGTTCGATTCCAGATCAAATCAGCCACCAGCTTAGCCACAACTGCGACTGCGATGCTTTTTCGGAGTTATGTTGCCCAGGTACTGTGGAAATGGGCAGATTTTGATTTTTTGCAGAGTAGGCCACCCTAAACAAATCATATTTTGACAGTCAAATAGCAATAAACTATTTCGGTTCATCATCAAAACTGAACAAGTGGACGGCAGGACTTGGGGGATCATTGTTAGACTAATTTGACTTTCAATTTTTTACACATTTAGTGAGAAGCACATTGCGTCGTTTTTTTCCGGAACTACGTCATTGCCTTCTGTTGTACGCTACATTGTTTGTTTATTTAAACAATGCAAAGGAAACGGATTAAACAATTTATACAATTAGGACGCCATTTGTTTCATTTCGGACATCCGTGAAGCGCCTCGCGGGATTCCTTTGTTTTAAATTTTTGGCGTTTCCTCGAACAAGAAGCTCTACAAAGACATGGTTTTAATTCGCTGCTTTTGAAACCTGTTAAAATTTTATTCCTCTTAAGTTTTATTACAATTTTTGCTGTAAAATATCGACTTTTAAAACAAACACGAAATTTGTAATTATTTCTGAAAGTTTAAGCTGATACAAAACCATTTTTAATCTTTGAGAAAACTAAAACCACAGTAAATCTCAAAACATAGTTGTATCGACAACATAAGATTCAGCTGTCATCATCAGCAGTGTAAGCAAGGCAGCACAAAATTAAATGCTATTTTTCCTCCCTTAGCATATTTAGGGGACATAGGCGCAACCAGGAGGGGCTAAGGAGGTTGATGCCCCCCCCCCTAGCAATGACGGAGTACTCAAGTACTGCACTCGTACTCGAGAACCACTTTTGGGGTACTCGTACTCGCAACCCCTGGTACTCGGTTAGTACTCGTACTCGAAGGTCAATGTACTCGGTACTCGGTCACTAAAAAAGCGCCGAGTACACGATTACATTTGGCTTTCGCTGAAAGTAACAAACTAACAAACAAGGTGTACTTTCGATAGCAAACTACAGCCAATTAAACCCGCAAATGAATTGATGCGCCTTCTCAACATCCCAAAAACTGAAAAAACGTATTCGTTTATGTTTTTGCGACAAACTTTGAGCTGTTACAACTTAAAAATTGTTCTTTTGCTAAATTTGTAAAAGTAGCTACTCGTACTCGCACTCAAACTTTTTTACGGTACTCGAGTGCATTTTTCAATATCAGTGCTTGTACTCGTACTCGAAGTTTTTGCGGTACTCGTACTCGAAAGTTGAGTACTCGACTCCATCACTGCCCCTTAGCTTTATGAATGGCAGTAGATAAAACCGCTGTAAAAAAACTTCCAGTAATCGTGACAACAGGGGGGATGTGGGAGACGCATCCCCCTCACCATCCCAATTTTAAAAACGTTTTAGATAAATTCAATTTCGTCATCATTTTAAAACGTATTCGATAACATTAGGTCTCCGTCTTACGCCTTGGGCACGCTTGGACGAAAATGTGTGAACAAAATTCATCGCAGGGAAAGGTGGAGTCATGTCAGACAAAATTTACTTTTGTGACTCCAGAGCAAGATTAAGAATGTGGATTTACCAACTCTTGGTACAAAATTGTAGATAGCCCTTTGACTTTACAATGAAATTGTTTGTGATTGCAATAGCTCCAAGCATTAAGCCATAACTTACAAAAATGCAATGTGGTCTAGCACGTCCGAACTCACCCCAACAGTGGGGTAGGTCCGGACAAGCAGTGGGGTCGGTCCGGACAAGCAGTGGGGTAGGTCCGGACAAGCAGTGGGGTAGGTCCGGACAAGCAGTGGGGTAGGTCCGGACAAGCAGTGGGGTAGGTCCGGACAAGCAGTGGGGTAGGTCCGGACAAGCAGTGGGGTAGGTCCGTACAAGCAGTGGGGTAGGTCCAGACAAGCAGTGGGGTAGGTCCGGACAAGCAGTGGGGTAGTCGCGGACGTTAAAAAGAAGGCGAATTTATTGCGATGAAAAAGCGCTCTGCATCAATTTCCGCTGATAGAAAAAACAGCTCGTTTCAGTTAAATTCACATCTACACAGTTTCAAAAGTTTACAACAAAAAATTTAAACGAAATTAACCGAATGAAAGAAAGAGACTATGCATGATCTCAACAGTTTGGTAAAATTAAATGTTCTATTGTTCAATATTCAAGTTAAAAACCTAAAAATGGACGTCGAGAAGACCCAGTAATTTGTGGCACTGGCAATTTGATAACAACCTCTTCACGTGCTAAAATTTTCATATTTGATGTAAAACCGTTTTTAAATTTGAAAGCAATGATTGTTTTCACATGCTATTTCGAATGGTTTGCAATATATGTCCGAATTAAACCCACACTCAGCAGAACTAGCAAATGGCAAACTCTTCCTGCACAACTTGATTTTTTAAAAATTCATCTTGTCTGTGTGTTTTTTATATATAATATACCTGACTAATATCAATGCTAGACTTCAGCTTAAACTGCAACCATGCGAGCACAAACCCTTATTTCGTCTCATCTGATTTTACTTTTTTGTTAAAAATCGTAAATATGAAAACTACTTGATTTTGCTACCTAACCAATATCGCGAATGAAAGAGAAGATTGCGGTGACTGCTACAGATCACATGAGGCTGCAAAAATAAAACCGGAAGTGGTTGGTCAGAACTTACCCCGAGCCCGAAATAACCCCACATTCCTTTATTTGGTAAAGCACTCAGAATTAGGGGCAAAAAAAACAAAATTTGCCTGAAACTTGTTCAAAAAACACTAAAACAGTCATTGCAGACATAAATTTTCAAAAATTTTCCGGGGGAGCATGCTCCTATACCCCTTAGAGCAGGGATGTAAAAGCGGAAGCTGGAAGCGGTGGAAGTGGTCATATTTTAATGGCAGCGGAAGCAGAAGCGCGACAAGCATGCCGCTTCCGCTTCCACATTTGCATGAGTTAAATTTTTATCTTTTTTGCGTTTTTTGAAATACACTTTCGTTTGCTTTTTGCGAATTAATTATCTCTCAAAAAACGCTTGCTAAAGTTTGACCAAAGTCACGGTTCAGCGTGATGAAAAAAAAATGCGGTTTACGCTGCAGGGTACCAACGCACTGGTCGTATTTTACTAGTAAAATTTCGGTGAATCTGTTCGGAAGCGGAAGTGATACGTGTGGAAGCGGAAGCTGTTTGCAAATATACCGCTTCCATGTCCCTGCTTTTGAGCCATATTTTTGTTCCTCAATTTGCTTCAAATTAATTCTGCCTAAAAAATACGTTTAAAAAATGTCGAAAATTTGTGCCTCCGCCCTTGAACAAATTGCTGAATATGCCCCTGATATGAAACATTTTTAAAGTGCTTATAGGTTATTTATGCTCTTTTCAGGGTCTAAACGTCTAACATTTTTGTATGCAGTAAACAGTCTACCTGAATCAAAATTACATGCCCCCACCAAAATTTTATCGATCCGCTCCAAACAAACAATATAAATTTAAGTTTTACTGAGGCATTCTTAACAAATAATGATTTTCTATGTCCGAGAATATCGTTAATTGCGGTTACGAGCAAAGTTGAAACAACAAAAATTCAGTTTTCTAAGCTGATACCGGTATTGTAAATTAAACCATTTGTAAATTAAAACCGTTAACCGGTCAGAAAAACGGTTAACCGACCTTGCTTTGCTACCAAATCACCGAGAACGATAACTTGATAAAAAAGTGTTTTAAATGAATATGCCACAAGTGCCAGTGGAAGATCTCATTTTATTGTCTTCAAATTTGGTTCGATGACGTTGACAACAAGCACTGAGTCAAAAATTTCTGCAGTTACCAAGACTTCCTAATTGAAACTTTCCATGTTGAACATTGTGGCATGAATTTTTTCAAGTAATCTGCGTAATTTTTTTTTCGTTGAAATAAATATAGGCCTAAGCTTACCTTTGGTTGAAAAAAGGTTAAAAGACTGTTCGTGTGCCACTTTGGGATATTTCATAAACTAAACGTTCAGTTTCAACAAAAAGTTCGGACATAACGCTCAGCTTTCTTCTGCTTCAATCCACAGATATCGAGTTGAGCAAAAAAACTAGCCGTGGCTTTTTCTTGTTGAAATAGACGAGCCTCCGTTATCTCGCGAGCCAGTCAGGCATAATCAGGGGTGCCTTGGTGGGGGAGCCCGGGGGGCTCCGGCCTCTAGTTCTAAAAAATTGTTTTTAGGGGGGCCTAGGGGGGCTCTTAAAATCGGCCAAGTCGATGTGAACGTTATGACTTTAGAGCAGAAGTTCTTAACCTGGGAGGCGTAAATAGTTTGCAAGGGGGGCGTGAGCATAGCACTAGCAGTGACTTAATGATTGAACGTATATTTTCAAATATTTTTTCGTAAAACTTCAAAACTTGTTTCCCCGAAACAGCTGCATCCCGTTTAAGACGATTAAGACAATGCAAATAAATTGTTAGCCTATATTTTCTGCATGTTTTTGCAGCGAGGTGGGCAGTGCCATATTAAGGCATCTCCGAAGTTCGGTCCCCCCGGTCGGCGGAGAAGCAATCAAAGGGACCCCACAATATTTTTTTGTATTAGACTCAGAAAATTTCGTCAAAAAGTAGCTTAAAAAGCACTTTAATTGCAAATACATGATGTAAATTAAGCCTACAAATTTTCAAAAAATACAAAAGTTGGGGGCGCCTCTTCTGAGGAAATTTTGGATATGTCCCTTGAAATAATGCGGCTAATGAGTCGAAAAAGCGCGAAACTGCTAAAATGCTTGTAAATATCTTTTGGGGGTAGAAGCAATTAGGCTAACAGTCTTCACTCGGCACTGGTAGTGGGGCGTGGGCAAAAATAAGTAACGGAAGGCATCCCTGCTGGGCATAATAGCAGAAAATTGCGAGCTACAATGAAGTAATCGTAATCACAAAAATGAACGACTTGGCCTTACGAAAATCCTGGTTGCGTCCCGGTCGGGGGGTGATTGTGCCATGCCCCAGCCTTCCTTTTTCACCTTGGCTTATAGCAGTTATAGTGAAAAAACAACAAAACAATGTTGCTACTAAGTGACTGAAATATGCCAAACTCTTTTTATGGCTTTTGTAGAATTAGTATGGCTCTCAGCCCCCCACTTTTTAGTATTTCTCGCTACGCTGCTTCTGGTTGCAATGCACCGTAGGCCTACTGTAAAATAATCGAGTTTACTTAAAGTCGAACCGTTCGAACTCGAACAAAAATTGCTCTCATCAGCACATTAAAAAGCGATTAATTAAAACACAAAAAATGAATTTTGTGATACCTTGGCACCTAATCTTTGTTACAGAGGATCGAGATGCTTGGAGGCTCCAACTCGAACTGCTGCCCCCGAGATTTAGACAATGTGAGGCCCTAGGCTGGTTCAATTTTTTCTACTAAAAATCGGTGAAGACCATAAAAAGAAGGTCATCACTTCCGCAGAGGTCCAATTTTTCGCTAAATCAAGTGACAACCAAACAAATTAAGGGTCTTCATGTCCGCAGATGTCGTGTTTTCACTGAAAATATCGATGGAAGACCAAAAAAAAGGTCTTCATTGTTCGTGATGAGGCCCCTTATTTTCTCCGAGGCCCTAGGCTTCAGCCTGCCTAACCTATTGGTAAATCCGGCCCTGCCCCCAAGGATAAAGGGTATAGAAAATGAATGAATAAAAACACTGCGTTTGATCTGATGAATAATAACAATAATAAATAACTGAGTTTATTTTCAAATTATATTGAACTGAAAATTCAACAGTAATTGAGGGAGACTGCGAAGTGAGCTTGCGCTCTTCGAGTCAGCAACCACCCGTTATATGTGTCAAATGCGATCGGCTCCAGCCGCGAATCGAACCCGTCATGTAGGATCTGTTACCTGCGCGCGGTACCGCTAGGACATGTCGCTAACAAATGACAATTTGCGCATGAAAATTTTCGACACTCAATAGTCTCAAACAGCAGTTTTTTAATTGGAAATAATTGTATCAACTATACAATGCATAAAAATTTCTCTCACTAATTGTGAGATTAATTAAATTCATCGTTAAGTCATGTTAGAAACCCTTTAACATGAGCAGCTAAATCACTGATAAAATGACAGCAATACACATCAAGCAAAACCAAGCGCTTATCTCATGTAATTGCCTTTTTCTCACAAATTTATATACGCTCTTTCGCACAGTAGTTGACGTCTCCTACATGGTCTAGTGGTTAGGATTCCTGGCTTTCACCCAGGCGGCCCGGGTTCGATTCCCGGTGTAGGAACATGTTTGCATTGATGGTTCAGTGGTAGAATCCTCGCCTGCCACGCGGGGGGCCCGGGTTCGATTCCCGGTCAATGCAGAGAATTTTGTTGACAGTGTTTTTTTATTTTCATTGTTGCTTTTTTCGCTTATAAGCTTAGCGTTAATAAACTATTAACACATTCAAATCAACAGAAGGGATTAGCCGTGTTTGTCATAATTTTTATGACACAAAGATGTAAATGATGACTATCTTTTAGCTAACGAGGTTTATTTGAACACAAACTTTAGCAAGTAACTTTTTCATTTGCTCTGGACAGTATCATTTTTTCGTTAGACAGGGGAGTAGGATAAATCTCAATTATCAGCAGCTGACATTGCATTTTATTTCTGAGCCATATCTTCAGTTCAGACGTCAAACTTCACAAGTAGGAATACAATATATATGGGACGAAAATAGCTTAAGGAGGAAAAATACCGCTAGCAAGCGGCTTTATTTTTCCTCCTTCACAAGTAGGGTTGTGGCTATTCTTGCTGCATAATTACGCTATTATACAAAATAAATTACGTACCTAAATGGAAAGAGCTTCACTTCATAATATTAATTGCTGTTTTTCAACCAATGTTGCCTGTAATGAGAAACAATCGCACAAAAAAAAAATAATAACAAAGGATCAATCCTGGAGAACACTTAAAGAGTAAGTAAGGACACCTATAAAATACGTATAGTATGAGTTTTACTTCTACTCATTAATATTTGTGCTTCTGACTATGAACGTCTAAATAGGCCTTGGTTGACGCAGACTCCGAGGGTAGCTGATGCAAATACTGTGGTCCGTGGAGTAAGTTAGACATACTGAAAATCGGAAACATTTTTTAAAAAATCTGTGCACAAAGCGCCAATCAAAGTGATATTTCAGAAAGGGTGTGACACTTTCGCAAAAACAAATTCAAAACGAAAACATTATTTGTTTGGCGGAATCACGTTAGCATGTGTTAGACCTTGCAGTATATAATTTATCAGATCACAGTTGTTCAAACATGAGTTTCATCATAATATTGCACAGCAATTTATACTTCATTATTCTCAAATAATGGACACTTACGAAGTCTAGCCTTAACAACGCAACTCTGTCAAGCGGAAAATAGGTCCCATTAAACACCTTGGTTTTCGGGAAGAATCACCAGCTATTACATTATCCTCACCTTTTGAAAAAGTTCAAGTTAATAAAGATGATCAGGCAATAAAAATAATGGGGACTCGACCCCGCTCGTTTGACGTAAAGTAACCCCTAATTTTAACCTTAAAAAATATAACCCGACCCACTTGCAATGTTGGTATGTAAGCAGGAATGCCAGCAAAATAAATAGCGGTTTCATAACAAAAACATGTGTTTTACAAGATAGCTTACAAGGCATCTGTTATGTTACTTTGCTCCAAAGCAAATGGGCCTAACACAGTAGTAATTAGCCAGGTTGCTTTTTTTTGCCAAGAAGGAAGAATAAATAATATCGCGAACAGTAATAAGCAAGATTTATTTTTATTGGTAACAGATTATTTACAAAATTTTTTATCATTCATAAATATATAGTCCACGCAAATTGTTCGCTTTGCTATTCACCACTTTCAAAAATATTTTACCTTGATTAAAGTTCCCTTCGGCTCAGTGGCGTTGAAAACTAAGAGTTTATGTGGGGACAGGGCCGGGTTTAAACAATTAGAAGCCTCGTTTTTATTCGCCCGCAGAGATTGATTTCTAATAAAAGGTTTTCATGCCCTCAAAAAGGGCCAGTGGCCCGGTGCCCCCCAGCAACGACGCTGTTTGACTGTTTCATCTCTAATGAAGGTAATTATTATCTCGTCTAATTTTAGTGGGCTTTAGGCCCGACGTTCTTGATTCAATTTCTGCATCATAATCGATTTTTTCGACGTCATAAAGAAAAAAGTGATTGTGACATCAAGAAATTGATTATGACGCAGCTGGATCCAAGTACCGAGGATCTAAAGCCGAAAAAATTAACTTTGAATGGAATTTGTTTCAAAAAAGCTTAAATGGATGTCATAATAAAAAAATAAAAAAGCGATTATGACATCAATAAATTAATATAGTGATGCAGACAGCCCACAGGCCTTTGGAACCCCTAAAACTGGGCTTGTGGGCAGGGTATGTATTGACGCTTTTTGAGTGCCAGTAGTAGTTTTTTCTTGATGAAACTTTTTTTCATGTAGCTTTTTAAATCTTTACGAAAATAAAAATGCATCTTCGTTTGAGCACTGTTATTCAACCAAAAACTGACTGAACAAACATCATTTGCAAACGATTAAAATCCATATTGTTTAACTCCGATTTACTGACGAAAATATCAGTTACGGATTGTAGGTGAACCGCGGCCCCAAGGTCACGATGTTAATTATAATTAAAGGCTCAAAATGTCTGACAAGGTTTAAAATTAAAAAGGCGAGTTTAAAAACAACAAAAAAGTTCAGAAAAATATCTTAGTTGAAAGTTATTTGGTTTCTAAGCTTGAGATGAATGAGACTAAATCAAAATGCAGAAGAAATTTCCGCCCAGTAGTGCAGCTTTTAAAAGCGTTAACTACAAAGGCCAAAAAAGAGTCTGGCATATTTCAATCACTTACCGACATTTTTTTCTAAAAGGCAAGGCCAAAAAGAGGGTGAGGGGTAAGGTACAATGCCTCCCTAAATACGCTACTGCTTCCACCCCTACGAAGCAATAATGTGATTACTACAATACCCCATTCCAATTTCTCAGTGGCGTATAGCCAGGGGGCAGCACTTTCATTTCAACAAATCCTATTCTGTAGGATGCCTAACATTATTATGAAACACGGTGACGTTTGCAATTTTCGGCGTAGGCTACAATAATTCGTCCCCCCTAATTATTTTGCGGTGGTACGCCCCTGCGTCTTTTCAAGACATGATTGTTTAAACAATGAAGCAAATTTCAGGCAGCCGTCAATAAGCAAGAAGGAACCGTTATTGCCGTAGCTATACAGTGCGTGAGGGTTCATTAGGCCACTTAAATTAGGCATAGCATTGGCCTTCCCAAAAAACATATATGCACCATTATATAGCAATACGTCAATCGTATATAGCAATGTCAATCGCAAGCGAAAAAGCAATTTGTATGAAGTTACTTCATTTGAAAATAATTTAAAGGAAATGTCTTTTTTCATATCGTCAACACGATAAAGAATGCGATAAGATGAATGAAATAATAACAACGGTACAAAAAAGGAAAAAGGCAACAAAACGATTAACGTATGGCATGGAAGTAGGAGAAGAGGAGGTAAAAAATAGACATGGCTGCAACTCTCAGAAATGAACCAAACTATCTTTTTTTAAGCCACATAATTGCAGGTTGAGTTTCTACATGAGTGAATTATATGCGTCATAGAAGATGAACTAGCTGAGCGTCGAGCCCGCGAAACCACTTTCGAAGCCCTAGGCATCAACCACTAGGCCAACTCCATATGCAGAAATGAACTAAACTATCGGAAAAAATCGCGATTAATATATTTTAACTCCACCAGCCGGTTAGCGGAGCTATTAAAGACATCGTTATCGCTACTGGAGGTCTGGCTTCGATTCCAGGGTCGGCCAAATCGGACAGTGTCGCCAACGAATTGCCACCGCTGCGACGTTTCTTCGGAGCTCTGTTGCTCAGATGTTAAGTCATGGAGATAACCCCGCCTCGTGTTTCGACGTAGAATTGAGAAAATACATGGAAATGAAGGTTTGATTTAACTTTTTCTTCATTGGAAAAATTTTTGATTATTATATTTCAACTCTCCTTTTCTGTTCACAAGAAAGCTATGAAAGCATCCTGGGACATTGCTTGCATTCGTTGCCTCTTATTATATTGTATAACACGCCAGCGTTTCGTCCCTTTTTCAATACAAAACAGTAAAACTTGACATACCGGTGTATCAAGTCTTCGTTATGCTCACGATATTACGCCGAAGCGTGCGACGAGTGGCGGGTCTAATCACTGCAGCTTAGCGCCTGGACAACGCAGAAATTTTGCAGCCGTGGAACTGTGTCCGATTTGACCGCTCCAGTAATGGAATCGTAGACCTCCCGCAGCAATAGCGATGTATTCAACTACAAACCAGCCGGGACAGCAAAACTTGCGCAATCAATAGAACAGCGAAATTATAGCTTAAAACTTAAATATCAGTTCCATAACAACTTGAAATAAAAACAGGTCATTTTTGGCTTTTCAGCGGTCATGGTCATTACCACCAATCACTAAACAATTGAGCTTCGAACAACGCGTTTCGGGATGTTTCCGTCAACCTTCGTCAGTTTGTCACATAGCAATCATTTGTTGTTGCATACCGAATAGTTCGCTGCCAGGGTCATGGCGGGATTACATAATGGTGACTGGCGTTATTTTAGTTTCTAAATTGTGAAAAAAATGCGAAGCCCTAGGACCCTAAAATAAATTTAGTGCACGAGTACCATCTTGCGGTAGCACTCTTCAGAAATTTTTCCGAGTTAGTGATAGAAAACGTATTTAGTTGCATATTTATCCTCCTATGACGAAAAAGAAATCAAAGCGCTAGAACAGAGGTTCGTTTCCTCTTTAAGTTCCCCTAAGAGGTAAAACAATCAATCCGAACCCCAATAAGCTGGAACGAAATTAATGGTCTTTAGTTTGATTTAAGACTTTATTATTCAGTGATAAGGATGAGGCTTTGGCCCCCCTTTTATTTGACGTATAAGACTTTTTTTAGAAATTAATCACTACGGACCAACAAAAGCGGAACATCTTTATGTGTGTATCCGGCCATCGCTCAGCTGAATTCTTCGCTGGTTACGCCCCTTCATCGAAGGGCCTACCCCTAGAAATTTCCCTGTGAACTTTAGGGGTTTGCAAAGCCCAGGTTAAGAACTACTGCGCTAGAACGATCTCGCTTAGGAATTGCCAGCCATCTGTCTACCACTCGAAAATTGGCAATCCTGCCAAGTGCTTTTCCCAACAACACAAGAAAACTTGCCGGCTTGTTCTCCACATTATCTCTTTAATTTTGAGCATCAAGCAGGGAAGTTGTGAATACCAATTAGAAAGTCATCGGTTTGATTTAACACTTGCCTTATTCTTTGGAAAGTTCGCAGCTTGGCGTTGGATGTTGTTGCTTTATTCTCTTGAAAGGAAAGTTCAAAGATTTGTCGGCAGCGTGGTTCGGAGCGTCGTTTTTACGACGGCCATGATCGCAAGGTTGATGGTTCAACTCTCACCCAAGTCTTGTTGTTGCGTCCAAGGATACAATGCTTCACCATGATTATTCTAGTTTGGCGAAATCTAACGCGAAGCAAATTAAAGAAGTCAGAAGAAAAATTCAAGTGGAAAACTCGCAATCAAGGGCAACTCCTAAGCGAGTCTGGATTCCTCCTATGCATAGCGCCTCCGTCGCTTTCTCGTGACAGGAGGATAAAAATGAAATTAATCAGAAATCACATCATGCTCACAAACGCCGGACTAAAATTTTTCAATGTCTTTGTCCGATGGAGCTTTAAAGGAATAAGGCAGGGTTCATTGGTTTTACGAAGAGGACAATCAAATCATTAAACTCGCGGTATCACGCCGAAGCTCGTAACGAGTGGCGGGGTCAATCTCGGCGGCTTAACGCCTGGGCAACACACCTCCGAAGAAACGTCGCAGCGGTAGCGATCCGTTGGTGACACTGTGTCCGGTTTAACCGGCCCGGAAATCGAACCACGACCTTTCACACCGACGTCTCTAACTACTACGCTAATAGGCCGGTTCACAAAACATTACCCACCAAATAACAGACTGTCACTACTCTCCGCTGTTTCCTCCAAGTTTTCAGCAAGTGCGATTTGCCCAAATGTAAATTTTAATAAAACATTTGCCCAATAATTTAGAGGGCTTTATAAAGTTTGATCTAATTTTTGCCTCAAAGCTGAGTTTTCGAGTAGGGAACTTTCGTTTTGCACCAAACTTTGATTCAAATTTGGCCACAAATCACCATTCCAATCAGCAAGCTTCAAAAAAAATCGGAGAATTTTGCACCTTAGTGGGACACAATGCTATTGTTTATTAGACTGTTACTTCTACACATAAACTGCATTTGATTGTCAACAAAAAAGTTTATTCGCAATAAGCTAAGATTACACATGATCCAAAATAATAAGCAATTCCAAAACTTACAAACAGTTGCATAGTGTAGGAGTTTGAATGTTTCATAGTAAGGGCCCAGTTATCCTGTCCAGTGTCCACCTGAAATGATTCCACAAACCAACTGCTTTCTGCGTATTAATCAGTTTTTTTGATGTCACGTATAACAAACAAATATATTAAAGATTTAATTGCGAAGCAGAAAGCCGGTCGGTCACATCAAAATGGGGGAATCCCGCTTTCCAAACAGCACAAGTAAACTAGACAGCTTGTTCTCCGCAGGAAAGCTCTGAATACCTATTTTACATCATGGGTTTGACCAGACCCGGAATCAAACAAGAGTCTACTCTACAGCTACAGCAGCAGACGCACTTACCACTCCGATCATCTTAGCTGTAACGTAGAAATATTTCTTTTCGATTATTGTGCGAGAGACATAGTTAAGAATGGGTTCGTGTGACATGCTTTCGATCGAACGGCTTCGCACACTGAGGACAGGTTAAGGAAGAAGTCACATCAACTAAACAGCTTCTGCACAGTCTATGACAACACGGAAGAGAGTACTGTGACGTAAGTAATGAGAAAAGCGTTCTACATTTGCAACATCGTAAAGGGTTATTGGAAGTATGCTGTATTCGTAAAGTTCGACGATTAGTGTGATTTGGAATTACTTCATTGGAACTTTCAGAAGCTTGTTCATTCAGTTTTCGCGACAAAATATTTTCGTTTTTACGCAATTGTTCATCTGCAACAGCATAGACACCATTTTTGCTGCAACCAGATTGACTGTACTCGCCATTTGAAGACAGGTTATTTATTTCGTACTGATCTAATTTTAACTTTAATGTTACGTTGGGTACCGGTTGATAGGTCTCTGTAAATGCAATACCAGTAAATGGGTCACTTGGGGGTCGACCCCATTCTGCCTGAGATAAAATATGTTTGTCTAATGTACTACGATCAACGGTTTGTCCACTAGGTAGCAGCACTGGGTTTCTCATAAGCGAAAACATTAAAGGGTCAATAAATTCTTTTGGAATTGAAGACAGAGAAGTATTTTTGAAGTTCTTAGCATCATGTTCATTTAGTTTCACGGTGCTAATACTAGTAGTAACAAGGCTGTGGCGGTTTTGATTGCACTGTGCCCTTTTAAATTCTTTCCATTTCTCTTTTAATTCTTTAACTTTCGTTTTGTTGCAAAAATTAGCTGGAACGCCCCAGACTTCTAAGCAACGAACAGAAGGAACACTACCGGTACGCATACTCATCACAGCAACTTTTAACGCAACGACATGGTGAAGTTTTCCTTGCATTTCCACCACCAGTTGCTGATCGTTGATACGAGGAGAATCATTGATGTCACAAGAAGATTGAAAATGTTTGTTTTTAAAGCAAATTGAAGCAGACTGACAAAGCTCCACTGTACCAGCTCGAAATGTTACCTCATCGGAATCTATTGGACGTTCAGGTTCAGAATTTCTAAAAACAGAAACCTACTTTCAGAAAACACCTATGTTACAGAAACACTACTATAAAGCGGCTACAGGCCAACCTAGGGTGTTGACATTTAAGTTGGGATGTCATTCCACACATCTCTAAAAAGTCCCTTAAATTAAGGCAATGCCAAGAGCATCGGACGATTTTTTTAAAAATGCTTTTTGCGAACACCAACTTTGAAGTTACATTAACTTTAGGTCTCTAACCCTATTCCCAATCTCCCCACCCCTGACTGTACTCAAACACATCTAATTTTTACATTCAAGTTACTGCTGATAACATCATACCAGCGTGTTGCCAACGCCACTTAAAGAAACAAACAAGCAGTCCCGGGCAGCAGCGTTTTGATAACAGAATCAAGTCCGGTGCTCTAGACACTACCTTTAATTAATTTGCATTGTTCTTTTGTTTTATTTCAAGCCACTTAATCGCAGCTTAGGATTTTTGTGGTAGTGAAGTACATGCATCATGGAGATGACTTAGTTGAGCATCGAACCCGCGAAGCCAGCTTCGGAGCCCAATGCACCAACCACTCGGCCAACTCCATGCATTGTTTGGAAGAACATCAATCCTAAAATTCACTCAACAAATAAAGATGCACAATTTTTTAGTACAAGAGCAACGAATCAATTTGCATTAATACAGCTCAAATGGCCCAGTGGTAAAAGCGTCCGCCTCTGGAACTGTAGACTTGGGTTTGATTCTGATTTGTGTCAAACCAATGACCTTAAAATTGGTATACTCACACCTTCCATGCTTGACGCTCAGCATTACAGGGACAGTAAGGAGAACAAATTTTTTTGCTGAGCTGTTGGGAAAGGCATTTTGCGGGATTTCCCCATCTAAAGTGGTAGAAAGGTGCACGGCAATTCCTAAGCGAGCTCCTTATAGTGCTTTGATGGCTTTCTTGTGATACAAGACAAACATGCAACTAAATACAACAAGTGCATGCAGCTTGTATTCTTCAGTTTCCAAATAAAAATCCCATATAACTTTGGATCTCAAGAAAAACAGTACAGGCACTTTTTGTACATTAAAAATTGCAAAGTTACTGCTGCTTCTACAATCTATAGATGATTTTTGACATTTCACTTTGCTGTTTATGAAGTATTAATCAAGCAAAGATAGCCTAACTGTAGTGAAGCACCTTTGCAAGAGCCACAGACTTGAAACACTGACCTTGTGATAACAGTTTTTGAAGAAGGCTTTCAACAACTTCACAAAACTCACAAATGAATACAAACAACAGACGAAAATAATCACTGCAAAATTACCAACAAATTTTATCGCTAAATTAATAGATAAGATCGCTACTGGTTGGATAATTGTCACCAATGAGACGTAATCGTTTGAAACGTCGTTTTTCTGACGACCACGACTGGCAAGATTGATGGTTCAACTCCTACCCAAGCCTCGTTGTTGCATCGTTGAATAAGATGCTCTATGATAATTATCCCAGCTTGGCGGAATCTAAGAAGTAGCATATTAAAGAAGTCAGAAGCAAAACTCAAGTGGAAAAATCAAAAACAAAGGCAACTCCTAAGTGACTCTGGATTCATTTTATGAATAGTGCTTTCGTTGTTTTCTCGTGACAGGAGGATAAAAATGAAGAAATCAACCAATCACTGCCAAGTTACAAACAAATTTTTTTGCAGATTTATGGATGGACAACTTAGCTAATAACATCAAATTTTTCTCACCTGCTACTATTTAAAACATAAATATTTACAACTTTTGCACATTGTTGACCAATAAAAGGAGTGATAACAATATATTGCACTTGAACTGGAATGACAAATTGAACTGTTATGAACACAGGGGCACGAGCAAACCTTTCTGCCTGAAATCCCTGAAAAAACAGTAGTTTTGGATCAATTTAAACATATAACCTTATTTTAAAATATATATATTAGGTTTAGAAATGATAGATTTCAATCATTAAAAATGGGGGGGCACAACCATACAAGCCAACACGTGTCTAGCTGTCTAGCATATTTTAGTGACTTTGCAACATTTACTTTTTTTTTATTGAAAGGCAAAGTCAAAAGGGAAGTGAGAGCCATGGCACATTTGTATCCCTTCTCTAAACATGTTATTGGGTCAGTTATCAGTACAGACTATTGCAGATATCACAGCATAGACTAGCATACCGAGAATAACAATGTCAATGCAAAATGTTACAATGAATTCAATAATAACACTCCACAGCCCAGATTTGGCAACATAAATTAGGGCTTAAATTAAAGGGTATTTATTCGGACAGAGCTTTAGCTTAGTTTAATTGATTCATAACCAGAGCGGACTCAGCAATCAGCATGACCAGTATATTTTACAAGGCTGCTTGCTGCCTGTTCAGTGTTGATGCGACAGCTTAAGCATAAGCTTATTGCACCATATCTACATTTCTTATCCCTCAAAGCCGAATTTTTTCTGTAACAAATGAAACTCTTGCTCAAAATTTCCTCTGTTGTTAATCAGTATTTACTTACAATAGACTATCAGAATTTATTTGCTGATGCAGACTACCGGTACCTTGGTACTTATACTGTTATAGTATATAGCTGTGAACACCGATCCTGGGCTTTTTTTTTCAAAATTTGACTTCGGTCAATTGACCAACTGTCTTTAAAAATTTCAGTCATTGCAATTGTTTTTTTTTTTGGTCATGTTTGAAGTAACAAGACCTTGAACGAAATATGCACCTGTACACCTACTCCTTTGTCACCGCAACACAAATAAAAACTATTTCGATCAGTTTGCCATCAAACTGCAAACCTGACACCGTGAAACTGATGGGCCTAGTCCAAGGGCATTGGAAGGTGGAGACTGAAGCCCCCCCTACATTGTCTTTAGCTCCCCCATAGAAATTTTGAGCCCCCCTTTCAAAAACTTATTACTACAGTACACCCTATAGCACTGAAACGATGGCTTATGGGGTCACTAAATGTCATTCGTTTCTTTTCTTCATTGATACCATCAAAGCAATGCACTAACTTTTGCAACTTTGTGACAAAGGTCAGCAAAATTGCAATAACTGTTCAATTTTCCGGTAACTTCGTGTACAAAGCTCTTAGCTTTATTATGATGTCACAGTTAAATTTTCTCCAATTTTAAAAGAAAGTTTTGGGCAACAAAATATCAAATTACAATTAGCTAGCTTACCCTAGGAGCAGCAGCATAGCAAGAAATTTTAAAGGAGGGGGCATAATTTTCACATTCTTTCAAGCATTTTTTTTCAGCAGAATTAATGTGAAACTGATTGGGAAACAAGAAGAGCTCTAGAAGGTATTCGTACGAGGGCAAGCTCCTCTGGAAAATTTTTGAAAAATATATATGCTGTAATGGCTGTTTTAGAGTTTTTGAGTATTTTTCAGGCAAGTTTTGTTTAAATTTTTTGACCCTAATTTTGAGTGCTTTGCCAAATATGATGCTTTTTGTTCGCACATTTTCGATTATGCATGCTTAAGGCGTAAGACTTATTGCTATCGGAGAGGTTAGAAATTATGGAAAAATTGTATACATCAGAGACATTTTTGAAAATGGCTGATGGATGGTTGCATACCCTCATCCTACCCCCCTGGATCCACCCCTGGCCATAAGCTTAAGAAACCATCAATATTTCAGTCACTTGGCACCATTATGTTTGCTCTTTTTTACTAGAAGGCAGAGTCAAAAGGGGGGGACACGGCGCAATGCCCCCTCCCCCCTTAAATATGCTCCTGCGTAGGAGCCGGAGACCAGGAGCTTGTGAACGGATAAGTTTATTTAAATGAGGTTAACACGTTTACAAACTAACGATCTGGCTTCTCTGTGTTATGTTAGCCAGAGGAAAGCTTGAATTCATCAAGCACTCTCCAAGTGTCTTTTATTAAAGAGAAGTGCACGATACACCTGATGTATGTTGCGAAAACAAGGGGCCTGGGGGGGTTTGCTCGTGTTATGCAGTAACTCTTGTTGGTAATAGATCTGGTAGCATAATTACGATGATTACTAGCAGAACAAAAGTAGTTTGCCACATTTTTAGGAAGGCTTTGATGAAAATATGGGATAATGTTTTTGTGCATAATTTCTCCCACTTCAAGGTTGTTCACGCAAACGAAGTCAGCTGCGATAGCAAAACTACTACTAACTCTACCCTAACCCTAATCCTTCCCAAACCTAACCGCACGAGCTTGCCAAGTTACATGTAATAGTTTCCGATTCATTTATAAATCAACTAATGTGGAATCATTTAGGAAGCGTCTATTTCACCGAAAATTCCGGTTACCGAAGTTCAAAAATTGTGGTTTGCGGAACCGGAAACATCCTTAACGGTTTCCCTACTGTGAGAGTCGCACTACAGGAACCGAAAACGGTTACGCAACTACAATTTTTCAAACTTCGGTAACCGGAATTTTCAGTCAAATAGACACTTCGAATCATTTAACGTTTGTGGTACCAACTAGAATGACCCTGAAGTGGGAGAAATTATGCGTTAAAACATGGTAGTGTCTATTTTGCTGTTAACAGCAAAATAGCTTTTAGGACTATTTTGCCGTAAGCAGGTAAGTGACGTCGTGGGTTTTTAAGCGCCATTTTGTGCAAGGCTGCCATGACTCCTTGATAGCTCAGTGGATAGAGCGCAGCGTATAATGGGAAGAGCTGCACTAATTTTGGGTTCGATTCTCGTCGCGACTTCGGTTTGTTTTGCTTCGGTGGCTTCGGTTTGGATTGCTTCGGATTCGTGTGACCTGGGGTTAACAATCAGGTTCGTGAAGACAGTAGAATACAACAAGATGTAATATTTGTGTGACATGGGGTTATGTAGCTGCGGCAAAATAGACCTAATACTGGTAGCTATTATGCTGTTAACGGCCAAATAGACACTGCCTTAAAACATTATCCAAAAATATGAGTGCATAAACTCGGCCATTTCAAGCTTAAATATATCATTTGTTCGTAAAATATTTTTGGATTTGCATAGCTCACTCACGTTGACATGATTTTTTAAGCACTTAAAAGCAATGCTAAGTAGCCCAATTAGGCAAATCTGAATAAACCCAGAACCAACCATGTACACGGTAGTCTACAGGTCTAGTAACCTCAATGAGCCTAAAATCTAGATAGAGTGGATAAACAGATAAACATTTTTTCACTAATTTGAGAAAAAAAAGGAACGCACAAAAAATAACAAAAGATCGATAAACGAAAAGGAAAGGAAGCATCAACTAACCAAAACAGTTTTGGGGTCAAGGTGCTTTCTAAAGCACATCATTACCTTTGTTTTGCTACTTAATTCCATTAAATTTTCAGCTTCAAATCCATCAGACGATATGCATGAACACTTTACTTTTGATTCCATTAGAGTAGAGCAAAAATTCATTTTTAATTAGAAGCTGTCTACTTCCACAGCAGTGTTCCTTCTAGGATTTTGATTAGTGCGAATTTGCCAAAATGATAAATTTATTGAAATTTTTGCCCAAAGATTTCACTACTTTGAGGACCCCTTTTACAATTTTTTTGCATTAAATTTGCTTTTCCAAGATACAAGCTACAGTCTTGCATTAAAATATTCACGTTTTTTGTTTAAGTTTTTCAGTTTTGCATTTTATAATATTAATTTCTGGTTCAAAATCAGTAAAATCTGCCCAAAAATTTCGCATTTTCCTCAAATTTCTCACTCTAGAGGGAACACTGTTCCATAGTTCAAGGTCCGGAAACGCATTCCAATACAGAGTAAGGGTCTAGTCTAGAAAAAGCCGTCTGCATCTAGAAAAAGTTGTACGCGTAAGGCAACGAAGACGCAGACGGCTTATTCTAGATGAGACTCCAGAGTAAGCCTAAGCCTGCAATAAACTAGACTACTTCCGTTTTAAGAAAGGCACTAGAGTCTACTGGCTGTTGGTACCGGCTTGTAAAGCTTGCCAGAAACTTCATCACATGGTAACTTCGCCACACTTTGAGAGGTGAAGGGAGATATGGGGAAGTTTGGGTATAGATGTAGGGAAGTTGGGGTGTGGGAGGAGTAAGGGGAAATGAAGCAAATGGTGTAGGGGGAGATGTGTGGGAGTGCGATAGGGCCCCACACCTCAACACACTTCTCTACTCTACCGTCAACAGGGGTGACTTTGATCACTCGTAAAACTTCAGCCATTCAGTACAGATCGCCTCTTACCGGTACAGCTACAACTTCCAAAATTTACTGTTACACTTGACTGATTCGCTTTTGAAAACAACTTCGCTTGTTTCACCTGACGTCACGTGCAACGTCATATCGCCATCTAACGTGTGATTAAAGTCACCCCGCACATGGGGTGACGTTGATCAGAAATACATATCTACTAGAGATGAGCGGACTGAGAGTTTTTCCACTCCGAGTCCAGTCCAATATTTTAAAATGAAAATCCAATCCAATCCGACTCCGAAAAAAAAGGCTAAACTGAGAGTCCGCAGTCCAATCCTAGTCCAAACTCAAAAACACTTGACAAAGATTTCCAATTGCTTGCTCATGATCACATTTTCACATAACAATTAACAACCTCTTCAATCTAAAGTCAACTTACTGAAGCTACTTATTGGTCTATATCAGTGGTTCCCAACCTTTCTTTAGTCACGGACCCCTTTCAATTTATTCTCAAGCTTACGGACCCCTACATTTTTACGGCCAACCCTAAACAAATAATTTGGTGAACTAGGAACTTTAGAAATTTTACAAACGCAAGCGAATTTTAAATGTGATATTGTAGACAAAATTAAATTACAAATTGCTCTAATCATAACATGTTACATTCAAGAACCATCCGAAAAGTAACTTCGAAGAATACAGGTACCTTCGTGCAACAATGAGAAGTCTGTTTTTGTCTTTTTTGTACCAAGACATTGAACTGAGGTTTGGTGGTCAGCGATTACGCAATATCAGGACCGAAACTAGGCAATGTGCCCCCCCGAAATCATCTTTCGGGGCCCCCTAAAAACTTTTTTTTGGATGATGATACAAAAGAGCGAGCTCCAAAGGAGCGATGCCAACCTAGGGGGGTCTGGGGGCATGCCCCCCAGAAAATTTTGCGAATTTGACCTTATTTTGGAGGCTTTTTGTGCGTTTTAAGCCTTTAAAATTGCTCACTTTTAACAAGCGCCTTTCACTTGAGGATGAGGGGCCCTCGGTATGCCACCAAACGTTTGTTTGCTAGTTTTGCGACTGCTATTTTTCGAAAAATTTGCAGGGGGGGCCCCCATGGCCAAAAGCATAAACATGATATGGGGGCCCCACATCGCGTGAGTTAAGACAAAAGATATATTGAATCTAAGAATAGGCCTATTTAAGGCACCTATATCATACGTTGAGTTAATAGTACTACGTACTGACTATTTACGGGGCTCCCTTTTTGTGCGGGGCCCCCCCTGGTTGGGGGGGTTCGAGGGGGCGCTAGTATCGGCACTGCGCAATATTTAGGCAAATAAAGAAACAAATCAGCCTACCGTCCTACATTATTTTCGTACGTAAAAATTGCTGCCTTGTGCCAATTAATTACCAAGAAATTTCTTGAATGTAGTAGATTAATTTTGTCAAATGCCAATGCACTCACGGACCCCCGGCAAGCTTTTCGCGGACCCCTGGTTGGGAACCACTGGTCTATATGCTGCAAAATGGTTTTTAAGTGTTTTTCAGAAGGAGATATAATGTAACCTAATCTGTAGAGAGTCCGACCGGGTTCGATTCAATCAGCACTAAGCTACAGTTCGGATAATCCGGCTCCAACAAAAAAACGGCACAATCCAGCTCAAATCCGGCTCCAAATCCGATCCATGCTCATCTCTAATATCTACGTTTGAGCAAAGTAACCTCTTTTCAGGGTTGACTTCGATCACTACAATATTTTTAAAAACGTGTAAGGGACTGTAATTTACGTTTTCAGCTTGATATGAAGAGCAATATTAGCGATATCAAATCGCTGGTAGGGCAGTGAGTAGGTGTTTGGTTTTTGGCTTCAAAGCGCTCGCTCGTTTTGTGAGTTGGTTGGTTTTTTTTTCAAACTGAATTTTTATTTTGCTTAGGCCTATATAAAAAATGGTGATCACGGCGAAACATAATATTGTAATGATGGTGAAACATGAATTACAATTGGCATAGGCCTATACCATAATACCAATATGCAATAAAAAAGCCAAAAATTGTGTTTTAACGGTATTAAGAAACACGAGTTCGATAGTGTGAAACGCGAGTTTGATGCAATCCATACAATCCGTAATCCGTACTATTTGAGAGCGCCTGTTAGCGACTACTAGATCTAAAATTACTCTCATCGACCTTCTTCGATAGTGTGGAACACGAGTTCGATAGTGTGGAATAGAGATGGCATGGGCCGCTAGGAGACGCGCCAACGAGCCGTTAACTGGTTTTTTTACTGGGCCGCTCACGGCCCGGTTCTATCTTTGTTTATTTCTAGACCGCTAACGAGCCGCCAACACTTTTTGAAATCCCTTTAAGTGTGATTAATATGATTAAAGACTCATAAAAAGAATGGGCTTTGGGCGGGCTGGGCTTTATTTTTGGCATGAGTTGCCGGGTCGGTTACGGTTACTGGACTAGAGGTTCCTGGCCGTGGGCGGTGCGGGCCTCAAAAAAGTCAGCCCGAGCCATCACTAGTGCGAAACGCGAGTTTGATGCAATACGTACAACTTGAGAGCGCCTGTTGGCGACTAATAGATCTAAAATTATTTCAAAATAAAACAGAAAGCAAAGCCAAACCGGAAAAACAGATTTTTGGTCAGTTACAAACCTTTTTTTAAAAGTGATCAAAGTCACCCCTGTTGACGGTATATCTCGCCACATCTCCTTTCACCTCCCCCACACTCCAACACACTTCCTTACACCTCCCCCCACACTCCGCATATCTCCCCCTCACCTCTCTCCACATCTATCTCCACACGCTTTCACCCTCACCCCAACCGAGAAGTGGACACAATTTAGTTAATCGTTAATTCGTTAATAACGAAGCTAACATTTTTCATTAACTAGTTAATTCGTTAAATTTCTTTTTAAAATGAACGGACTAAATTAACTTCCGTTAAGGCTTGATAACTTCCGTTAAATTTTTGTAAACGCTTATTTCTCTCATTGTTGGTTACATTTAACATCAATAAACTAGCAAAATACGACCAATTAGAGATAAAAACAACGAAACATATTGCTTTGAGAGCAGAAAAATTGCTTAAATGCTTACGCAAACAATGATATTAACAAATTTTAAGCTTTTTTTTTTTAAAGAAATGCTGTTTAAAGTCAGATCAACTTCCATTAATTGAAGCTGAATTTAACGAATCAACGTTAACGGAGGTACATATAACTGTGTTAACGAAGTAGCGGTTAACGAAGCTAACGTTTTGCATTAACTTGCCCATCCTTGACCCCATCCTCACTCCCACACTTCTCCACACCTCTCCCCACATCTTTCCTTACCTCCCCTTACACCCCAACACACTCTTCCACACCCTCCACACTCCCCCCATACACTCCCCCACAACTCTTCCCACCCTTCTCCATACCTCTCTTCACATCCTCCCCTCGATGTTACCTTATAGATTTAACCGGAAAAGCCCGATAAAATTTTCTATGACAATCGGGAAATTAAAGCTTAGTTTCGGTGGAGGCAATGTAAATTTTCCATGTACGGTATGAAAGTGTGGCGAAGTTACCATGTGACAAAGTTTCTGAGGCGAAGTTATCATTTGGCGAAGTTACCGACAACCCTCGTAAATAACCACTTTCTTTATTTTATTATCCCTTCAACCTCTGCCCACATGCATGAGAGAGTGACTGGTGAGCGGTGACAAAGTAACAAAATAAAGCAGAGACAAATGTTACCGATACACCGGTCCTACTAAACACTGCAAAGGACCGAAATACCGCAAAGGAGCGACAAAGGACTTACTAAATACCGCGAAGTACAACGAAGGACTTCAAATTGATCTCTAACTTCAAATTGATTTCAAAAGAACTTCAAATTGATTTGGTCTCTAAGCACCGCAGAGAACGACAAAGGACTTGGAATCATACCATAGCAAAGAACGAAAAAGGACTTTAAATTAGGGTTAGGGTTAAATTAGGGTTAGGCTTGAGGCTATCAGGTCTTTTGTCGTGCTTAACGGTGTTTAGTAAGTCCTTTGTCGACCTTTGCCGCTCCTTTGCGTTGTTTAGAAGGAACCCCGATGGCCGATACACTGTTACAAGCAGCGTTTTTTTAAGGCATTCTGAGAAACCAAAATGGTCTTTCAAAATTGTCCAGCGATGTCTCAAAATTTGCTTATACAATTTAGAGTAAAAAGCTGCATTTTAAATTATTAAAAAATGGTGATCTTTCAAAATTGCTTATAACGCTTAACGGTTTCTTAGCCAAACCTTAAAAAAAGCACCAGTTAGGTCTGCTGTAGAAGCTACAGGTAAAACTAAACTTAATGATTGTTTGCGACTCCGAGCAATGCAAGCACGGCTTGGGCTGGGTGTACACTAACGCTTAGTGCACGAAAAAGGGTAATCGGCTATCATTTTTTTCGTCCTTCCAGACTCATCAGGTGCACAACTACGAGAGCCAAAGCTAGCTCAAACTAAACCAACAAAAATCGAAGCTTATATACAGTTTGTTAATCAGAAGAGCGCGACAAGACAGAAAGCGCTCGAGGTCCAGAACTTAATTACAAAATTCAAGATTACGCAAGCCGCAGAAATACCTCGAAGCAAAAAGCGCTCGTGGGTCAGAACAGTGGCGGCTCGTACATAAGAGCTGCAGCACCCCCTAAGTTTTTTTTATGCACTTAACTTTTTTTCATTACCTTGTGAAGTTCTATCGCCAAATTTTTTGAATTTCTTATTTCTTTCCACGTTTTGATTTTATGTGAATATAAATTTTTAAATGGAATCCCTGTTTTGTCTGCAGCTAAAGTTTTTTCGTATGCAAATTGCAAATGAGCCAAACGGTGACGCGACAAAGGCTATTGAGGACGTTTTTGGACTCGCCGTTCAATTTTTGTACGAGGCTCTATGAGCTGCTCTGTTGGCAGATCAAAGGGAATCCCGGCTACCTCTAGCTCATGCCATAACGGGACTGGTTTTTAGCCCGGCTAAGCTGCTGCATCTGATCGAATTAGTTCGTGTAAGAGCTCTATCATAGTTGGTACCCGTACTTGATGCAGATTTAGACTGGGCAGGCTTTCTATTTTAGACTAGGCAGACAGATATCAGTAGCCTATCTGTAGGCTAATCAGTGATGGTAGGCTACTGGTACCAGTATGTGTAGCCTAGACAGTTTAGACAACTGCCAGACAGTTGATACTCTTGTGATAAGATGAGGCTACAGTTGGTTGATGGTTGCAGAAACATGTAGTGATAACTGAATCAACGATGCTATGGTTTGCTCGAGCAAGAGCAGGCTTGGCAGTTTTTTTAGGGAAGATTTTAGTTGCATTAGAAAAACTATTTTCCTCTACAATTTTCCCTGATTTTAGTATATGCATACCGGTACCTGGTTTATGTATATTATATATATTTGGGGATCCATGCCATTTCTCTAAAATGTTTTTTACAAAAAAAACTTGAATTTTTGGATAATAGCCCTCAATCTACCCACATGTATGTTGTGTGCATTGTAATTTAAAAAACAAGTGAGAAAATTTGTATTGTTTTTACCAAATTTACTGGTACTGTTCTGTGTTTTGTGTTACCTATCGCAGCCATACTTGAACATCAGTATTAAGGTATTACTAGCTTGGTAACTCTTTCTATGGTTTTAGTATGAAACCATTCCTGTACATTGTTATGCATCAGAGAGTTAGTTAGTTGCATATTTATCCTCCTGTCACGAGAAAGCGATCAATGCGCTATACGAGCTCGCTTAGGAGTTGTCGGCCATCTGTCTACCACACCAAGATGGGGGAATCCTGCTAAGTGCCTTTCCCAACGGCACAACAAGTAAACTTGCCGGCTTGTTCTCCACACTATCCCATTAATGCTGAGCGTCAAGCACGGAAGCTGTGAATACCAATTTTAAAGTCATTGGTTTGACCCGACTCGGAATCAAACCCGAGTCTACAGCTCAAGAGACAGACGCTCCATACCACTCGGCCATCTGAGCTGTTTAAACTCTGTAGACTCAAGTCGCAGAGTATAAGCTTTGTACTCTGAATTAGACAACACAGCAAGAGTGCTCAACGAGGAAGGCGGCGAGTGGTGCATTGTCCCATATTTTCGAAGGATGCTCACCTCCTCTCCTTCCAGGGAGCTAATCATAATGATTGTTTGCGACACCGAACAATGCAAGCACGACATGGGCCGGGTGTACGCTAACGCTTAGTGCACGAAAAAGGGTAACTTGCAAATCATAAGGGCGCGGCAAGGCAGAAAGCTCTCCAGGTCCAGAACTTGATTACAAAATCCAAGATTACGAAAACCACAGAAACACCTCGAAGCAAAAAGCGCTCGTGGGTCAGAACACAATTAACTTAAGACATTGAACGGTATCAAGCGCGCGTGAAAATGCAAATCATAGGCACGACTGAGACTGTCGATTGAAGAAGTGGGCGTGGCTTGTGAATTGATTGATTAAGAGAGGTGCGTCAGCTAATTGATTGATTGAAGATTTGAACACAAGTAAGAAACAAAGTCGGGGTCACCATTCTGTAGCGCAACGGTCAAAAGAACGACGTTTTGTGGTCGAAGTACTTTTTTTTTTAATCCACCGAAGTGGTCACAGTACACAAACACGCATGAAAACACACAAATGTAAACATAAATTAATAGACATGTCAAGAATAATTAATTCATATGCTTTAAATGAAAAACGTACAATTATAAGCAGTAAAACAGGTTCGATATCGCCGAATGGAAATCTTTTATATTCCTGTGTTTTTCTGCCATAAACCTAGAACGTATTTTCTTTTTTAGATCTATGATAATGTCATCCAAACAAAAATCAGCCTCATCAAATACAACACTATTTCGGTGCAACCAAATGGAATATTTCGCAACGCTAAAAAGAAAAACGATCGCAGCCTTGGTTTTGACTTAATTGACCAAAAACATTTTGTACATCCAAATACAAGCGAAGTCCGACTGATAGATTTGCAACATAACTAGTTAATTTAAATAAACAAACGGAAACCAATTCCCATACGCCCTGTATTTTGCTGCATGAAAAAAACAAGTGACAATTCAATTCATCATTGGTTTTGCAAAAATGACACCCAAACGTTTTCTGAAAGGCCGAAGTACCTTTGGCATTTCCCGGTAAGCTTGTATTTGTAGAATTTCGATTGATATATATGAGGCGATGATTTTCGACTTATTTCTCACTTGTGGTACCAACTGCGTGCTTGCTGCTGGCCACTGATTGCGTCGTAGTCACGACTGAGTTAGCGCGTGCGCAACACTGCTACACACTCTAGGACCAGGATGTTTTATTTTTCAAAGAAAATGGCAATTTGTTGTTTGTTGCACCAGTCACCAGGAGATTAAAGCTGCGATCACACTAACAGACACCGCGGTATTGCTAAAGGTAGGCACTAGAATAGACAAAGTTTTGTGGTCTGTATGGGATAAGATTTGTCACGTGACTTAAGCCAAATTCCTTAAAACGTAATATTTGTTTTTCGGAAATTCAATCAACATGGGTGTAAATCCAGGGGGGAATGGAGGGGAATGTATCCCTCCCAATTATTCTGGCAGCATCTCCCCCCAATATATTTCATGGAAGTAGAAAATTGCCCATACGATCCAATTTCACCCCCCCTCCCAATATCGAAAAATGGTCAATTTTGCAAAATTATCCCCCCCAATATCCAAAAATGATCAATTTTGCTAAATCATCCCCCCAATGCCCAACATAGATTTGCGCCCCCGTCAATCAAACGTGACTTTGGTTCCTTTTTGTCAAATATTATTCTACAGACCAGAAAACTTCGTCTATTCTAGTGGTTACCTGTACCAATGCTAAACCCTGCGGGAGCACAAGGACAACTAGGGGTGCAAGTGAGTTATTACTGATACCTGCAGGAGCACAAGGACCGCTAGCGGCGCAAGTGAGTTATTACTAAAACCTGCAGCATAGTTCTTTATGCCTGCAGGATCACAAGGACCGCTAGCGGCGCAATTGGTAACGCAAGGAGCACAGTAGGGTTAGGTTCGGTGAGGGTCAGGTTTGGTTGGGGTTATAGGCTCGGTCAGGGTTAGGTTCGGTTAGGATTAGGTTCGGTTAGTAAGTTTCTTGCGTTCCTGCATCTTTTAGTAATAACTCAGATGCGCTGATAGCGGTTCTTGTGCTGCTGCAAGGTTTTAGCGAAAACTCACTTGCGCCTCTAGCATTCGTTGTGCTCCTGCAAGTGTTAGTATTAGTAGGACCCAATTTGTTGTTTGTTGCACTAGTCACCAGTAGTTTAGAGCTGCGATCACACCAACTGAAACACCGAGACTTTTGAGACATTGTGCAGATTTTTTTATTATGATATCACATCCGCACAAGGTCACATCATAATAAGGTAATCCTGCACAATATCTCAAAGGTCTCAGCGTCTAGAGACGTTGAGACATTGCGTAAGTTTATCTTATTATGACATCACATCCGCTAAATGCCCTATAGAAGCCGCGCTATAGAAATCATGCAGCCCTATAGAAACTATGGCACCAGAAGTCCAGTAAGATTTTCAATAGTGAATTTCAGAGTTGTTGAAAATGGAGCAGAAATTTTTTAAAGATGGGAGGTAGGAGTTGTCATGGGGTCATGTCTAGTATCAGCCTCCTCGCTTTTTCTGTCTGCCAACCTTAATCTAACCTATAGCCTGACTTTAACCAAATCTAGCCCTAATCGAACCAAACCCTACCGGTAACTAAATTTAGGAAGTGGCTAAAGTTACGGGCCTGTAACATTTGCCTCTTTAGTTTATTTTATTACTTCGTCACGCTCTCGTACAATCAGGGAAGCGTGAAGGGATAATAAAATAATCAAAGAGACAAATGTTACGGTCACGTAACCTTAGCCTCTGCCCTAAATTTAACCCTAACTAAACCTGGGGGCTGATACTAGACTTAGCCCGTTGTCAAGTATGTACCAGTATTATACAGTTATACATAAAGCTTAGTGTATATTATAGACTTTCTAGGCTATTAGACTAGACCTACTGGTAGTAGACTACCGTATCACTGATTACCCATACAGCTGTACAGTATCGGTATACATGGTATAGTCTATTATTGGTGAAACAAAGTTGTAGACTAGACCTGGTTTATTTTTGTCAAAAATTTCTGACTTAGACATAGACTAGTTTGTTTATATATAATATTGGTATCTGGTGACCTGTAGCTTCTGCAGCAGAGAGGGCTTGATGACATAGTCAGAGCTGGTAATACCAAATATCAGATCAACCGATTTAGCATTTATAACTGTTTTATTACGACCTCAACATCCTATTTCACGCTGAACGCAATCTTTAATGAGGTATCTTATTCAAGAAAGAATAAGATATAAGATAGATACCTCCTGAAATCGCGTTCAGTGTAAAACAAGCTGTCAAAGTCGTAATAAAACAGTTTTAATGCTAAATCGTTTAATCTGATATTTGGTATTTGTTTATATATATATCAGTATATATATATGTATATAGCCTAATACCTATATACTTCCCAATATAAACCAACATATAAACTTCTGGCAGAAGTTTAATTCTACAATGACTAGAAATCAATCAGTTGTTGACTAAAATGCTTTTTGAATCATATAAACAATGTTGTATGTGCATATTATTGTAATTTGAGGAACCTTGGTAGAATTGCTTCCAAACTGTCTATGAAACTCAAGATTCAATTACATCATTCAATGATACTCTTGCATATAGATTACTGCAATGCTTTGTTCTATGGTCTACCTGATTATATTTTAGTAAACTAGCTCACTAAAGTGTTGTATGCTGCTGTTCATTCTATTTTTAGTTTTAAATTTTCTTAGCGTCATTGTCATATGTTACCATTCTTGAAATTTTTGCATATTCTGCGCATTAATTTTAGAGTTAAATTTGAAATTTCCCTATCAGTTTTCAAATGTTTAAAGAATTGTCCTTCTAAATATCTTCAACAATTGGTTATGCTACAAAAACTGTCTAGTGTGCATTACTTTAGGAACAATTGCAATAGCTTCCTGATTAAAAGAACACTTGAACCAAAATATGTGAAATATTAATCAGCCTTTTCATACTCTTGTGCCACCGTCTGGAACAGTTTACCAGTAGGTATAAGAAAAGCTGACAGTATTGCACAGTTTAAAAGTCAATTAAAATCATATCGTTTTGAATTAGCATTTTCTGATGTACCAGATATCTGATTGTTCGTATATGTCTCTGCGTTTTCTGTATATCTGCATGTTATACCTCACTGTGTAAAATCGTTTGCTCTTCTTGATTCACTTGTGGATTTTTTGTCTTTTGTTGATTTTTGCTTTTAAGTGCCCCTTAGTTAGGTGTTGATGTGTCATCTCTCCTTAGGGGGTTTGCAAATTACTTGTTATTATTATTATTAATTTGACAGTGGCTATTTGTACAAGCCCATACAGATAATCGCTTGGTTTCTTTTATCATCCCTTTGCGCTCTCCTCGTTCAATGATAGCGTGACTAAGTATATCATAAAATAAACCAAAGAGACAAATGTTATGGGCCCGTAAAAATAGTCACTTCCTTTTAATTTTGCAGTTGATAATGGCAAAAGATGCTATTAGTTGTTTCTTTAATGCTAACGATAGAGAAAATGTAACTAAAGTTTTTTTAAACAAAGAAAATGGCAGGAAGTTGTTAAAACTTTGCAATGAACTTTCTATGACAAATGATCAAGTGTTTCAGCATCTTTTGATGACTTTTGATTCTCAAACCTCCACCAATTCAGCTGCATTAGATGAACATGACAAATCTGCATCACATAAAGATCGAATATATTTAGAATTATGCCAGCAGCGTAAGAACAATAGCTCCAAATGTGATTTACACTATTTTGAGTCTCCAGAAAATGGATCAAAATATTTCTCAGCTCACACTTGGCTACTAAGGTCATTTTTTGGCGAACAATTTATGGTTGTGCTTACAGATTTGTATTACGAAAACCACGGAAAAACTTTTAATGTGAATGAGAAGAATGAGAAATTGAATGTGGCCCCAGGATTTGACAACATTGTTCAATATTGCTATACAGGTGATTTTAATTTGCTTGACAACAGTTCTGTGAAGGTGCAACAAGTTCAAACTTGGATAGAACAAGTTGTAGAGGAAGGTGTCTTTAAAACATCGATGGTTAGCAATCTAGAGAAAATCAACAAAGACACTTGTTCTTTAGGAGAGCAAGCACCATTTCATGCTACTGAAGAGCTTCAGTTTTTAGAGTTGCCTGATAATGATGATGCAGATAAAGTTGATTTGAATCAAGATGAAAATTGTGAAGATCTTGAAACAGATGGAAATAATACTGGTCTTGATATCACAAATTATCAAGTTGTTGATGCAAATGACCCTGCATATGAGCCCAATGTATCAGATCCTACTAGTGATCTATTTCTACTTGATACAGAAACTGAATATTTGGCAGATAACAAAGAAATTAATGTTGAAATATCAACGTCTCAAAGCGATGAATTTGTTGTTGGCCAGTCATTGTCGAGTATTTCTTGCGATGTCTGTGAAAGGAAATTTTCCACCAAGGAACAATTGTGTAAACATTTGCAAGATGAACATTTTAAGAAATTGCCCACTCGAAAATCTGCTCGATCAGCTCAAAAGAGAAAAATCTTTTCTTCCATTGAATGTGATTATAAACCAAAAAGTAAAAAAGCCTCTAATAAAATTGAAATGCCTATTGGCGAATGTTGTGACCAAGAGTTTTTCAGCAAATTGAAATTGGGAATTCACATATTTCGAGAACACAGTACAGTTTGTGCAAATTGCAGTGAATGCCAACAGCTTGTTTTATTAAACGAGCTGGTATCTCATTACCAGACTTTGCATAATTATGGCCCTTTTCCCAAAGTTGAAAACACTGATACAACAAAGACGTCAATTCAAGCGACTTTTTCACACACAGTACATCCCGGTAATGATAACTTACGGAGCATTGATTTTAACTTGCAACAAATTCCTACAACTTCCACTGTCGCTGGTAGCAATGATCCCCTGGGCTGCTTTGATGGGATGAATTTGCCGCTAGGCAGTAATCCAGCTATTTCTAATGTGGAAGATTTGTGGTCAAAAGAAGTAACTTGTGTTGGATGTAACGTACGAATGACTGTGTCAAAGTACGTTGACCATTTAAACGAACAGTTTGATTCTGCTAGAAACACTCTTGCTAAAGGCATTAACTTGCACAAATTTCACCGCTGTGTTTTATATCAATGTCAACTGTGTCAAAATTCCAAATTAGCTCCGGAAAAAGCAATGCGTCTTTATTTAATGCTGTCCAAACACATAACGCGATATCATGAGATTGGGAGCACAGGAGATGAGAAAGTGCCTTGTGATGTTTGTGGTACGCTTGTGGTAAAGTTTTACTTGAAAAGTCACAAAAGAACACATTTGCCTGGATATAAAAAAAGCAGCTTGTTCACACAGAAAGTTACCTGCGATATTTGTGGAAAAGAAATTATTAAGAAACGGATCACTGTGCATCGACGGACTCATTTTGAGAAATACTCTTGTCCTCATTGCGCTAAAGTTTTTAATCGGAAAGAAAATCTCCGTGTCCACGAAAGAATCCACACTGGTGAGAAGCCATACGTGTGCGATGTATGCGGTAAAGGATTCCGACAACACGTCGAATTACGACTTCACAATCGTAAACACGAAAAGGAAAAAGCTCAAAATATGCCAACTCAAAGTCAAAACCAGCAGTACATTAATCAAGCTTTGTTTTATGTGCAAGGCAACTTAGTTGGTTGATTCCCAACCCCACTATTTTGCGCTACATAGTTTAACGTTGGAGCGTATTTGTTAAATATTCTGCGTGTCAGGTTCGATTTACGGCTAGATCCGATCTAATGCGACCGTAGCTGAATGATTAATTGATTTTTTCATTTTCTATCTTCTTGTGACGAGAAAGCGACGGAGGCGCTACACAAAGGACTAATTCAGACTCGCTCAGAAGTTGCATTTTCCGAGTTTTCAGGTTGAGTTTTGCTTCTTACTTTTTTAATATGCTGGTTGCTAGGTTCCACCTAGCAGAGATAATTGTTGTGAAGCATTTTTTCTTTGGACGAGATTTGAGTGAGAGTTGAACCATCAACCTTGCGCTTTTGGTCTTCGTAGAAATGTTGCTCCGAACCACTGCGCTACGCTGCGGAGTGCGGATGCTAAATTGCTGACTTGACGATCGCAAAGTTTTCTGTGGTCGAAACGATGTTGAAGTCTAGTAAATAATATTGTTTATGCGGGCCGGTTAGCTCGATTGTAAAGCCCGCGCTATCGGTGCTGGGTTCGATTGCCGGGCTGGCCAAATCGACTCGGTGTCGCTGACTTCTCGCCACCGCTGCGAGGTTTTCTTCGGAGCTGTGTTGGCCAGGCGCCAAGCCGTGGAGTTGGGTTCCACCACTCGTAACACGCTTTGACGTAATACTGCTGGTATAATGGAGATTTGATTTTTTTTTTGATGTTTATTGATTTCGCAAACTTTATTTTTCTGTTGATGCCAATGCATAATTTTGGTGGAAACGTCGTACATTGTGTTTTAAATTTATTATTGCCGATTGTTCAATGTTGGTGCATTTTAACCCTTTGTTATTGCATTAGAAGCGTAGCGAGTAGGGAAAAATTTCTTCCCGCCTGGAAATATTGCCCCCATTGAAGGCAGTTTTCTTGATAGGAAGATAGATGCAACTAAATACAATATTCGCTTTCTCGCCTTGCCTGTCTTAATTAAAAACCATATTTTCGTTTTTTACACTCGGCTGGATTATAATTACCCTGTTCAAATATCCTAGTTTAGTGGGCTTTAGGTTCTTGGTTCTAGTTTCTGCATCATAATCAGTTTTCTGATGTCACAGTTAAAAAAGTGGTTTTGAGATCAAGAAATTGGTTATGATGCAAAAACTAGAACCAAACACAGTGGGCATGATGCCCACGAAAGTCGGACATGTGGACACTGGACAGGCTACATGCGAGAGCTCGGAGCCAGAACTGTCTCTGTCCATTTTTGTCGAAAATGAGTTAAGATCAAAAAATTACTCCTTCCAAGGGTGCCCACCTGGTCCCAAATTAAGTCCCACAGGCACCGTAAGCATGTCAAACTGAGCATTCGTTCTTGGCTATGTCCATCATCCCGCTTTTGGCTGGAAACTATAAATGCATTTTACAGAAAACTATAATTTTGGACATAGCCAGTTTTGGCTCCAAGCCCTCGATATGTTCTTGGGGAATTAGCACTTCAAATGCCCAAAAGTATTTGTGACACGCGCAACAGTTTCAAGTGCTGGCGATTATGTAGCAGCCACAGAAACTCGCTCTAATCTTGGGAACGTACATAGAACACTACTTTTATGCCAATTTGTTCGATCAAATGCTAATGTACCTGTATTTATTGTATTTGTAACTGTGTCTGTGTGTTTTAAAAGTTATCTTTTGGATATTCGTTTTTTAGATTTTTGAAGATATAGTCGTCTACTTCTCATTTTTGTCGGTTGTGCACTTAGCCTGCTACTAGCTGAACCCATTGGATCTTAACAAACCACAAACGTGCGCTTAAGGTAGGCTTATGTGCAGGGCGGGCCATAAGTCACGCACCGAAGAATTAAGTGAAGTGTGATGTGAAATACTGTAAAGTCTGCGGGGCATTTTGAGCATTTGTGATTGTACCAGCGTGTACTACGTGTTTCTCAGTTTATTTGTGAAGTTTGGTTATAATGCAAAACGTTTAATTGTTTTAAATGCTTTGGTGCGCGACTTATGGCCCACCCTGTATATATACGCATCAAGATAAAAAGTATAGCTTCATCGGAAATGACGTTTATATTCGTCTTGCGCACGGCGTCTCCGTTAGATCGCCGAATGGTTAGAGTGGCTGATATTCCGCGTCGGGTCAAACCAATGACTTTAAAATTATGATTCACAGCTTGCCTGTTTGACGCTCAGCATTAAAGGGACAGTGTGGAGAACGAGTCGGCAGGTTTGCTTGTTGTGCCGTCGGGAAAAGTACGTAGCGGGATTCTCCCATCTTCGTGTTTTACACAGATGGCCTGCAACTCCTTAGCGAACTACAATCGCTTTCTCGGGATGGGAGGATGTATATGCAACTAAAAACATTTTCCGTGCAGGCGGTTATAAACCAGGGGTTCTTAACCGGGGGTAAATTCTACCCACCGAGGGGGTAAATCTTCTGAATTAAAAACTAACAACTTTAATTTTCAGTATTGAAAAAGCGGTAGTGGTACAATGGGGGTAAATTATTTTTCTTTCGGCAAAAGGTGAACGAGACAAAAAAGGTTAGGAACCTCTGTTATGAACAATATTTTTGAAATTAGGCCTATCTTTGATGATTCGTTGAAATAATTTCGTGAAGGACATCATCGTTTGAGCCCTCAACAAAGATATGAATCTTGCACGTTTGTTGTTCTTACTGTAATTCTAACCATATCACTAACCCGTCGAATTCACATCGCACATTCACGCTGCCACCCCGTAAAATAAAGCAACAAGTTGGCGTTATAACCAAGTGTGGTTAGTGATGAAAAATATTCCTATCAAATCATCATATGAGCGGTATTATACCGAAGCAAGTAACGAGTGGCAGACACCAACTAAGCGCCTCGGCAATAGAGCTCTGAAAAAACATCGCAGCGGTGGTTCGGCGTGTCGTTTTTACGACGGCAATGATCGAAAGGCTGATGGTTCAATTTCCACCCAAGCCTCGTTGTTGCGTCCTTGGTAAGATGCTTCCCGATAACTATCCAATATCCATGCTTGGTGGAATCTCAAAAGCAGCAAATTAATGAAGGCAGATGCAAAAGTCAACCTTGAAAACTGGAAAACAAAGAAAAATCCTGAGTGAGACTGGATTCGTCCTATGCACAGAGCCTTCGTCGCTTCTCCGTGCAGTAGAATAAATAAGAAGAAACCATTAACATTGCAGCAGTGGTGAGCCGTTGGTGACACTGTACGATTTGACCAGTAGACCGGGAATCGAAACCCAGACACCCGCGCCGATAGCGATGTTCTTAGCCATTACGCCAACCCGGCCGTATTAGCTCAGTTGCAAACAAACTAAGATCGAACTTCCGTCACCACGAACCTTAGTACTCACAAAATGCAACAGAGCACCAGCCGAAAACACAATTTGAAGTTCACAGAGATCGTAACATCGCTAAGAATTTTATAGCTTTAGCACATGCTGGTTGCTGGCGTCACAATAACTCTTATGCTTTGACTGGCGTATATTTTATTTCAAGTAAAGCACTAATTGTAGCAGTTGCAATAAGATCGAATATTTTTTAGCAAGCAATAAGCTTAACACTAAGACGAACAGGAATGCACATCTGCATATAAATCAGAATCTGAAATATTCCAATATATTCAAAGCTTAAGCATCAAATAAGATGTAAGAAAATGAAGGCATGACGTCGCAGTGGTGGGGACCAGAATTGCAAACTCGAAAGCATTTATAATCGAGTTCACCAACAAATTGCAAGTCGAGTTCTTCATTCTTAATTTTGCAACTTTGAGTTTAATAATCTTTAGCGCGTTCATGCCAAGTTCAAGCGATTTTTGTCAAGTTTAGGATAAAGTTCAAGCGATTTTTGTCACGTTCAGGATAAGTTCAAAATGCAATCAACTTTTCTCGAGTTCCAGTTCGAGTTCAGTAATTTTTTTCCAAGTTCGAGATCGGTAAAAAACCAGTTTAGCGAGTTCGAAACCGTGGTGGAACAAAACATAAAACTTTTTCACAAAATCAAACCAAAAAATGTGGTAAAAAGCACAACCAGCAACGGAGCTATAATGCACATTGCACAACTGGGAACATACTTAAACGACAAAAAGTCAACTAATGGCAATGTATTTTTGAGATTGGAAAGTTCTGCGTTGTAGATAAAATTAGTGAACCCAAAATCATATTTCCATGAAAAAGCGTCGCAAGATTTAATACGTTTGACGAAAAGAACAAATGCCTACACCAATTAAACGCTAAACAAGTACACAGGTTATGGTTACTGGTTAAAAGCAGCGCTGCGAATTCGCGAGTATTTCAATCGCGATCACTAAGAATTTGCAAGCCGAATTTGAGTTTAACTTCTTCACATTGAATTTTGCGAAGTTAAGTTGTTCAAGTAGCCTTTATCGAGGTTAGGCTGAGTTCAAGTGATTTGTGGCAGGTTTAGGATAAGTTTAAAACTTAATCATATTTTTTAAAGATCGAGTTCAGGTAAGAGTTCGGTTGAAAAATCGAGTTCAGCTAGTTCGAGTTCGCAGCCTTGGGAAAGAGTTAGACTGGACAACGCAGCAACTCACTTCGTTGGTGCAACGTATACAACTTTACACTCTTTCAGAAACACGCAGCTAAAACCATCAACAGCAATCACGATGTTTAGTTAATCAACAGAACTAAATGAAAATGCATTACATGCAAAAAATGCTTTGACGTTGTGCTCAATGCATTGCAGTTTCTAATGCAGTGGTGGCAATTTGTAGCTTAATCTCAACAGACTTCGTCCATTATTTTCGACATTCAAAGTAGGAACGTCCATTTTAGAATAATTTAGTATTCTGGAATAATTCCGAATTTTTTTTTTTTCGAATCTTATGTCTAGAAAATGGCCGTTAGTACTATTTTGATGTCAGTTCAGCACTCAACCGCTCGACTACTGTAAAGCAAAGAAAAATCAACAATTTGCTTCATTTGTACTAAATTCATAGCCACCGCAAGGATTACAGCACTATAAACCCGAAGCATACATGCAGTGGTGTAGTCATGGAGCTAACAGGGGGCATGCCCTTCTTAAATTTTTTCGTAGTGAAGTACGTGCATCATGAAAGATGGCTTTATCCAAACTTCCAGCTTTATTCGAACTCGCAACCGTAAGCCTACAAGTCCGATATTCTGATGCTTGGCAAACTTTGCGTGCAAAACACTTTGATCTTGGTTATACTCTCTGAGTGCTGAGACACATGCGTCTCGTCTCTTACGCAGGGCATGTTCGAACACCGCATAATCACACACACGAGAGGCCAAATGAACACAATCACACGTGTTTGTTTACGCGCAACGTCCGAAAGGATTTATCACGCGCAATTTTTCTTCACAATTAAACCGAAACTTAAAAACGGAACCGGTTCAAAATGGGAACCGGTTCCATAGGATTCGATATTCTGAAATGGACATCCCTAATTCAAAGTACTTAGTTTTAAAAAACTTCAGCGAATATTAAGAGCAATTTTTAAAGTCATACAATATGAACTATACCATAATCAAATCAAATCTTCAAATCAAATCGTCATACAATATGAACTATACTATAATCAAATCAAATTTTAGCGGCATTACTCCAAAGCGTAACGAGTGACGGGGCCTTTCTCTGCGGCATAGCGCCTGGACAACACAGCTCCGAAAAAACGCAACAGCGGTGGCGAGCCGTTCGAAACACTGCGTCCGATTTGACGGAACCGGTAATTGAAGCCCAGACCTCCAGCATCGATGGCGATGTGCTTAACAACTGGCCGGTACTTCAACCATACCGACTCACCAAATTTTTATCACATGAATTCTCAATATCTAACGCAATGAAGTCCAAAAATTAAGGTGCTTGACCTACCATGTTTTGCTTTGTTTTTAGGACTACGTACTTTCTACTGTAAGTGACCACTGTCTGTGGTTTTGCCCCCAAATTGCCATCACTGTTACAAGCGTTTACAGTGGCTTAATCTAAGCAACTACGCACATCAGGTATTAGCTTCTATGAAAATTCAACAATCATCATGTACTGATTTTCTGCATGGATAATATAGAGCACTCATTACAGGGCAAATGAAAAAGTCTGGAAAAAGGTTCATTGAATACGATGAAAATAGCTTAAAGAGGAAAAATGAAGCGACAGTAACTCTTAAAAGTGAACGTTTCGACAACATAGATTCAACTGTCTTCATCAATTTTAAGAATTGACGTAGCTTCATTGGGTAAAATTCATTAAACTCATTTCTCAAAAGTTTCAAGCATTCATAATAGAAATCTTGCATTTTAAAATTCAAGTGAAGACACATGGAGGTTAATTTTGATTTGAAAGCACCAAATCTTGTGAAATTGTGGAAGAAAAAAACATGACGTATGTTGACACTTGAGATTTAGAATATAACTTTGGAACTAAGAACAAAATTTAGCACTTGCTGAATTTTTTAGCAATTTTGCATAAAAAAGTTTCAAGGTTTTTCAGTTCCCTTTGAAGTATTTACCAAAATTTCTGGGGCATGTAATAACATTGTACTGCTTCACAAAAAAAAACAACGTGTAATGCAACATTTAATGATACAAATATAAGTTTACGACTCGATGTTGGTTGACTTGGCAAGAGCTAATCGCCAATGTAACTGACTTGTTTCCCAGATTTTTTCAACATCTTTTCAAGTTCGTCTTTTGATCGAGTTTCCGTGGTAATAGTCACTCGCTTGTTCGGTAAATCAACGTTAAATGTTTCACCTATAAAATAGGTAAAACAAGTGTGTCAGTTGTCCACTAAAATCATAACTTATGTTAAATTTCATTCGGTCTGGAGTGCGGCCAAGTGGTATGGAGCATCGTTGTTACGTGCAAGGTTGACGGTATGACTACCACAAAAGCTTCGGTGCTGCGTCCTTGAATAAACTGCTTTGCCATAATTATTTCTGTTGGGTGGAATCAAATAAACAAGCAGCCAATTTAAGTCGGAAGTAAAACTCCAGCGGAAAACTCTCAAAAAAAAAGGCAACTCTTAAGCAAGTCCGGATTCCTCCTATGTATAGCGCCTCCATCGCTTTCTCGTGACAGAAAGATAAAATGAAGAAATCAAATCAAATCGTGTTGATCCTCTATCAATTAAAAGTGGTGTCATGCTTATCGAACACTTTATAGTCTATGGCTTATCAAGATAGTTTATGGCACAAAATTTTAGGGTACCAATTTTATTCTATTTGTTTGTTTTTGCATTGGGCTTTCAAGAAACATTCAGTCATTACTAGGGCGATTTTTTATTGACCTAAAAATCTCAAAAAATTGACTTTATTGACCAAACGAAACAATGAAATGAAAGAACCAGTCCATAAGAAAAAAAAAAAAACCGAAGTCACTTCAGTTATTGCTGAGATTATAATGTACGCACATATAATTCAAGTGTTTTGCTACTCGCTGTATTGCAATCTGTGTAACATCAAAGTATGTTGGAATAACTAATGCATTGTCTTTTAAATTCTAGTGCTTTTGACTACCGGCACGTAGCGACAAAAATATGTAACAAATGAAAACACATCGAAAAGCTTATTTCATCATAATCCAATTTTGGTAAGATTGCAATCTTGCAAAGCTGTCTGAACAGATCTTTACAATCGAAATCAATCAAATCACATCAAGCATTACATGAATAAATTAAGCATGTGTAAAACTGTAATACCGGTAACAGTCAGGCGACAGCATGCACCTCCCTGGTACCACCAACAGTTACGAACCTCCATCTCTAAATTATCCAAGTCATCTCTTTTGAAGTAGGCTATAAAGTAGCAACGCGCAAAAAAAACAAGAAAGCAAAAACTGACCTAATAAAAAAAATTGACCAAAAAAACAAAAAATTGACATTTATAACTTCATAAACACTTATCCTACGACCATGAAATTTTTTTCCACATTTTTAAAGTTATTTTCTACATCCAAAAAAAATTGACTTTATTGACCGTGAATCGCCCTAGTCATTACTCTTCTGTGCAGCTTTAAAAAAACCTGTTTGTCCCTGAAGCTTTTTGTGATGCACTCGTCAGTGAGTAGTCTAAAGCGATTACCTACAGACGAGTGCGTCACAAAAAGCTTCTGAGACAAACAGCTTTTTTTAAAGCTGCAATGTAATGACAGAGTGTTTCTTGGAAGCCCAATGCAAATATTCTTATGTTCTGTTCCGCCAATTCATCTGTCAACTATTTTATCTGATCATTACTGGCACAACGTATTAAGCAAAAAGCTTAACAAAGGCAATGTCTAGAGCACCGGCATGCTTTTTCTTTTGCAATTGCTCTAGGTGCACAACTGCAAAGTTACATTAACTTTCGGTCTCTAACCCTATCCCCAATCTCCCCACCCCTAACTGTACCCTAATACCCCTAATTCTTATTTTCAAATTACTGCTGATGATGTCATACCAACGTGACACCAACATTACCAAAAGAAACAAATCAACAATCCTGTATAGCAGCATTTTGATAATGGAAACTGGTTCAGTGCTCTAGACCAGGTGTGGGGAACTGGCAAAGCACAGCGGGTAACATTGATTGCATTATCTTTTCAGCGGGCCAAATTTACTTTTAATTTGTAAATTTTGTCTTAAAATTACACAACATTACGTCGCAAATTTATTAAACATTCATGCTGAGTTATTTTTTTATACTACCATCAGTAATTTTTGCGCAATTTTTAGGCCACACATACAACATGTAGTTGAATGTAAAACAGTTCTTAAATCTTAATGCTTTCTATTTTACTGGTTTGTTGTACACTTAACAAAGTTCTGACAATGGCCACACTTAAAACTTAAGTGGGCCGCATGTGGCTCGAGGGCAGCAGGCTCCCCACTGCTCCTCTAGACACTACCTTTAATAAAATAATCTGAGCCTTACCATCTTTCAATTGTTTAGTCAATATTCTTGTGATAGCATTTGAGCAACCATCACAAGTCATCTCAACACTGAATTGATGGGTCTAAAAAATAAGGCAGTAAGTATTAAAAATTCAAAAGAAGCAAATATCCAGCTTCTATGGAAACAAACATAAGAACAAACTTAATAGTACTTTGCAAGCCATGTCATCGCACCTAGGAATACAATTAATACGGGACAAAATAAGCTTTAGGAGGAAAAATAAGGCCACAGTAAATCTTAAAGCAGGACGTTTCAACAACATAGATTCAGCCTAAGTTTTTTTTTCCGGTAAAATTGCGGTCATAATCCAAATTATCCGTAAAAACCAAAAAAATTAAGCCATTTCGGTCAATTGACTGAAGTATCTAGCCAATATGCAAGCAACAATTACAAACGGACTACCGGTGTCACAGTGTCAGGTTTAACAGACATCAAACTGATCAAAGTAGTTTTTATTTATGTTGCGGTAACAAAGGAGTAGGTGTATATTTTGTTCAACAGCTTGTCACTTGAAACGTGACCGAAAAAAAAAAAAAAAAAAACATAGAAATGACCGAAATTGTTGTAGTCAGTTAGGTCAGTTGACCAAAGTCAAATTTTGGAAAAAAATAACCCAGGATTCAGCTATCATCATCAATTCATCAACAGTGTAAGCAAGCAAGGCAGGGCAAAATTGATTTGCTCGCAATGCTAATGATGACAACTAAGTTTATGTTGTCAAAACGTCCAGCAGTAAGTTTTAGGAAGTGTCTAGAGCAGTGGTTCTCAACATTTTTCCAGTTCCAGAGCCAAATTTAAAGCCTTAAGGTTGTATAGAGCCTATTTTAAGATGACAACAACTACACTCAAGACGTGTATTTTAAAAGAAAAGTACAAGCTTTTTTGACGGTTTGCTTAACATTTTACCTTCACTAACTGCTAATTAATATTCTTTTTTCAAACTACCTGAACTTTACACAGTGTATGGGTTAGCCTGCTTGCGATTTCTTAAAACAATTGTGAAAAAATAAAAGAGCATTATGGCATCATAAAAAAGAGCCGCATACAGCTGAAAAGTGGATGTCAAAAGGACCAAACAGTGATTTGACGTGACATCAATTCAACTACTCTTTTCTGATTGTTTCTATGTTACTACAGTTTTTTAATTTCACGTCATTGATTAATTTTTCAAAAGATTAATGAGCGCCGCAAAAAAAAAGCTCAGAGTTGCATGCGGCTCCTAGAGCCGCGGTTGAGAATCACAGGTCTACAGCATCAACAGACTTCTTATAGAAACAAATAAGCAGTCTGGAGCAGCAGCGTTTTAATAATGGAAACTGGTCCCACGTGACAGCGACGTCATATGCAGAAACAAACAAAGCAGTCTGGTGCAGCAGAATTTTGAGTATATGGAAACCGGGCAGGTGCTCTAGACACAGCCTAAGTTTTACAGCTGCTTTGTTTTCCTCATGCAAAACCAATAAATATAATACTCCTTTTATCATAACTCAATCTGTTAATGTCAAAAAAGATAAATACAGTACAACACAAGCATATACCGGTACCAGAGTACCGATATTCAATCTCAAAAAAAAATACAAGTACCAGTAGTCTAGCCTAATTCAAGAAAAACTTATCCTCATAACACAAGTGAATATTAGCCTAAATTTGTATAAACCAGTACATATCGCTAGACCTACGAGTAGTAGGTCTACAAAAATATGGGTAACATCTAGTACCGCTATTAGCCCCCAGGTTTGGTTAGAATTAGGTTCAGTTAGACTGTAGAGTTAAATTTAGTTAGGGTTTGATTCAGTTACAACCCTAACCACTAACAGCCTAACCAAACCTAATCCTAACCAAACTAAACATGGGGTATGATAGTAGACGTTGGTACCCGAAAATATTAGTGTTGATACAGACTACCTGGGTCTCATCTAGAGTAAGTCGTCCACATCTTTTGTCACCTCACGCAGACGAGTTACTCTAGATGCGGTCGGCTTACTCTAGATGAGACCTGATATACCATACTGTAAGTCCCAAGACTATAAGAAGCACCATCTCAATACAAGAGAAAACGCATCATTCTTATGTACCGTACCTAGCCTACAATTAAGGGATCAAAATTTAAAAAAAATTAGCTAGTTTAGTCCCACTTACAGTCATGTTGTGATATGGCAGGTTGGGGGGGGGGCTGTTTCAATAACAAAAAGTTAAGCTCCAAAATTCAGTGACTAAGCCAAGTCTGGTAATCTAAAAAATTGTACATGAACCGATATACAAGAAATAAACTATGCTTATTACTCTTAAATCCCACTAGACTAAACTGCTAAATCAAACTCTAGACGTAAACATGCTTGCTTGGTACCAGTACTGCAAATACTACCGGTATGGCAAATAATAATAAACTTGAAAATAGACTGCTAGTCTAGAGCTCTACTGGCATTTTACAACTTTTATGCTTAGTCTTCACACATTATGATCAACATCAAGCACAATAGCTCTGGACGTCAATTGTATTTATGGCATTGTTATAAGAAAGACTGGAGTACCGGCAGGGCATGGAATGGAATGGAATGGAAGATGAAATGGAAGAGGAATTTTGGTATGGAATATGGAAGGTTTCAGGTATGGAAAAGAATGGAAGATTTTAAGAATGGAATGGAATGGAATGCCATCTTCCATACTTTCCATATCTGGATTAATTTAACAGAATAATAAATTTTGATCTATAAGTAAAAAACAAAACAAAAAAAACAATGAAGCAATGACAATGGCGTTACTTGCAGTGGCACTGCGTCACAGTATTGCAAAATGGTAGAAGGTGACGCAGGCTGGAAACTACGAGGTAAGTGCCGTGTGCACAAACGGTGGCAGAGTTCGCACTTCGCACTACGTTCTATTGCGTCGCGGAAAACTTCAAAGTGTTCACAATCACAACTTCAAATTTATTCAAAATTATCAAAAACAAGATGTCACTCAATGAGACAAATGCTTTCACCTGGCGTTGTGCTGGAGCAAGTCTGCAACTTTTCCCAAAAAAACTTTTCTCTTTTGATGTTATTACTTAGAGCAACGCAAATACTCACAAAAACAAGCTGTCAATCAAACAACTTGTAAAATCTGGCGGGGTCCTGCAGCTTCTTGCAAAACAATTTTCGCAAACGCAAACTTTGTTTCATTTCGGCGATAATTTTCAGTTTACACCTTAGATATTGCATTGATTTTAACTGTTTATTTTGAAGTTTGAGATGCAATATGCGAACTCACCCAGCGCGAAGAGAACAGGTAGTGGAACACAGAATGTCGGCAGAGATAATAATCACAGTTTTTTGATTTTTTCAATGATTCAGATTTTCAGTACTTATAGGTCTTATACCTAAAAGCAAAATTAAATAAATCCAATTCAAAACAAGATGTAATGCTCGAAGCTTCGTTGGGATCGACGGATAGGATAGTGCAATGACGGCAATGCACTATAATAGACATGAGCATTGAGCCAGTGACTTATTTTAGTTCTTCGAGTTTCTGCAATCTGCTCATTTATAGAAATGTGTCCACAAAAATAGGACTTTGAGTTTTTATTAGTTCTGAAGAATTTACAGTATTTTCAACAGTGATGTAGTCCTCGAGGATGTCCTTGGCCTCGAGGACAGATTTGTGAAGTCCTTGGCCTTGACCGTGTTGTCCTTGGCCGTTGGCCTTGGTCTCTGCTCTATTACACCTTGGATTTTGCGCTGTCCTCCGCTCGAGGACTCGATATCCTTAAAAATTCAAGTTTGCGATTATTTTTACAAAAACGCAAGCCGTTTAAGAAAATGGTTCAATAATTAACGACAGACATCGGTGCGCTCGTGCGGCGGGGAAGTTAAAGCGGACAACGCATGACGAGAAAATCATAAAGTAAGATTGTGAGCAACAAAGCTTTTGGTGAAAATTCAATATCTTAAAATTGGCTTCTCAGCGGTAGATCCTTGAGGTTCGTTCGAAGAAAACTCGAGTAGAATGATGGGAGAGAGCTACTTAACACTTTTCCTCAAAGTTTCAATTAACTGTTGTTTATTTACTTTTGTTTGCTTAAAAGGTGTGATGTAAAGCAGTTTGAAGAAAAGAATGTCGCGCCGGAGATGTTATTTGATGTTTATATCTTTACTAGAGGTGCTAATTGCAGCTCTTTACTTTTTTGTTTCTCGATGCTCTGAATTTTTCATTTAGGGCACTTGCATGTGGACTGAGCTAGAGCAATTACTTTTATCCTTCCTAAGTGATTTTGTTTTCAACCTGCATTAGATTGCTCGTCACTGATGAAACCTATTCTACTTTCTACGTCTGTGGTCTGTCCTGATTTTATTGTTATTTGCATTACCGCAACTGTTTTCACCTAGGCCGAAGAGATGGAATCTATTAAATTTCCTTGTCTTTTCCGCGAGAAACGTGAATATACTAGCATAGCAATTTTTGTGTATTGTTAGGCCTTGTTACGCTATCACAAAAAACGCCTAGAAAATGGATTTTGTGATACCCACCGAAGAACTAGATGAAACTTCGTAAATTTGAAGATTAAGAAATGCTGAATTTAAATCTCGTGTCTTCCGTGTCCAACAGGTGCCGTTACGTCATAATGACGTCATAAAGACAAAAATAGCTCTTTCAAAGATGCAGAAATTTCACACACTTAAAAGCCTTTAAATTTTTTTGTGGTTGATGTAAATGCATCAGACCACTTTCAAAGTAATCTTTGGTTGACAGACTATGTCCATGCCAAACTGTGACGTCATAAGTTGATGACGTTATAACCTACAAGTAAAAGATTTTGTAAAAACAATTATTTTTTTGGATGGGGTGTATACAGTTCCTTGTAACTTCGGTTGTAGTACGTTTAACAAGCTAAAAATTGGTGTGAAAAATCCAAATATACATATTACCACATCTGCAAAATTTCGACCAGTTTTATTGCGTAGTTTTTTTGCTATTGACCTACAATGATTACATATTAACCATTAGCTTAAACCGCAACCAGACCAGAAAATAAATAATCATATTGAGTAATTGCTTCCAACTTCTTGTGTTATCAATACAAACACTTTAAAATAGCTTGGAGACATCTCTAGTCAATAATTTGCATCTATTTCAAATACTGACGTCATAAGTTGATGACGTCATAACTCACAAGTAAGATTTTGCAAAAAATATATTTTTGCTAGACAGGGTGCATATACAGTTCCTTATAACTTCGTATATAGTAAGTTTAAAAAGCTGAATTTTGGCTTGGAAAATCTAAGTATATATTAACACATCTGCAAAACTTTGACTAGTTTGATGGAGTATTTTTTTTTTCTTCTATAGACGTACAACAATTAGTTATTTACCGCTAGCTTAACGCGCAATCATACAAGATAGTAAATAATTGTATCGAGTAATTGCTGCAAACACTTAAAAATAGTTTGGGACATTTTCAGTCAATAATTTGCTTTTGTGCCAAACACTGACGTCATAAGTTGATGAAGTCATATCACCCACAAGTAAAAACTTTCTCTGAACAGAGTGTACATAAATTTTTTAACCACTATTTTCATTGAAAAACAATGTGAAACTTGACGTGGATAAAGTAAGCATACGGTACATACTGGCACACCTGCAAATTTTGTTCAGTTTTGTCAAATACTTTCTAGGTTACGAGACGATTATCCTACTCTCTAACAGCTGATAACTTTACAATACTTCACGTATTTCAACTACTGCATCAAGTTAACGCTAAGGAATTCAATTGGTATAAATTAAGCACTTCAAAGTATGTTTTTAATGTAACCAAAAACAACATACCGGTACCCTTTGCGTCAGTTTTGTGCAATTAAACAATGGCATCATAATTCTCGAAAGAAATATATTTTACGAAAAAGAACTTTATTGGATCAGCAAATTAATTTTATTAGTTACTGTTCGTTGCTGCCAATCTACTTTAAAAAGATATAAACATAAATTTTTACGCCGTAATATATTTTCATTGACTAAATTTTGTATCTAGCTAAAACACCTATAGGCTACATTGATAAGCAGGTCTTATTACTTGAAAAACAAAGAGAAATTTGGTGTGAATAAGCTATATTAAATTTCGTTACATTAAAATAAAACCTTTAGTTACGACAAACACATTTTAACATTTTTCAACTAGCTACAAATTGGTTGTCATCACTATCATCGTCGTCATTACTGACATCATTCACTAGTTCTACTTCAATTACGGTCTCCGAATCATTTTCACAAACAACGCAAGAGCAGAGTTCGGTGCATGATACGCCGTTTCCAACGCAAGAACAACGCAAGAACAACCACTTTCATAGACGTCATCATTGTGAACAATTATGCATTTCATCAAATCAAAATCAAATCTTCATTTTACTCGCGGTATTACGCCGAAGCGTGTAACGAGTTGCGGGGCCCATCTCCGCGGCTTAGCGCCTGGGCTACACAGCTCCGAAGAAACGTCGCAGCGGTGGCGAGTCGTTGGCGACACTGTGCCGATTTGACCGGTCCGGGAATCGAACCCCAGACCTCCCGCACCAAGAGCGTGCGCTTGACAACTGAGCTAACGGCCATTGATTCTCTAAATTATTACTCACCGATAAATGAAAATGATACGCGCCAAGCTGAATGAGATCTATTAGCACCAATAGTATTGGTAGAGTATTTTTGTATTAAGTCGCATATTTATCCTCCTATCACGTGAAAGCGATCAATGCGCTATACGAGCTCGCTGAGGAATTGCCGGCCATCTGTCAACAACACCAAGATGGGGGAATGTCGCTAAGTGCATTTCCAAACGGCACAACAAGTAAACTTGCCGGCTTGTTCTCCACACTGTCCGTATAATGCTGAGCGTCAAGCAGGGAAGCTGTGAATACCATTTTTATAGTCATTGGTTTGACCCGACCTGGAATCAAACCCAAGTCTACAGCTCCCAAGGCGGACGCTCTAATCACTCGGCCATCTGAGCAGTATGGAAAACTAGTCTGTCCGTAGGAATTGCACCCAGATACTGGATTACCACAAAAAGCACGTAACTGTAGCCTGACTTTTTAACATCATTTCCTCACAAACCTATCCAGCAACAGAGTATACAGATACGTAGGTTATATGACGTTTCTGCAAGTAAACCTATAAGTCATTTCGATAAGCTAGGCTAACTGACTTTTAAAAAGGTATAATACAGTAATACCGCTTCAACTTCTTAATTTTATCTATCTCTACACTTCAGCAGCTAAACCTACCTAAGTTTGTGCCACTAGCACTTGTAGACTGCCAGTTTCACTATTTCGTTGTTTTACCTTGATCAGCTGTTTGGCGTAACTATGACGAAACAGCTGATAAGAACATGTTTCCAAATTTTAACTTCCATAAGTTAATTTTTTATGAGTTAGATGCTGACACTTCATTTAAAAATTATACAAAAATAATTAAATTCAGCTTACAATTTAACTTAAAAATCAATATATTAGATATTTTTTTCTACTTCAGTTTAAAATGTTATCGAACACTGAGCAAAAAACATTTAGAAACTAACACGGCAACACCTAATGACGAAAAAGCGGTGATACGCTTTATGCGCAATAGTATTCATCCGCTAAAATTTTTCAATATTCAAACGGTTATATCTCAAAAACGGCACCTGCTTGCACGGGAAGACACTCCAGTTTCGATCTACTACCATAATTATATTTACAGACAATTTTTTACATAGTTCTTCGCTAGGTATCACGAGACGACAAGATAGAGCACAGTGCAACCGATAGTGTTTACTGTTTGATACGCTTCTTTGATTGCTGCTCGTGACAATCTATCAAACAAAATCAACTTTCGAAAAGCACATTCGTATTCAGATTAACTTAAATCTCTATTTTACTTAAAATTGATATTTCTGTTCTGTTATAATACCGGTATTGATTTCAAATCTAATAACCGAAATTCTTATTTCTAAAGTTGCAGACAATTTTATCTCCTTTTAATCAATAACTTAACATTTAATTAATAATGACATAAAGCTTTTACCAGATCACTGTAAAAAAGATTGTCCGCAAACTAAAATGAAGCAATAAAAAGTTGGGAATATATTTTAACCTCTGAGCAAGATTTTTTTGACTAAAAGACTATTCTGACACAACTTTACGCTGGATATCTCTCTGAAAAAAGTGGTATAATTTTGAACCATCATTAGTTTAAAATGTGGAAGTCGCAATGAGTGCATGAACGAATGCCCCCAGAATACGCAATTCTGACTATAAAACCTTCTCATACGCAACAGGCTAATTGCTTTTGCGCCACAACCAAGCAATGATTCTTACCAAACAGGCAATCTGTAATTAAATATCATAAACTATGATAAAAAAAACTACATCCCAAGCAAAGTCAGCCCATATAGCCCACTTCCAAAACTCTAAGAATAGCATTAAAGTTTTGCTTGTATGGAATGGAATATGGAAGAAATTTCTTGTGTGGAATGGAATATGGAAGAAATTTTTAGGTATGGAATGGAAGATGGAATGGAAAAAATTGTCGGTATAAAATATGGAAAAATCGTCTTCCATTCCGTTCCATTACATGCCCTAACTACCGGTACCCAGTGTGAGACGAGGTGAAATGACGTCACTAGCACAAATTTGCTACTAGCACATCGTCACTCGCACATTTCTACTCGCACATAACCAATCACTCGCACATCACTGTACTCGCACATTCCATGTTCACTCGCACATTATGACGGACCACTCGCACATAACCAATCACTCGCACATCACCGTACTCGCACATTCCATGTTCACTCGCACATTATGACGGACCACTCGCACATAACCAATCACTCGCACATCACCCTACTCGCACATTCCATGTTCACTCGCACATTATGACCGGACCACTCGCACATTGACCAAACTAGCACTCGCACATTTCGGTGTTGTACAAACCGGACCACTCGCACATTAACCCAACTAGGACTCGCACATTCCATGTTTATTCGCATATTATAACCGGACCACCCAAATGTCCGATCGAGTGTAAGTTTGGTCAATGTGCGAGTGGTGTGGCTTTTACAACATTGGACTGTGCGAGTGTTAATTAGGTCAATGTGCGAGTGGTGTGGTTTTTACAACATCGGAATATGCGAGTGCTAGTTTCGCCAATGTGCAAGCGGTCCGGTTTGTACAACACAGGAATGTGCGAGTGCTAGTTTGTTCAATGTGCAAGCGGCGTGGCTTTTACAACACCGGAATGTGCGAGTGCTAGTTTCGTCAACGTGGGAGTGGTCCGGTCATAATGTGCGAGTGAACATGCAATGTGCGAGTGCTAGTTTGGTGTGCGAGTCCCAGTTTGGTCAACGAGCGAGTGGTCCGGTTTGTACAACACAGGAATGTGCGAGTGCTAGTTTGGTCAATGTGCGAGTGAACATGAAATGTGCGAGTGCTAGTTTGGTGTGCGAGTCCCAGTTTGGTCAACGAGCGAGTGGTCCGGTTTGTACAACACAGAAATGTGCGAGTGCTAGTTTGGTGTGCGAGTGCTAGTTTGGTCAATGTGCGAGTGGTCCGGTTTGTACAACACAGGAATGTGCGAGTGCTAGTTTGGTCAACGTGCGAGTGGTGTGGCTTTTACAACATCGGAATGTGCGAGTGCTAGTTTCATCAATGTGCGAGTGGTCCGGTCATAATGTGCGAGTGAACATGGAATGTGCGAGTGCGAGTACAGTGATGTGCGAGTGATTGGTTATGTGCAAGTCGAAATGTGCGAGTGACGATGTGCTAGTAGCAAATTTGAGCCAGTGACGTCATTTCACTCCTGTTGTCAGTGTGGCGGCGTGGCCCCTTGGAAAAACTAACATTTCGAGCGTTTTCCGCGTTGCTTGTTGCACCCTCATTAGGGCTACAATAAAAATTCCATTCCCTCCTGGTTGGTTTTCAAAATTCGTAATAACTTCGTATGACTAGCGCGGACGGCGTTAGGCGGAAAGTTTAGGAACTCAACTGGCAACTAGAAAAAACTCCTTCAGTTAAGTGCACATTTAAGTTTACGAATTAAGATTAAAGTTTAAACGTACCAGATTTTGGTAGTTTTTGCGGATTTGAATTTTCACGTATTTTTCCGTTTAGATTTACTTGGATTTAGACAGAATTTGGATTTTGGATGGTGATGATTGATGATTTTTATTTTTCTACTCCTGTCTCGAGAAAGCGACGAAGGCGCTATGCATAGGACGAATCCAGACTCGCTTAGGAGTTGCGCTTGTTTCCGAGTTTTCCGCTTGAATTTTGGTTCTGCCTTTTTTGATTTGCTAGGTGTTAGATTCCACCGAGCAGAGATAATTGTCGTGAAGCATCTTGTCTAAGGACGCAACAACGAGGCTTGGGAGAGACTCGTGGGAGTTAAACCATGAACCTTGCGATCATGGCTGTTGTAAATGCGAGATCATTATTTGAATTTTAAAAGAAAAATGCCCAGTGAAACCGTATTAATCAGAAATGAATTTTATGAAAAAACGTCGGATTTGAACCTAGATAATGAATGCGGATTTGGATCCGCCAAATACGGAGTCCGGACATCTTTAGTGTGATGTGACTATGACCACAGTGTATCCATTATTACTAACAGAGGAACCACAGTGTATCCATATGATATATGACCACAGTGTATCCATTATTACTAACAGAGGAACCACAGTGTATCCATATGATATATGACCACAGTGTATCCATTATTACTAACAGTGGAACCACTCTCTGTGCTCAGTGTCTGGAACGAAAGTCAGAGTTGAGAGTTCATCTGTTCAAATCATGTTGCCCATTCCTATACTGAGATTTTAAAAAATTATGGTGAGCAATTTCATTTTATTTATTAAACTATAAACTGCTTGTAACTTTTTTTCTTTTCTTCTACATAGATAAACAATCTGCAGTGGCTCCTTGACAATTTTAAATCCAAAAAATAAAAACAGCAAATTTTGGAAACGGCAACAATACGGCAATAGAACAGATGAACCATAGTTCTCTATAATATGGTTGTACAACTCTTTTTCTTCTTTTTCTCTTTTTTATCTTGTCACGCTTCAATGAGAAGGTACGGAAGTAGAATTCCCACGATATTTTAGTACAGCAATGCCGCAATCACAGGTGTAATAACAAACAATTTTTAGGAAGAAGTGTGGGGGGAGGAGTGAGGAAGTGCGTTGGGGTGAGGGGAAGTGTAAAGGGAGGTGGGGGAAGTGTGGGGGAGGTGTAAAAAAAGTGTTGGGGTGTGGGAGGGGTGAGGGAGATGTGGAGAAAGGTGTGAGGGTGTGGTGAAGGGCAAGGGGAGGTGAGAAGGGGTGTGGAAAAGTGTGTTGGAGTGTGGGGAAGGTGAAGGGAGATGTGGGGAAGTGGGGGAAGTGAAAGTTGTGGGGGGATGTGTGGGGAAGTACTGAGGGAGGTGTGGAAAAGTGTGCTGGGGTGTGGGGGAGATGTGGGAAAGTGTTTAGGAAGGTAAGGTAAAGTTTGGGGAGTTGGGGTCAGGGAAGTTAAAGTCGGGGGGCTGGGGTCGAGGGTGTTGAAGTCGGGGGTGTTGAAATCGGGGGGTTGGGGTCGGGGGGGGGGTTGGAGTCAGGGGGGCTGGGGTCGGCGAATTTGGGGTTGGGGGTTGGCGGAGTTGTGGTTGGGGGGTGGGATCAGAAAAGTTGGGGTCGGGGGTGGAGTTGTGGGTGTAGAGTCGGGGGGGGGGTTGGGGTTGGAGGAGTTGGGATCGGTGGGTTGGGATTGAGGGGTTGAGGTCGGGGAAGTTGAAGTCGGGGGGTTGGAGTCAGGAAGACTGGGGTCGGCGGAGTTGTGGTTGGGGGATGGGGTCAGAAGAGTTGGGGTCAAGGAGGTTGGAGTTGGAGAGGGTAGGGGTTGGGGGTGTTGAGGTCAGTGAAGTTGGGGCCAGGAGAGTTGAGGTCGGGGGGTTGAAGTAGGGGGTTGGGGGGAAGTTGGGGTCGGGGGTGTTGGGGTTAGTGAAGTTGGGGTCGGGGGTGTTGAAGTCGGGGGGTTGGGGTCGGGGGGGGTTGGAGTCAGGGGGGCTGGGGTTGGAGAATTTGGGGTTGGGGGTTTGGAGTCGGCGGAGTTGTGGTTGGGGGATGGGATCAGAAAAGTTGGGGTCGGGGGTGGAGTTGAGGTCAGAGGAGTTGGGATCGGTGGGTTGGCATTGAGGGGGTTGAGGTCAGGGGAGTTGAAGTTGAGGGGTTGGAGTAAGGAGGACTGGGGTCGGCGGAGTTGTGGTTGGGGGATGAGGTCAGAAGAGTTGGGGTCGAGGAGGTTGGAGTTGGGGGGGTTGGGGTCGGGGGTGTTGAGGTCAGTGAAGTTGGGGCCAGGAGAATTGGGGTTGGGGGGTTGAAGTAGGGGGGGGTTGAAGTAGGGGGTGGGGTCGGAGGGGTTGGAGTTGGGGGGAGGTTGGGGTCAGTGAAGTTGGGGCCAGGAGAATTGGGGTCGGGGGGTTGAAGTAGGGGGTTGGGGTCAGGGATGTTGGGGTTAGTGAAGTTGGAGTCAGGGGGGATGAAATCGGGGGAGTTGAAGTAGGGGGGTTGGGGTCGGGGGGGTTGGAGTCAGGAGGCTGGGGTCAGCGGAGTTGTGGTTGGGGGATGAGGTCAGAAGAGTTGGGGTCGAGGAGGTTAGAGTTGGGGGGGTTGGGGTCGGAGGTGTTGAGGTCAGTGAAGTTGGGGCCAGGAAAATTGGGGTTGTGGGGTTGAAGTAGGGGGGTGGGGTCGGAGGGGTTGGAGTTGGAGGGAGGTTGGGGTCGGGGGTGTTGGGGTAAGTAAAGTTAGGGTCAGGGGGGCTGAAATCGGGGAGTTAGAGTCGGGGGGGGGGTTGGAGTCAGGGGGCTGGGGTCAAAGAATTTGTGGTTGGGGGTGGGGGTTGACAGAGTTGTGGTTGGGGGTGGGGTCAGAAAAGTTGGGGTCGGGGGGTGGAGTCGGGGGAGTTTAGGGTCGGAAGAGTTGGGATCGGTGGGTTGGCATTGAGGGGGTTGAGGTCGAGGGTTGGAATCAGGGGGACTGGAGTCAGGGAAGTTGGGGTCGGCGAAATTGTGGTTGGGGGGTGGGGTCAGTAGATTTGGGGTCGAGGAGGTTGGAGTTAAGGGGTTTGGGGTCAGGGGTGTTGGGGTCAGGAGAATTGGGTTCGGGGGGTTGAAGTAGGGGGGTTGGGGTCGGCGGAGTTGGAGTCAGGGAGGCTGGGGTAGGAGAATTTGAGGTTGGGGTTAGGGATTGGCGGAATAGTGGTTGGAGCATAGGGTCAGAAAAGTTGGAGTTAAGGGGGTGGAGTCGGGGGAGTTAAGGGTCGGAAGAGTTGGGATCGGGGAGTTGGCAGTGAGGGGTTGAGGTCGAGGGAGTTGAAGTCAGGGAGTTGGAGTTAGGGGACTCCGGGGGTGGAGTCAGAAGAGTTGGGGTCGAGGGGGTTGGAGTTGGAGGGGTTGGGGTCGGGGGTGTTGGGGTTACTGAAGTTGGGGTCAGGGGAATTGGGGTCGGGGAGGTTGAAGTCGGGGGGGGGGGGGTGGCGTCGAAGGGGTTGGGGTAGGGGGGTTTGAAGTCGGGGGGTTGGGTTGGGGGAGTTGGATTCGGGGGGTCAGGGATGTTAGGGATCAGGGAAATTGTGGTCAGGGGGGTTGGGGTAAGGAGAGTTGGGGGCCAAAATTGTGACACTACCCTTCTTCCCACATTTTCCCGCTCTCCCAGATTGTCCCATATTTCTTCCCACATTTGCTCCCACCCCCCACATTGCCCCCACCCCAACACCCTTTCCACACCTTTCCCCACATCCCAAACACATTTTGCCACACCCCAAACACACTTCCACACACCTACCCCCATTCCCACACCACCCCATACTTTTCCACACCCCAACACACTTCCCACACCCCCAACACACCTTCCCTTACCTCCCCCCACACCCCAATACATTTCCTCACTCCTTCCATATTTCACCCATACTTGACCCAACTGCCCCAACCACCAAAAAGTTCCCAATTCCCCCACCATCTACACTCCCCCAAATTCTCTATACCCCCCATGCTCCCCCTATCAGTGTTATTATGTCTATTAGTCCTATCAGTCATTTGCAGACTGCAAACTGCATGCAAACATGTAGTCGCACCGAAATGAAAAGCAAATAGAATTGGCCTATGTCACAAAGCGCTTTATAACAGACCATGTAAATGGGCTTATTAACACATAACACACCTTGGAATGCGCGCACCATCATTACAATGCGCTTGTCGCGGTTTAGCCAAAAAACGTCAAATGCGCGGATTGTGCCGATAATTGCTGCGAAGGTAACTGTAGGGAGTAAGCGATCCAATTTGTTTAGGAAAAAAGGTCTATGCAATAATGTATTTGTAGGTGCGTTTTCATTTGCTTTTCTCTAGTCTAAGCGAAGCTACACTGTTTTTTTCAGAAAAAGTGTGCACATTACCTTAATTAATTATATGTAAGTTTAAAACCTGCCAAGTTGGCACTTATCACATTTGAAGCTATTTACTCGTAAATGATTAACCCTGCTGACATGGAAGAAAATTATTTTCAGAGACTCAACAAACTTAATTCAAAAAATGTGAACTATTTTTCAAGCATTTAAATCATGCCCAAAAAATCCTTTGCATTGTCCGAAGTTAAGGGTGACTTGTAAGGATGATACAAAATGCCAGTTATGTAACATTTTCTTCTACTACCGGTACCATAAGTAAAAACATCATAGGCTACACAAGACTAACAACTTCATACACATTTGCTTCCAAATCACTACACAAAAGTCTTTACATGACCAGAGATGGGCAGTATCAAGATGCATGTATCAGCAATACATAACGCGCGATACTTTTGTGTCAATACCGGCATTGCTTTAGCTACTTTTGAAAGTATCGTGTATCAGCATTGCTTAACTCATATTTTACGTATCGTCGAATACAGGATACAGCAATAGTAGCTGTTTATTAATAAAAAATACAAAAAAATTTAGGTCAGTAGGTGAACAGTGAAGGTAAACTAGGGGTAGTATGCTACAGTAGGGATAGGCTGCTTGCATTGAAAAAAAAAGCAACAACACGGATTGAGTAGACTTGGTTCCCAAACTTTTCAGAGTTGGGACCCACTTTTTATAACCACAGCTTATGACGACCTACTTTTTTGTCTGAATCTCTAAAAAATAGGTCTTCAATTATTTCCTGAAAAAGTGAAAAATGAAACAAAAAGGTCTTTGATCAGCTTAAATACCCCAAATTTTTAAAATTATGATAGCTTGCATTTTTGTCTAAATTTTGTTGTTGGTTGTGAGCATTTTTTAAAAATTTTTATGTCTGGAGAGAACACTGCTTTTCGCGACCCACCAACATTCATTTTGCAATACCCCTAATATTGCTTTGTTGCTCATAATAGAAATACTGTATCGAAAAAAAAAAAAACTTTCGACAGAAAAGTTAAGGTTACTGAGAAAAATATCACTACTGCATTATGATGATGTCAAACTTGGTAATTAAAACTTGTTACAAAAATGTATTGAGATACAAGTATCGACGATACTGTATCGCGTATTGGTATTGCTTAAGTAGTATTTTTAAGTATAGCGCATTGGTATCGCTTTAGCCCAATTTGAGTGCATCGCATATCGATATCGCTTAACGCAAATTTAGAGTATCATTCCCATCACTGTACATGACTCAGGACAAGCAGACTAAACATAATGAAAAAATATGCCAGGCAACAACCTCATTAAATCTAGATAGCCTATTGCCAAATTGGCATTGTATCAACAAGTTGTTATTTGCTCGCAAATCATTAAACCTGCTGAACCGAAAAAAAATATTTTCAGGAACTCAATAATTAAAAAAATCAGTCAAAACTAATTTTGAGCATTCAAATCATGCCCAAAAAACATTTTAGGCCTACAGTGCTTGAATTTTTAACACGGCATTTTTAAATTGTACAAATGGAGGGTGGTTGCCCTCCCTGCACCTCCGTCTCCTACGACTAGGCCTGTGCCTTTTCCCACACCTCTCCACAACCCAACTCACTTCTCCACCCTTTTTCCCACACCCTCAACCTGTCAACACTCACCTAGTACACTCTCCCACACTTACCCCATACTCTATCCCACATCTCCCCCAACACATGGGTGCAAATCCAGGGAGGATGAGGGTTGCTTCCCCCCTAAGAATTCGGCAGCATTCCCCCAATACTTTTAATGTCCAAGTAGCCTACCGGTACTCAAAACTGGGCATCAGCAAACGTGATGATTTTTTTTGGTCTTTACTTCACTTTGGGCAAAAAACTGGGCATCAGCAAACGTGATGACTTTTTTTTGGTCTTTACTTCATTTTGGGCAAAAAACTGGGCATCAGCAAACGTGATGACCTTTTTTTGGTCTTTACTTCATTTTGGGCAAAAAATTGGGCATCTGCGGACGTGTCAATTTTGCTCAATCATCCCCTCAATGCTCAACATAGATTTGCACCCCCGCCCCTACACCCCCATCACCTTTTCCCTCCCTGCACTCCTGTTTCCTTCGACTAGGCCTATGCCTAGGTCTCCTACGACTAGGCCTTCCACACTAGCTTCATGTCGTTTCAACTGCTAATCTGATGTGCTCCTTGGGAGCAATTCGGAGCGTACCTTGTAACTCATGCGTGACGAGTGGGTCACGTGACACAGTTGTACAACCATATTATAGAGAACTATGGATGAACTTTTTTAAAAAGCAATTATTACATCACAGCATTTGCTGCATTTTTGTGGACATGCGTAACAATGCGTTTTTTGTTAAGTGGGTCCACTGTAAGATCTTTAAGTACACTGTGCTTTGACTATTGTGTGACACAGCACCCGATTACTTTTGGATCATCGCTCTCGTAAGCTAAATGGTAATCCATCCGCTTTGAAAGCCGAAAAAATGCCGTACAGACTTTCGGAGTTTCGGACTTTACAGATGATCGTTTCAGCTTTCAAAGCCGAAAAAGTACGTTTTGGCTTTCAAAGCCGAATTAGCTACATAAAGTAGACTAGCGAGTGTTAGGTTAGATTAGTTGGCTAGAGAGGGTTAAGGTTAAGTTCGAGTTAGGTTTGGTTAGGATCAGGTTAGGGTTGGGTGAGCGCCAGGTTAGGGTTAAAAAAGCAGAATATTGAGATGAAGCTTGAAAGTTTTACAAAAACTTTGGTCCCACTTAGGGTTGGAGTAGCTCTAACTTCACCCTAAACCTAACTTGACCCTAACCTAATCGCTTGTCTACTTAAGTAATTTGGCTTTGAAAGCCAAAACGTACGTTTTCGGCTTTGAAAGCCGAAACAATCATCTGTAAAGTGCGAACGTCTGTACTTTTTTGGCTTTCTAAGTGGATGGATTACCATACTTTTTAGCTTTTTAGAGCAATGATCCCAGATCCAAAAGTAATCGGGTGGACAGAGCGATACCGGTATCATGTGCATTGTGCAATGCAGAATGGTGCAACTAAATACTGTTAGTACGGTTCATGTCCGCGATGTTGAGCGATGCCAAGATTTGATAACATGTTAGTAAGTACGGGTATGCACAGCGGTTTAGGTTAATAAGTCTAGGCATGCAGAATGTTTACCAGTATGTTGTGCTAAGTGCTTTTGCAAAGAATACTGAATACCAATGCTGGTAGGGTAAATGATAAGCCTATGTAAATGGCCCTAAGGATGGATGTACGCTTATCAGTATTTGTAATTGGCCAGTATCGAGCCTAGAGTATCAGTATATGATTTCCCTTTGGTCATTGATATTTTGCAATGTTCAGGTTCTAATTGCAACTGTCCAGTCTGTACTGACAGCAGACACTTCTGATATCGGTTTGTATTGAGCTAGCAGGCTAGTGCTGGTATTGGTGTTACGGTACCATAGTCTAGCCTAAAAATATAATGTGTGAACTGTTAACTACTAATATAGGCTTATGCTAAACTGCTAAACAATAAACCTGTCAGACATAATCAAGCTATTATATAGGCCTAGCCTTGATTATCATTTTGTTTAACAAAATTTTGTTGCATGATTTCAACATCATGAATGACATTGATGCGGATACAGTTCAAGGAATGCTCAAAGGGATTGATCGGTAACTTGTTTCAGTGTTTTGCATTTGCAACAATTTAGTTTCAAGAGAGCATCGTTAGGTTGACGTAGTGGTTAAACAGTAAAAACATCCCTATCAGTGCAGGAGGACTGGGGTTCAATTTCTGGACCCATAAAATTGCATTTGGTATCACTAACAGCTTGTCATTGCTGCATTGTTTCTTCAAAGTTGTGTTGTCCAGGTGCTAAGCAGCAGAGATAAACTTCGCTACTCAGTACTGGTCACATTCTTTGGCGTACCGGTAATACTGCAAGTAGGATTTTTTGAATTCATTTCAAGTGGTACCAGAGGCATATTGATTGATATAATAATTGTCAAATTTGTATATCAATAGACTTCATATTACGTTTAAATAAGAACAAAAAGCTTTCAGACAACGGAATTTCTTTTCTACCAGCTCGCTAATATCAGAAAATATGAATTGCATAATTTTGGTTGTTGCTGGAGGTTTTAAAATTTTTCTAGGTCAATGTTAATGGCAGTGTGATCAATTTTATTACAATTCTAATAAAAAATTTACCCAAAAATTTTGGGGATTTAAAGAAAGTTTGATGCGTATTTTATCTCGAAGTTAAGTTTCCAGAGTTGGTATAGGCCTAAAACTTATGTTTTGCACCGAAATATTAAACACTTTGAAGATTTCCATGATTCTGGTGCTACAATGCCATTCTGTCATAGGTGTCGATTTTTTCTCTAAAATGGAAAATAGCAGGGGAGTGAGAATTTTTGTAAGATTTTTTGTTTTGTTTTTGTTTTAATGTAAAAATTGACGCAATATGTGGTAATTCTTAATTCGATTGCTCTACTCATAAAATCACGCTGACCACTTGCTGGTAGAGTTTTTATTTCGCTGTATCTATAGTGTGAGCATAAAATTAAGACTAAACAACACTGCAATTTCGTGCTGTTATATTTTAGAACTGTTTTAGCTGTTGTGCATGCATTTAGCTTTTAACATACTTATCGAAACACTGAGTGGACTACGCATATGTCATTCCTTCAGTGGTAGGCCCATAGGGCTTCCTGTCCCCGCCAAATGGATGTCTATGTGCACTGATGCAGTTGTTTAGTAAACTCAAAAAAATTGTTAAAACTTTTATACGATTTGGAAAAATTTTTTTGCCAGCAGTAGTGGACGTTGGTAGTTGTTATTTTTACTGGCAAGTACTTTGTTTTTTCAGTTACAACCCTGAGAATTTGTCAATTCTAGAGCCATATGTTCGACGACAAGTTGCTGATGACTTCTATGATTTATCAGCTAATTTGGCAGTTTTAAAGCTGTAAGTTTAAGTTTTGTTAATTTCTTCTGTTAAATTATTGTTTTGCTGCTCATACTGTTTGTTCTTGATTACAGCTTTGCGCTAAAATGGATAACTGGCATTTTGCTTCATTCTTAATGAAATGTATCTGTTGTGGTGCTTGGCCAGCCACTACTAATGGTTGTATTTGATTTGCAGCTGTGCATTCTGTGAGGTGGTTTCTGCAATCTAAAAAAACATCCACGAAAGTGATGTACATGATCTTTATATGAAAAATGTGTTATAATTAATTGTCTTTTTATTAAGGAATGGAACAAATTGTGAATAAATCATATTTAGGTTTGTTGCCTGTTAACTTTAAGATGTGACTTGTGTGATCTTGCTTGCTTATGGCAATTTTATAGCATGGTATGTTGGTATGTTATGATTTTTGACAGTTGGGTAACCGTTTTGGCAGGGTGGGATTTACCAATAGGCTTTGCAGGCTGATAGGTAGGAACGTTGGTGAAAGAAGGGGCATTTACTTGATAACGGAAAGACCTTTTTTTTGAAGATCAACCTTGAAGACCTTTATTTATTTAGAGATGAATCCGATCATGAAATCAAAATAGCTTAGGGCTTCACATTGTCTGGATCCGTCCCTGATTGTAATGCTTATGTGTTTTATGTGTTAACTTATCATAACTGATATTTTCCTTTGTTGCAGATATCAGTTTAACCCTGCTTATTTTCAAGAAGAGATTGTTTGTGACGTCTTGTTGAAAGCTCTTGCATCTCTTCCTAGTCCAGACTTTACGTTATGTGAATGTTTAATTGAACAACATCATCATGAAACGCCGCAGATTGGTAGACTCATTTTCCTTCATCAACTTTTAGAAACTTGCGACTTCAGATTGTTTTGGGTTTGTGTTGCATGCTACGTGGTTTAACACTTAATTTTATATTTATTTAGATTCATATTTATCTCTTATTACGATGAAACGATCAAGGCGCTATAACGAGCTCGCTTAGGATTTGCCGGACAACTGTCTACCACTCTTAAAATGGATGAGTCCCGTTAAGTGCCTTTCCCTACGTCACAACAAGCAAACTTGCCGGCTTATTCTCCACACTGTCTCTTTTACGCTTAGTGTCAACTTGTCAAGCACAGAAGCTGTTGTGTATATGCAAACCCGAGTCTACAGCTCCAGATGCGGGCACTCTATCCACTCGGCCATTTGAGCTGTTTAGCAAAATCGCTTGTCGCAAGAGGCTAATTTTTTTTTTATTTTCGTTTTCCTTTGCTGGCGCTTAACCTTGGCTACGATATTGAGTCTATGCATACGCCAAGCATTTTTCATCTTGTGAAAGCGCTTTGGAAAGTATTTTTGCTGAATAAATCGTGTGTGTTAATGGTCACAGTTATGTTTTACAGAGGGAACTTCAAGCTACTCCCGAGTTAATTGACAGAGTTAAAGGATTTGAAGATGCCATTCGACGATGTAAGTTGCAGGGCTCCCAGAGTTACGGATTTTTTTTGAACTCCCACCCAAGCCTTAGAGTTACGGATAAACCTTTTAAGGGGGGGGGGGTGACGTCAGAGTTCTGCAGTGAAAGACAACTAGAAAGAAGCGTGTTTTCATAAACCCAAGTTCTGTAATTAGCGTTTGTAATCTTTTGTTTCAATGAATGTCGATCATAACAAAGTGGATCATTATCGGAGCAGATAGTAATAGTGATGTTGTAAGAATAGAAATTTCAAATCAATAGTCACGTTGTCTTTTACTGAATATGTTTCGTCATTCAACACTAATGCGGAAACGGTAATTTTTCCGTTCCGCATTTGCCGTCTTAGCGGTGGTACTTCGATATTGCGGTTAACCTTGCTAGACTTTTAAGTCAGTAGGTAGGTGCACTTACGAAAAAATAAAGTTACAATTCTTTTGCAAACATGGAGGAAGATCGGCTAATGTTTAAAATACTACTGCTTTTAAAGAAAAAATTTCATGTGCTTTGTACAACAAACCGAAGAATAACTTTGCAAGAGTTGAAACAGATTGAGAAGCTATATTTTTTCGCTTGCAGCAAGTCATAGGTATGACTAAGCAGCGTGACATGTGTTAAACAACAAATCAGTCGATTGAGTTTCTAGCAGATAGATAATTACAAATGCACACACTTGGGCTCGCTAACTCAAAACTTTAGCTTCGCTAACCACCATTCCGCTATTGAAATAGTTAGCTTCGCTAACGGCAATTCGATAAATAGGCACCCATTTTAGCGAAAAGCCTGTAGTCCGCTAATTCGCTAACTTTAATATTTCAAGTCTTTATCTGCACGCGATATTTTGTAGTCACTTCTTACAATAAAGCTTCCCAAGAACGATAGGTACGATTTCGACGTAAAAGGTACGTCTTGCAATGCGTCAATTTTAAGAATCCAACACCTGTGGGCTGCATTGCTCTTGTGTAATGCAATAATAAGTTCGAATAGCTTGTAAATGCGTAGAAAAAATATTCTTAACACGGGGTGCGCACATTGTTACTCATTGCAGCAAGCACAAATTGCTCTTAGCGAATGTAAAGAAGCTAGCGAAAGCTGACGCTAGCTAATTAGATATTCAGCGTAGCGCTAATTAACTTTTTATCGGAACGAAGTGGTGTTCGCTAAATTAAAAAAGCATTTTATCGAATTCGCTCGCTATCGAAAAAGTTAGTTTCGCTATTAGCGAATTAGCGATTCATGCCCACCTATGCAAATGCAAAATCTTCCCAGTCGTCTCGAATGGCGGATTTTTAAAGTAATAAGAAGCTCATGAGGTGAATTATAAAGCTTTGTTTGGATTACATGCGATCCGACGTGGGAGGGGGGTTGCTTGTTTGACTGTACCAGATATCGCGATTCGCAAGCGTCTGCCCGCGATGCAAAAACAAAGGCGTTGCGTGTAGTCTAAACAAGGCTTTAGGCCAACTCTGCGAATGGATATCAATGGATTCCCCTTTTTTGTCACTCTTAGCATGGAAGAGTTTACCTTGGGTTTCCATTCATACAGCAGTTTAATATTGCAGTTGATTGTTTACCCAGCAATGTCACATTTTCTCAAACTAATAATAGTTGCAGCCAGTGGCGTACGCAGAAATTTTCTAAGGGGGGGGAGCGCACCCAGGATTTGGCAAAGGACGTGGGCACAACCGGGGGTCTGGGGGCGAAGCCCCCAGTCTCCGACAAATTTTTAAGGTTTTCACAAAAAAACACTCATTTTAGCACACTTTTTTGTTGAAAAAGGGCATGCACTGAGTGCACTCACTATAGACAATGCAAAAATATTTTCGCAGCTTATGTCTAAAAGCAAAAGCTTGGCTAAAATAAGTAAAAGGAGGCTGCAATCATTATTACTTGGTGAAATTATAGACTGAAAGTTAGGTTTTAGCTCCTTATTACAGGGCCAAAGGGGGGGCATGGTACCGTCCCCCCTGCCCTGCATGCGCTTATGGCGCGTAGAAGTTTTTCCACATGAAGGTACGATTTTTCTAGCAGTATCTGAGCAACACAGGCTTGTAACATGTATCAAAGAAGGCCTGAGGGGAACGCACGCTTAGGAGCCCCCCCCCCCATGCATACGCTACTGTTTGCAGCCTCCTTTCACGTACTTTAGCCAAGCTTCTGCTTTTAGACATAAGCTGCGAGAATATTTTTGCATTGTCCATTGTGACTGCGCTCACTGCACACCCTTTTTCGATAAACAAATATGCTAGAATGAGTGTTTTTTTATGTGAAAACCTTAAATATTCGTTGACGGCTAGGGGCTTCGCCCCCAGACCTCCGATTGCTGCCTCTCCCCCTTGCCAAATTCTGAGTGCACCACTGGAAAGTGATTGTCACATGTCAGAGCATTTCGTGTTTGCATAATAGTGCAAGTGCATTTATTTTTGTTTGGATAGACGCAACAACAAAGAAAAATAAAAAATATATCAACAGTTTAATTTTCATTTATATCTGCATGGTCCATCCTGTGAGAGATTGCGAAATGACCTATTGTCCAATCTCAGTAGTAGAAATTGGCACGGTCGTCTAGTCTGCAGCCTCTCACAGTTTTCTTACAGCATAAGAAAACTATAATTCACGTTCACGTAAACAGTTGTAATAATCACAAATAGAGGTAATAATAGCAACAAAGAAAAAAACATATGAAAAAAAAAGGACAACTCGAAAAGGAACTAATCACGAGATAAACAATATTAATAATAAGTAAACACAATACAACTTTCATCAACTGAAGAGTATTTGTAAACACAAAACAGGGTAAATAAGGGACAATAATAATATGAAATTAATAGGAAAGTGGTTTGAATCTAAGTGCATAATAATAATTTGAAAAATACAGGAAAGAGTTTACGGAGAGGTAATTAAATCGGAGAAAGAAAACATATCAAAATCAAAATGAACTAATCGCAAGTCATGCAATATTAAATAATGAGTAATCACAATAGTCAAGGTAACAACTTTCATTAACTGAAGAGTATTAGTATGCACAAAATAAGCTAGATAAGGAACAAGAATAATTTGGAATTGTAGAAAAATGGTTAGAACCTAAGTGCAATTTTGTTGTAATATGAAATATTTCTTGATTTTCCGATTGAAATTTGTTTTACTACGATTGACCAGGATTTGTAAATTATTTGGTAAGGAATTCCATTTTTTAGTACCAGCAATTGTAATAGAACGTTGAGTCAATGATTTATTACTTCGAGGAATTGAGAAATCTTTTTTAGATGCGTGTCGGGTCTGATGGCTATGAATATCAGATACTGACATGAACAAATCTTTAAGGCAAACAGGTAAAACATTGTTAGTATAGCGATAAAAAAATTTACAGACTTCAGCTTTGTATATGAAAGGGATTTTCAGCAAGGATAGCTGATTGTACAGCGGAGCTAATCTAAATCTGAGGGTAGACGATTTGGTTAGAATCTTAATTATTTTGTTTTGTTGAACCTGAATGACATTCAGGTACTTTTTAGCCGCGTTTCCCCAATTTAAGATCCCGTACAGTAGGTGTGGATAGCCAATACTATAATATACGGTTTTTAGGACATTTTGTGGAACATAACGTTTCAATTTACCCAGTATACCTGTAACTATAGACAACTTATTTGCTACGGCAATAATTTGATTTTTCCAGGACAATTGATTGTCGATTAAGACACCTAAATATTTGGCCACAGTATTAACCTCCAGCGACGAGCTGGCTACTTTGATGTAAAATGATTCTTTTACCTTGCCACGGGTGGTTCGATTAGAAAACAGTAAACACTGCGTTTTTTTGAAGTTTATACATAGTTTGTTGTTAGCTGCCCAGTTAAGTACATTATCAATTTGTAGTTTTGTGTATGCTTGTAGTCGTGGGAGAGAAGTGTCTTTGCATACTATAACAGCATCGTCTGCATACAAAATTGTGTCAGAATTTACGCTATTTGGCAGATCATTTATATATATTAAAAAAAATAATGGACCTAACACGCTACCTTGCGGGACACCTGTGTCGACGGGAAGAAGTGGCGAATCATGACTCCCATTTATGGAGGTGTATTGTTTTCTGTTTGTCAAATACGATGTAACTAGGTCTAGAGATATTCCTCTAAGTCCATAATGTTCAAGTTTACTGAGTAGTATTTGGTGGTTAACGGAGTCGAATGCTTTAGCAAAATCTAAGAAAATACTACATACAGGAAAATTATTATCTCTGTACCATAAAATTTTTTCGTATAATAAGGTTATAGCGTCAATTGTTGATCTGTTTTTCCGAAAACCAAATTGGAATTTAGATAACACCTTTGATTTTTCCCAAAAGTTTATCAAGCGTCTATGTAATAGTATTTCAAATACTTTGTTTAAGGGAGAAAGGATAGAAATAGGCCTATAGTTACCAACATCAGTTTTGTCTCCTTTCTTAAATAAAGGTATAACTTTGGCAATCTTAAGAATGTCAGGATAGTTACCAGAGTCCAAACAAATATTGAAACTTTTGGTCATAAAAGGAGCAATAAGGTGCTTTGCGTGCTTGATTAAAGTAACAGGAATATCTATATACCCTGACGATTTGCGATCATTGAGGTTACTTATTATTGCAGCAATTTCATATTGATCAGTTGGGTTCAGCACAACAGAATGCAAGAGCCTTTTCCCCATGTACTGTTTGTGATTAGTAGATTGATTGTTTAGACTAGATGACAATTTCTTTCCAATGCTTACGAAGTGCTTGTTTAAAGATTCGCAAATTTCAGCTGGATCCGATGATATGTTATCATTAATTTTGAGGGCCTGTAATATGGAGGATGTTGGTTTCTGTTTGTTCAATATCATATTAACGCTTTTCCAGGTGTCGCTCGAGCTAGTACTATTATTTAGAAGACCGCTGTAATAATTTTGTTTGGAGGCTTCCTTAATGTGCGAGAGTTTGTTACGATATTTCTTATATTTAGTAAACAAGATCGGACATTTCTTGTTGAGATAATGCGCATAAAGTTTGTTTTTATGCTTAATTGAAGTAAGTAAACCTTTAGTAATCCAAGGTTTTTTTGATACTCTATATTGTTTGCGAGTTAGCGAATTGAGCGGAAAAAACTTGTTGGTAAATTTACATAGGATTTCAATAAGATAATTTAGGTTGTAATCGAACTTAACTTGATTGTTAGCAAGCTCCGAGTTAAGGCTAGCTAAAAACAGCTCAACGTTCTCGGGTGAAAATTTTCTGGTGAAAAGTTTGTCATCCTTTTTTTTGACGTTAGTGAATTTATATTTGGCAAAGATCGGGAGGTGGTCTGAAATATCATGCTGAACTACCGCCGCAAGTATGTCTCTAGTAAACAATGAGTTGGCATATAAGTGATCTATTACTGTGCTAGTGGTTTCACAAACGCGAGTGGGCTTGTCAATTAACTGGGTGCAGCCAAGATTGTTTACATGGGTTGCGTAATTCGAGATACTGATGGTGTTGTTCACTTTTTTGTAATCAATGTTGAAGTCACCGAAAATTAGATACTTTTGATTGTCATTTAATGATTTAACTGATTTGGCGAATGCGCATTCAAAATTAAAAAGGTTATTACGAGGGTGCCGGTAAATCGAACCTATTATTAAAGAGTGTTTGTGTTCCTTGCTGCTTATTTTAATCCATACATCCTCAGTATCTACTACGTTTAGCTTAAGTTCAGGTATTTCACTAGCACGAAGTTGCTTATTCACGAAGATTGCCGAACCACCCGCAGCTGTGTCTGAATTATTGCAGAAGAGGTCGTACCCTGGTAGTTGAACACTGTTAATTTTATTAGTTTTAAGGCGAGTTTCGCTTAAACATATAACATCAACTTTTTTTGGGAGCTGGCTCAGAAACAGGTTGAGCTTGTCAAAATTTTTTGAAAGACTTACAATGTTGATGTGCACAAAGAATAAATGCGAATTTGATGACTCGGACATCGAATTAGAAACAGCATCGTAAGTTATATATGAACAAAACGAATTTAGTATACCCTTGTCGGTGTTGTTAAAGAATTTCGTTTGAATAAAAACATAAATAAGAGAGCACTGTAATAGTGTTACTTTAAAGCTTATCTAAGTCACCTGCATAATGTATAGCGATAGCGTCAGCGTCAACATCTTTTCTTAGGTAAATTTGACCATTGTTTGTCCAAATATATCGATATCCAAGTTCTTTAGCTTTTTGCTTGGTGCGCCAAAACAGTTCTTTTCTAGTTTGAGTCAGGTTTTCATTGATAAACAAATGCTGCATTCCTTCGACCGGAAATTTACTGATTGATTTAAACGCAGTTCGCCGATGGTAGATGTCGTTTCTCACGCTTCGATTCGTGAAGCGCGCAATTACAGTAGCTGGTTTTGGCTTGGTAAGGTTCCTGCGGTTGTAGTTAGGTTTTTGAGGTAATCGATGAGCAATTGAGATGTCTTGTTCTTTAATTTCAATTCCAATTGATTTCGTAAGGTCCATGATAATTTGGTTAACATTTTCGTTTTTTAGAAACGGTATACCTTCAAATTCTAAATTTTGTCGTCTTCCGTACATTTCTAAGTTATCCAGTTTTGAACTTTCTTCAGAGATCTTTTTCAGTTGTTGCTCTGAGTTTACTTTTATTTCGCTCATTTCCTTTTCTTGCTTTGTATTAGTAGCAGCCAATATCTCGTAACTTTTCTTCAGGTTTTCGTATTTTGCGCAAACAAATCTTGGCTTTCTTTTAGCTGCGATATTTCATATTTTAAAGCGTTTACTTCTTCATCGTGAGATTTCAGTATACCTTCAAAAACTTTATGAACTGTAGCTTCAATTTTAGCAGCAAATTTTTCAGTTAGTTTAGCCATACACTCCTGTACTATTCTTTCCTGTTGTTTTGCCATTATCAAGGCTTTTCTTTGGTATTCTTTTTCTTTTGAATTTTTTCAAAAAAAAAACACGTCCGTTCTCGACAACCGTTTAAGACGAATGAATACATTACGACGAATGAATACATAATACATAAGACATTGTTACTTATATTATACAGTTAAACGCACTAACAATTATTTTTTTCGGGTAAAAAATGCAAAAATTTTCAGTGGCTGGGGGCTCTGCCCCCAGACCCCCTTGCCAAATCCTGAGTGCGCCACTGGAAAGCGATTGCCACATGTCAGAGCATTTTGTGTTTGCATAATGCAAATACATAAGACATTGTTACAGTATATTATACAGTTAAACGCACTAAAAGTTATTTTTTTAGGTAAAAAATGCAAAAACTTTCAGTGGCTGGGGGCTCTGCCCCCACACCCCCTTGCCTCCGGCGGCTCGGGGCTTCGCCCCCAGACTTCCGATTGCAGCCCTCCTGTTGCCAGTTTCTGACCACCCGTATTTTCCGGCTTTTTCACCATTTTTGGCTGGGAGTCCTGAAGTTGCGTGCATTAATGTCGTTTGTACGCTGTTAAAAACTGAATTGCTAACGATACAGCTATAAAAATTACCCATTGGCCAGAATTATATTCTCGAAAAGTCGCTCATGTCAATTTTTCATTTCGCTTATTCGATTTTTGAAGCACCCATGTCCAATTGTCCATTAATGCACCGTACTTCATATTTCAGCTTTGTAGCAGCGCAGTCATGCCTTTAAGTGAATTTCATTTTATCCGTTTGGCACGAGATAGCGACGTAGATGCTGTGACTAGCTCAGGAGTTGCTTTGCCGAGTTTTACGGTTGAGTTTTGCTTTTGACTTTTTTAATTTTGCTTGTTAGATTTCACTTAGCAGAGATTATTATCGTGAAGCATCTTATCCAAGGACGCAACAACGAGGCTTGGGTGGGAGTTCAACCATCGACCTTGTGATCATGGATATCGTAAAAACTTCGCTACAAATCATTTGGCCACGCTGCCGACTTTAGTGTTTACAGTCAAATTAGCTGCTTACTCTAGAACCTGATAATTATATCAATTTCGCTAAGTAGATCAATTGCTGTAAAATATGTTTATTTTTAGTTATTTGTCGGACTGTATCAATTTCCTACCAACACATCAAAGAGAGCACATTGCGGGAGCTGCTCGGAGATTTAGAAGATGAGGATCTTGAAGAATGGATTCAAAAATACAATTGGATAAAAAAAGACAATGGCTTGATATTTTTGACCAATCAAGAAGAGATCGTCAAGTCCAAAAATATAGTTGATAAAGTTAATTTTGAAAGTGAGTTTTTAGTTTTCTTAGCTGTCATTGCTAGGCCGCAAAAATTGAAACCTATGCATTATATACTGGTTTTGAAACCATGCCTACTCTACATATATTTTTTTAATTTCTCTCTTACCTGCATGCCATAACGTCAATCGCGTTCATTATATTTGCTTCATCTTATCGTGTTCTTTATTGGGTTTACAGTGTGGATATACTACTACTGAATTAACTTTGACAAAATAATTCTGCTGAATATGTAGTTCGTGAATTCAAACTCTTATTTTGACAGTAGTTTTTGTTTTCGCGATTTGACTGTTGTTCACTTTACCAACTTTTTACCTTTTAATACGTAGCAGCTCATGTGGCCGAGGGTCAAGAGCGTCTGCCTCTGTAGCTGCTGACTCTGGTTTGATTTCGCGTCGATTCAAACCAATGACTTTGAAATTTGAATTCACAGCTTTCCTGCTGGGCTCAGCATTAAAGGGGCAGTATGGAGAGCAAGTCGGCAAGTTTACTTGTCCCGTTTGGAAAGGCGCTTAGCGGGATTTCACTATCTTAAAGAGTAGTAGACAGATTACCAGCAACTCCTAAGTTAGCTCGTTAAGGCGTTTTGATCGCTTTCTCATGATGGGATAAATAATGTGACCGAATATAAGAAATAACTGCTATGCAATCGTATTTCTAAAGACTTAAGCTATTTTTTCTAACTTTCTTGCAGAGGTCCATAGCGTAATGAGCTCTGGTTTGTTTCCTTCGTGATGATTCATCAACGGATGAGCAAGAAGCTCTTGATCGGATTGGGTTTTTATATGCTCGCTATAAATGCTTGGTTGCAGTAAAACTTGTTTTCTGGGATTGTGACTAAAGCAGGTTAAGATTACTAGTTAAAAGTTGAGATCAATTTTTGATGGAGAATTATATACGAACGTATTGCTTACACGTATTGCACGAGTTCGTCGCGTGGAGTAAGATAAAAGTCAAATCTTGTATAGTCGCGATAGGCCTATTACAACTAAGCGTGTAGGCAAGCTAGTGGCGGCCCATCTCCACGGCTTCGTCCTAGGCAGCACAGTTCCAAAAAAACATCGTTTGCTACACTGTCCAATTTGACTGGCGCGGGAATCGAACCATCACCTCCCGCACCGATAGTGATGTCTTAACTATTACGCAAACCAGCCATGCATAAGTATTGTTATGATTGAGTTTATCACGTAATATAAACGCAAACGTCATGATACAAAATCAGCACGGTAGAAGGAAACTGTGATAGAGGAATATGGTTGGCGAAATAGTGTGTTGCATTCGCAAGCGAGCTTATATGAAATATTGCACGGAACTCGCAGAATGAAACTTTTAGAACAGCGTCTAGTTCAGGGTAACAAGCGCAAGACTTATTAATAGGAATTCACCGCGGAAGGCCAGGATGGCTGTAGAGTGCAGCCACTATGAATGAAACACGGACTAAACGTTTATTGCTGACCAGCAAACCATTTAAGGTTGGGAACTACTAGTCTGGTTACAAGTTCATATCATCGGTCTACACCACGTCACTGCTGTACCGGCCAATCATTTTCCGAGAAAGGATTCTCAATTGGAAAAGCTTTTCACGTTTTTCCTCCTTTAATTGATCTAGTTTCCGCTGATCCGCGTTTTAATTGTTCTTTTTCCCGTTCTTCCTTCATTTTCTGAAGTGCCTCCGTTTTCTCTGGATCCAGAACCCAATATTCGACACCACCATCGCCTTTTGGAGCTCTGCTAAAAGAAATAATACGATTAAAAATCGAGAGCTCAATCATGAAGGCAGCAGACTGCAGTCAAAAGGCGTTACAAGAACTTAGTTCTCGCTATAATAATTCGACAAAAATGATGGGAAGGCGTTACAAGAACTTAGTTCTCGCTATAAAAATTCGACAAAAATGCACAAATCTCGATGGATAACAAGTATTGATTGCATTTGAATAGGAGTGCAGCACTATCGTCATTTGGCAAAACCCACTACCTCCAAAATTTTGAAATTTCGTTTTTATGCATTTTTCAATCGTTACACCAATGTCCTTGTGTGCAAATATCGAGTTGGTACTCCCAACCGATTTCGAGTTATCCGTAATGGCAAAACCCATCGACTCCATTTCTGTACAAAAAGTTGTCAAAAATTTAAAAAGTAGATACCGATAGCTTGCGCTAAACGACTGAGCTAACCGGCCGATTTGTGCGTAACAATATGAAACAATAATAATAGGGACGTAATAGCTACTTGAGCTTAATGCAAATTTGGATATAAATCAAACGCAAAACTCAAACGCTGTTCCTACATTCATTAAAATTATTGACATTAAACTTCATTACTAAACTTTTATGACCACGCACTTTTATCAAGCCAAAAATTAAAAAAATTTACAATCAGGAACATTCGTAAAAAAAAACTGAAAAAAGTAGATTTTCTCGAAAAGTGTATAAGAGGAGATAATGGGTTTTGCCAAATGACGGCAGAGCAGCTTCTTTGTCACCACCTGATTTAGCGGTGAGGTAGCGTAAAAATAAGCACAAATAAAAAAATACATAATTGCAAGGAGACGGCGAATACACCTTTCGGTCACCTAGTCAGGTGCCAGCCTATTGTCCATTTCTTGAGTAGATGTGTGATCACTTCAACATTAGGGTTATCGGGGTAGTGATAAGTCTAGGCTACTTGTTGGTCATAAACGCATTTGAATTGCTTGATTGCATTTGGATTGACAAGTTACCAAATTCAAGCTATTTCACACTTGACCTAAAGTTTTCGTCAGCTGCACTTAGCAAAGGCTAAGGTTACAAAAACTAAATTCATTTAACACACTTTTCTGCAGAAGGGGCGCTTTCAGACGCACCCCCAGAAGGGGTGTCAAACTGTCCCAGTTCAACGTAGGTTAGTTTTTTCTCCGAAGCATCCATGGGAGGAGGAGGCACAACAGCTGATAAAGTGTTGGGGTGGAACAAACCGCTGGGATGGTTGGAAGGCTGAAAACAACAAAACGTGTGAGCAAGATCATTTTCCAGTTGGTCGAAGTCCTAGAGGCCGTCCCAGAACTCGATGGCAACGTAACTGGTACGTTGAAGATCTAAGTCGGTCTCGCCTTGGCATCCTACCAGAGCATCTAACCTTCGTCGCAGAGGATTGGAGGCTCAACTTCGAGCACAGCTTGACGCTCAGTATTAAAGGGACAAAGTGAAGAACAAGCCAGCAGGTTCCTTTGTGCCGCTGGGAAAGACACTTAGCGACACTCCTTCACTTTGGTGTGGTAGACCGGTTATTGCCAACTCCTAAGCGAGCTCGTTATGGCGTTCTAATTGCTTTCTCGTGACAGGAAGATTTATGGAACTAGACTGATGTTACACTTCGACAAGTACTTCACTAACAAGACAAACACAAGTGACTTACAAACACTGAACCTCCAGAGTTGCTGAATGATTTCTGACTTCTTGCAAATTCTCTCGTGTGTCTAGACAGGAAAGTAGGCTCTATTGGGCCAGGGGAAGCACCGTGGATCATGCTGATGGGTTTTGGGGGACGATCTGGCACGTAAGGTTGCCCACCACTCTTCTGCTTACTGAGAGGAAGGCCCATTGCATCAGGAGGGTGCCTACTTCGGTCAAAGTTGTATGGGGGGTGCCGCTCGGGGACAAGCACATTTATTGCAGACGAAAGGGGGGTTCGAGGTGACAGGCCCGATTGACTGGGTGTTTTAGGGGGTCTTTCTGGGGGTTGAAGGCGATCTGGGGCACGCATAGATGGAAAACTGTCAACACTAGATGACCCCACTACAGAAGTCGAAGACATGGTGTGCATTAACACAGCATGGGGTGGGGAAAGGGGAGGTTCGATTGAGCGACTCCCCAACTCAAGGTGAGGCCCATCATCGTAACTGCTTCGAGATAAATGTTTGCTGCAAATAAAAATGTTGGTCAATATAAAATATAAGCACGAAAGGAGCGGCAATATAAAAAAAATCTGATTTTTTTGTGACACAGGGCTGCGAATCCACAAGCATTTGTAATCAAGTTTGAGGTCACTCAAACTTCAAAAGTCGAGTCCAATAACCTTTACCAAGTTTATGCCAAGTTCAAGTAGGTTTTATCAGGTTTAGGCTAAGTTCAAGTAATTTTTGTCCAGTTAGGATAAGTTCAAAACTCCATAAATTTTTTTCAAGATCAAGTTAGAGAACCGGGACTTCAGAGAACAAGTTAGAGAACTTTTTTCGATTTCGAGAAAGAAGATCGAGTGTGTAGTAATCGTAAAAATCAAAAACAAATTAATTTTCTAAACGAACACTATACCAGTTGGATAACCAAAGTATTAAACTCTTGACACCTCTTTTTGACAAACCGTAGCAGTAAAGAAAAAAAAATTCAACCCACCTTGAGTCAGACCCTCCCCCGTCCGAACCAAGACTGGCCCTTCCTGGCTTTGGCTTCAGATCTCGCTTCACTGGCGGTGGTTCAGACATGGCAGGAGACCTACCAGAGCTAGGGCTAAGTGGCGGTTTCTTGATGAAAGGAGGAGAATTGATCAATGTGGTTGCTCCAACCATACAAGTGTAAGGTAGGACTTCATCACCTGAAATGGTGATTTGATCAGTAGAAAGCGGCAAATACAAAATTCATATTAAATCTTCATTAGGCGAAGCGTTTACCAAATGGCGCGGCCCAACTTCGCGGCTTTGCGTCGGGCGACAATCCGAAGAAACATCGCAGCGGCGGCGAGCCGTTTGCGACACGGTGTTCAATTTGACCAGCCCCGGAATCAAACCCAGACTGGCCAGTTTATCAGAATGCTACTATCATTATGGTAAAATCAATGACCTGTCGCCGACATGATGGCGATACTAAAGTAGATTACAGACACTTTGTGACGGGTTCGATTCCCAGACAAAATACGATCGCATCACAAGATATTTACCCTGCCCACATGCCCCGTTTAAGTGCTTCCTATAAACTCGCACGCTTTCTGCATCGCAAATAAGTTTTTCACGTCATAGTGACGTATTTTAATTCTGTCATCAAAAATTGATTTTGAACCGGTTGGTTACCTCAGTTGTAAGACATTGCTACCGGTGAGGGAGGTCTGGGGATTGAATCCCGGGCCATTAAAATCGGACCCAGTGTCGCAAACGGCTCGCCACCGCTGTGATGTTTCTTTGGAGTTGTGCTGCAGACGCTGAGATGGGCCCCGCCACTGGTTACACGCTTCGGCGCCATACTGCCAATATAATGAAGATTCGTTCCCGAAGTCACTCACCTGTGGGCGATAGCTGGTCTTGCATCGGTTCATAATCTGACCTCGTTTCATCGATATCTGCGAGCTGGGCAGGTTTACTGTTTGGTGTGTCATATGCATTAGTCTGTTGAATAGGTTTAGGAGACGCATAAAGGTCATTCATCTGGGAACTTTCAGCCATTTTCTTCTGGGTGTCGTACAATGAGACAGTTGGAGGATCGCGAAGTGAGGAAGCCGCCACATCGTACACAGCCGCGGCGGACGACCGGCTACTGGATGAACCTAAATATAAACAACGATTCAGTTACAGGTCAATAAGATAAGCTGCAACAAACCTCACCTGATTGGCTGCCGCCACTGCTACTTGAAGCGGAACGCCCGCCGCTGAACTCTTTTTCCCTTTTCTATCACAAAAAAAAATGGTTTAGCTCTGATAAAATTCTCATCACTATGCAGCAAGCACTATCTCCATTAGCTAAAGCATGTCATGTTCATTGATCAAGTGATAGTCAGCAAAAGCAACACTCAGCAAAAGCAACAATGCTTCACGTCTGGACAACATAAAAACCGAAATCGTAACCAGAAGTACCTTAGTTCTAGTACATAAACCAGGGTAAGCATATATTATATGTTAACAAATTAACTCAAGCTCACCTTATCATCTTCGACCGAAAAAGTACTGACAATGGTTGTGTGCAAAGGAGAAGAGGTTGCTTCCCCATTCTGAACCACAGCAATGACTTCTGTGTGAGGAGGAGAGGGAGGGGGTTCATTTTTAGGGAGTCCTTCCGTGTAACAAACTGATAGATTGAAATAATTGGATGATTCTGAAAACTCTGGACTTTGAAAAGATCGGAACCGGTCCTGGGAAGTCTGGTCAGACTTGGGGGGCCGTGGTGGTGGAATGGCAGTTCGTGGGTCAGAGACAAGCTGACCCATAGGCACTGGGTCTCCAATTTGAGGAGAATGGACGAGCACTGCATGCGCTGGACTGTTGTATTCAGAACGTCGCTGGTCGATTGACGACCTGCGAATACGCAGAGGGGAATCTTGGGCAACTTGGGCCGTTGCGAGATCGTTCTCGAGCTGCCCCACGCTTGAACTACGGCGCATGCGCGGTACATGAGCAGGGGAAGCTTGGGACGCGGTCACGCGCATGGGGGAATCCCGTGGCCCAAAGGGAGATAAGGTTGTACTTGAGGAATAAAGCGACCCCTTGTGATGAGAAACATTGTGGGGGCTAGCTGCGCGGGGGGACGCATACAAGGGGGCAACAGGAGAGGGTGAATCGTAGTGTTGAGAACGTTGCCCCATTTCTGAAGGCCCTGGCGAATTGAAAAACACGCTGTTGGGGGACACAAAGGGAGCCCCAACTATAGGCAAATGCTGAGGGGCATCTTGCCGCTGCACTGGGGTAAAGTTTCCGAATCTTGCTTCTGCAAAATAAGCAAGTTATTGAAAAAAACGAAAAAATCACAAGATAAACCTGAACGTGAAGAATAAATCATCACTTTTCAAACAACAAAAAACAATTAATTCTTCATTATACTCGCAATATTACGCCGAAGACTGCAACGAGTGGCGAGGTCCATCTCCGAGACTTGGCCCTTGGTCACAAACCCTGAAAAAAACGTCGCAACGGTGGCAACACTGCGTCCGGTTCGACCGACCGGGGAATCAAACCCAGAACCTAGCCACGCCAGTAGCGTCCTCCACCACTACACCAGATGGCCAGCACTTTTCACACAACCTTCGTAAGTGGAGTAAAGCAGGTCAAGAAGTAACGCACATCTTGTTAATCTGATTCATAGACACAAGATCCAAACTTCATTCACAAGCCCGCCATAGATCACCATCAGAATCAGGGTTACCAAGTTTACGTTTACTCTTGGCTAGTCTAAACCAGTTTGTTTGAACCAAGGTAAAGCCCAAAAATGTCTAATCACTTGTTGACGCTGCAGTGTTTGACCGAATGGCGTAATGGGTACAGACATTGCTATGGGCGCGGGGGATCTGGGGTTCGATTCCCAGCCCCAATCGAATCGGACACTGACGCCAATGGTTCGCTACCGCTGCAATGTTTCTGTGTTGCCCAGGCGCTTAGACGCGGAGATGGGCCCCACCACTCGTTACATACTTCGGCGCAATATCTCGAGCATAACGATGATTCAATTTTCTTTTTCTACAATTTCGTAAATGCAGTTTTACAAAATCCATGTACAAGCGACAACACTCTCAAGCTATCGATCATGCCAATCATGTTATTGAAAATCAAGTCATGTTTTAGAAAAAGAAAATTCTTGTTTTGTAACAAGACTGCAATAGCGGAACTAAAAAGAGAAATGGTGCAGAATGGACCAACAACTATCATAAAAAGGAAAACGCAGCAATAGCAGCGGTATGTAAGTTGGGATTGATGAAGCAAGGAAGGCTCATAGCTGTGATATCGAACAGTTGCCTCAAAAACACAAATGACGGAAGACTGCAAAGCAGTGGTTCTTAAACTTTTCAGTTTTACGACCATTATTTTTAAAGATATTGGCTTGAGGACTCCTAGTCTGTACAACCTGTAGAAGCCGTTGTAGTTCATACAATTTGACATTCGTAATGGAGACAGGTTTTTATTGAGATCCCCGTTAACAACCACTGCTACAAAGAATGCGTAAGTATTTATAAGAACACATAATACGCACCCGCACTAGCATCAGCAGTGTTTATGTATTCCGTCCCGTATCCTGACGAGGTGTTGTAGGCGCGAGACGAAGCGGAGCCACTTGTTTCTGAAATGAAAATATTACTTTACGTTCTCTTCATTAAAATCAGAAATCTAAAAAAAATCAATTCTTCATTGCACTCGCGGTATTACGCCGAATCGTGTAACGCATGGCGGGGCCCATCTCCTCGGCTTAGCGCCTGGGCAACACAGCTCCGAAGAAACATAGCGGCGGTGGCGAGCCGTTGGCGTAACTAAACCTGTCCTACATGCCCCATATGCGTGGGCTTTACCTAAATATACAAACTGGTTACGATGCAGAAACTAGAACCAAGAACCGTGGACCTGAAGACCATAAAAATTGGATATGTGAAAAAGGTACTCTAGTACGATTTGACCAACCAGGGAATCGAACCCAGATTTTCCGCGCCGATAGCGGCATGCTGAACCTCTACACCAACCGGCTGGTTCAATGCCATCAACACTTTGTTCAATGTCAATGTTACACAACAGCAGCGAAACGATGTGAATACAAGAATTGGCGCTTCACAGCCTAGACAGCCCAAGGGCATTCGCTGAGTGAACAATTAACACATTAACACGTCATAGAAATCATTATTTCGTCGCACAATTCTCGATTCGTAATTATTAAGCTTTCGTCATTTCGTTCATGATAATGAAGCCCCACAATGAGTCAGCATTATTGAGTAACTGTAAAGGGCGCTGTTAGGACAAATTATCAAATTTGAAACACATGTTTTTTCAATTGATTTAGTCCAAATTATGACCGATTTCTGTAGGAAATTTCCGACTTATCGATCGGACAATTCAAATTACACTTTAAATCGCATAAAAAAACACCAACAATATAAGTCAGAATTTTTGATATATTTATACTTATTCTGATATAATAAATATGACTTGCATAACTTCTAATAATAAATACAACTGATTCTGATATTCATTCTGATAAAATACATCGGAAATATCAAAAATTTCCGATTTAATATATCAGACAAATTGTGCTCTAAGTTGGATTAAAAACACCAACAAGTCGAAAACTCCTATATTGGACATATTTTGGACTACAAGTTACACAGAATACGATGTGATTTTTCGTACGTCGAGTGACGCAGGCTGCGAAACAGTTCGGAGTTTAGACGCAAAACTACGGCACTTTGCGCGGCATTCTAGCGAACAATCGCAAGATGCTATGCAAAATAACCGTTAAAAAGCAAAATTGTTAGGGTCACAATTATGTGGAAGATATTCACGTCAACTGCCTACGTCAAAAAATGGATGAAATTTCGTACGGCACCGAGTACGGATTGAAATTGTACTTAGTGCAAACAAATCTTAAATCAGCTGAAAAAGAACATGCACTACAAATATAATAATTTTTTTCCAAACGGCGCCCCATGTACCTGGCAGTCTGTTTCCCATATCATCTAATCCAAAATCTCGTTGAAGATTGAGAGGAACACGGCTTAACTCCGTGTCATCGATGGGGGAAAGGCCTCCACTAGTCTAAAAGAAAATCAAATCTTCATTATACTCGCGGCATATTACGCCGATGCGTGGAACGAGTGGCGGGGATCATCTCCGCGACTTAGCGCCTGGGCAACATAGATCCGCAGAAAGGTCGCAGAGGTGGCAAGCCGTTGGTGAGACTGTATGCAATTGGACAGACCCGGTATTGAACCCTAGACCTTCAGCACCGGTTGCGATGCGCTGAACAACTAAGACAACAAAAACAATCAGTTCAGTTTAACCGGTCGGTTCAACTAATTGGTGATCCGTCGGTTCAACAAAGGGCAGACGCAAGCTAAATAACAAACTTACTGGAACAGAACGCTTTCTCGCTTCCACTATGATGTCTTTATCGTTTGCATCATCTGGGGAGTAAGTGTACCCCCTTTCGTCGATCATATTGATAAGAGGACGCTCCGTGTGCGCTGAAAAATTACTCAGGGTAATCCCCACAACAGCCGTTCATACCAAAAGTTTGCAAAAATCGCTGAAAATGATTCTCAAACTAGTGGGGCAACGAATGGCGGGGTCAATCTCCGCGGCTTAGCGCTTGAGCATCACAGCTCCGAAGAAACATCGCAGCGGTGGCAAGTCGTTGGCGACACTGTGTCCCATTTGATCGGCCCGGTGATCGAACCCAAGACCTTCCGCACCGGTAAGCGATGTCTCTGACCACTACGCTGATCCCAAATCTCAATTTCGGCCAGCGCAAGAGCTCACAACCAAGATAAATCAATTCATAGCGAACTATATCTACTAACTTTTGACAGGAGGTGGAGGAGGGGGGCAGTCTGGCATACTCCCCAATCTTTGCTTTCGTTTACTGCTACCTCCAAATCGAAGGGGGGCGGGATGAAGGGGTTGGTCTACAATAACGTCACTTCCGGCATCGCTTGCAGTGCCTTCGTGGGTAAACACGCTGTCAGTGGAAGGCCGACGTTCCCCCATCTACAAACGTATAGTATTTTCAAATTGAACTCAAAATTCATGAGTGATTAAGGGAGACTGCGAAGCGAGTTCTTCGAGTCAGCAGGACTCAGTATGTTTCAAATACGATCGGTTCCAGCCGTGAATCAAACCCGTCACGTAGGATCTTTAACTTGCGCGCAGTCCGCTAGAGCATGTACAAACAGCATAACAAAATTTTCTGCACGTTTATAAAAAATTCGCATTTAACCTGTCCACATGTCCAGCCTAAGAAGCTCCAAAAGCCCACGGGTTTACTGCACATCATAATCACTAGTTTAACTATGACATCACAAAATTGATTGTGATGTAGAAAACTCATAGGCCTCAGAAACCACTTCCGGTCATGTGGTCAGGGAAATTGACCATATACACAGCAGCAACAAGATGCGTTTCATATTTCCACAATGAGAAAAGTGTCGTCAGCCTTGTCATGCACAGCCAATCAAGGCACACTTATTCCAGACTGCAAGAATTCTTCGTTACATTACTAAGCTTCTCAAGGTTATTTCATACCATTACCAGGCGATTAGACACAAACAATAATGCCCAGTGTAAAAGCTTACTAGGTTTAACCCACAACTAAGTTACCGGAGGCCTAACTGTATCACTACAAACTTACATTACTGCTTGTTGCTGATAGGAAAGCGCTAGATTCCGGAGGCTTAGGTTCAGCTGGAACGGTTTTGCAATCGGTGAGATATAAATACTCACTGTCTACTTGTGGTTCTGATTTAAAAGATGAAGGCTAAAAAAAGAAAATTGGAATAAAAACTGGAAAAGGCCGAAAAACTTGAAAGTAAATTGGTACTACCAAATCTTCATTATACTCGTGGTATTACGACGAAGCGTGTATTAAGTGGATGGGTCCATCTCCGCGGCTTAGCACCTGGGCAACACAGCTTCGAAGACAAGTAGCAGCGGCGGCGAGCCGTTGAGGACCATGTGTCTGATTTTGACTGACCAGGGCATCGAACCCCAAACCTCCCGCACCGAAAACAATGCGCTTAGCAATGGAGCTATTCGGCAGGTAGGTAGGTATTACAAGAACGATAAAGGTATGAACAGCTACAGTTTTGAAATTGCGCTAAAAATCGTGAAAATTCACAAAAAAAACATAAAATTGGTTGTTTTAGACCTAATCAGCCACAAATTTAGTTCCAGAATTACAATTTGCTTTTGATATGACAACATCAACGTGACAACATGAATTTTCTTTCCAAGTTTGCATTACATTAATGAGTCTACGTGAAAATTTGACACATTTAATTTTTGCCGTAGCATTGCAACTTCCTGAGTAACAACACAAAGTCATCATTATTATTTAGTGGCATATTATTTATCCTCCTATCACGAGAAAGCGACCAAAGCGCTATAACGAGCTCCCTTAGTACTTACCGGCCATCTGTCTACCACTAAGATGGGGAGATCCCGCTAAGCCCTTACCAAACAGCACTACAATTAAACTTGCCGGGTTGTTCTCAGCGTTGTCCGCTTAATGCTGAGCGTCAAGCAGAGAAGATCTAGCAGACAAACGATATATCTACAAGATTCGTGCTTGACTGAGGGCACTTTCAACCTACGAGCCTACCTGTTCAACAGGAGCTTCCGCAGCGTAACTGTAACCGTTTTTATGCTTTGAATCTTCCCTTCGCAACGATCCAGGAGTTCCTAAAACATACACAAGCGATTAACCAACTAAAAAGCTTAATTGATGTCACGTGGCCAGCAACAACCAATCAAAACCCGCACCTGAAGCAGAAGGATGGTTCGATTCTGTCGGTGTTGATTCGGGAGGATCCTGATTGGAAATTTGTCCATTTGTGCCACGATTTCTGACAACAACTGATCGGTGGGTCATGGTTCGCTCTGGACGAGGTAATGGCTGGGGTGCGTCAGAAGCAGACCTGCAAGTAGGTACCACTGGGTATGTAAAATCGGAAAAAAGTAATCTTCAAAAAATCTACGTTATACTCGCGATATTACGCCAAAGCGCGCAACACGTGGCGAGCTCTATCTCCACGGTCTAGCGACTAGGCAACACAGCTTCGGAGAAACGTCGCAGCACTGGCGACGCTGTGTCCGATCTAAACGTCCCGGGAATCGAACCTCAGACCTCCCAAGCCGATGGCGATGTGTTCAGCCACGACGTTAACAGGTTTACGAAAATCAAAAATTAAAATCTATTGCAGTTAGAAATCCGCTGCAACGAGAAAATAGCACATTGACGCCAAATACATTGCTGCTTAGTGATGCGTGAAAACTAATCGTCAAATAGCCGTTTGTATAAGTCCCCAGAGCTCATAGATCTGCAATTATCTGATTAACGGTGAAAGCAATGGAGCCAACGCAAGTTTTAACATTTGCATGACGTGCATGAACCTTAAGGAATTCAGATCATAAAAAGTTGCTGAAAATTGCTTAGGTAAAGCTCAGATAGCTGGGTGGTAAAAGCCTCTGAAACTGGACATTCGGGTTTGATTCCAAGTCGGGCAAACCAATAACCGCAAAATTGCTATTCACAGCTTCCCTGCTTGACGCTTAGCACTAAAAAGACAGTGTGGTGAACAAACCGGCAAGTTTGCTTGTTGTGCCGTTGGGAAAGACATTTAGCCGGATTTCCCATCTTAAAGTGCTAGACAGGTGGCCGGACTACTAAGCGAGCTTGTTACAGCGCTTTAATTGCTTTCTCGTGATACGAAGACAAACGTGCTACTACTGGAAAATACTGTAACTTCTATCATCAAACGAACTTACTCTTGTTCGTTACCAAGCAAAGGAGAAGTGCCGTTTGCTAAGCCAGGTCTAGGCACAGGCTGATTCGCTCTAAAAGTCTGTTGCTGTGAGCCCAAGTCCTGCTGGTTCTCAGGATTATCTGCATCAAAAATAACAACTCTCCAGCTACGAACCAAACACAACCAGTTACCAACCATCTCGACAACCATTTGTCTACTAATCATAAACCAGTCACCCAACGTCCACCAATATCAAGCGAAATCTTTATTATACTTGCGGTACTACGCCGAAGCGTGTAACGAGTGGCGGGGTCCATCTCCGCGGTTAGCACCTGGGCAACACAGCTACGAAAAAACATGACCCGTTGCCAACACTGCGACCGATATGAGTGTCCCAGGAATTGAACCCCGGACTCCCCGAGCCGATAACGATGTATTTACCACTACGCCAACAGACCAGTATACGCAGGTAAACTCACCATGATTGAAACCACATAAATCGCACAAGTACCGCACCCAGAACGACATTTCGTGACTACTTTGTGCCACCAAATAATAAGTTCTTGATTTGGTCACAATGTCGAACACAAACTGCTGGGATGGATCTTTGCGCTCGTATTTCACCGGAACATTAGCATCAATCTAAAACAATCACAACTCAAAATACAATAAATGCAGGGTGTTTCAAAAAATTTGACACCGTTTTGCACCCAAATAACTTTGCTAATTATGTTTAAACAATATCAAATTTTAGCAAGATGTCCAGAAATGATATAAATTTTTACCTTTCAATTTTTGGGTGTTTAGGAATTAATGTTATAAAATGCCATTCACCAGCGTAGAAAAAGCGTTTTGTGTACTGGAGTATGCTAGAACACAGTCAATTAAAACAGTGAGGCGGGTCTGTGCTCAGCGATTTGAAAGAAGTGCATTTGGAGAAGTGCCCGACAAAAAGAAAATTTGGAGATAGTATAAAAAGTTTAAGGAAGAAGGTTGCTTGTGCAGAGCAAAAGGATCTGGCCAAAGTCAATGTCAGAAGAAACGGTAGATAAAATTCGCCAAAAAATTGTAAACAGTTCAAAAAAGTCCTTAAAAAGGACTAGTTTCGAAACCGAAATTCCAGCAACAACAGTTTGGCGTGTTATACGGAAACGATTACAAATGAGACCCTACAAACTGTAACTCGTATGGACTTTTTTGGACTGTTTACTAGTCACTATTCTTTCACTAGTCACTTACTGTTTACTAGTCACTTACTAGTCACTGTTTACTATTTTTTGGCGAATTTTATCTACCGTTTCTTCTGACATTGACTTTTGGCCAGATCCTTTTACTCTGCACAAGCAACCTTCTTCCTTAAACTTTTTATTCCATCTCCAAATTTGCGTTTCGTCGGGCATTTCTCCAAATGCACTTCTTTCAAATCGCTGAGCAAAGATCAGCCTTACTGTTTTAATTGACTGTGTTCTAGCATACTCCAGTACACAAAACGCTTTTTCTACGCTGGTGAATGGCATTTCATTACTTAAATTCCTAAACACCTAAAAATTGAAAGGTAAAAATTTATATCATTTCCGGTCATCCTGCTAAAATTTGATATTGTTTAAACAAAAACTAACAAAGTTATTTGGGTGCAAAATGGCGTCAAATTTTTGAAAAAACCCTGTATAATATGGGAGAAAAACACCTAAGGAGGAAAAATATTCTTAAAATAAGACGTTTTGCTAACATAGATTTAGCTTCACCATCAGCAGCGTTAGCAAGCCAGTACAAAACTGAAAGCACAAAGCTTACACTGCGATAACAGTTGAATCTACGTTGTGGAAACGTCCAGTTTTTAGATTTACTAAAGCTTTATTTTTCCACCTTCAACTATTTTCGTTCCATATTTACAATATTCCGATAAAAAAAAACTCAAGAAAATGCGACGAAAAGTAGCGAAAAACATATTGCAAAGCTGAGGATTCGATTCGGCAAAGCCCGTGTTTGATTCCTCGAAGAGGTTATCAGACGAAAAACTTTGTGGAGATAAAGTATATGAAGCAAAACTTCCTAATATGAATACGTCATTACGTACAAGAATTTAAAGCTGCCTGTATAGCGTAGGCGAAAGTTATTAAAGCCTGAGGCTATTAGAAGAACGTAGAACAATGAAATTACAAACAACGCCAGTTTAACAAGCTCTTTTTTATTCTTGTTTCACCAGCACCCATTAACTACGTTAGGACCGTTTAAGGAAGTGGTTATCAACATTTAATGGTTTGTGGCCCTCTTCCAGAGATTCTCAACACCAATGGCTCCCTGCTCAACAGTAAAATTTTCAGTCAGTATTGCATTTGTAGTGGCTTCAACCGTTCGCAAGTCTGAAGTGGCTGATTGCCATTAATAAATGTTGCGCTCGTGACACCCCAAGTCAATGTCACGTAGCTTGCATCGCAAGGCCTGGTCTTTAAAGCACTTTGCAGTTACAAGCTTAAGTACTTTAAAATAAGGTAGTGTCAAAAGCACCGGACCGGATTCCATTAACAAAACGCTGCTGCACCGGGCTGCATGTTTGTTTTTCACATGACGTTAGTGTCAAGCTAGTATGACGTCATCAGCAGTAACTCGAAACATAAAAATTAGGGGTTATAGCGTGCACTTAAGAATTAAGAAATTGTAGACAGAATCAGAGAACTAAAGTTAATGTAACTTTGGGGTTGGTGTGTACCAAGAGCTAGTTCAAAAGAAAACCCTGCTTGTGCTCTAGAGACGCTGTTTTAAAACAATCATACTACAGACCAGGCTTAAAAAGTGAAGAACAAATCATGCACTACACAGTATAAACATTAATTGGTTACTAACTCATTTCCCAACTGTGAAAAATTTGCATCATATCGTTCGAGGATAATTATAGTCATAACACTGACTTAACACCACTACTACGCAATTTTCAAGAGTTTACTTTCACAATTTTAACAACAGTTAGTGAACTAAGATACTCATCGCCCAGATATTCCTTTTGTAGTCGCACCGTGCTTTTTGAAAACTAAATTTTTCAGGCTACGTAAGGCGTAAGAATCGTCCAGATTTAATAAAAATATTACATGGCTTAGACGTGTATCGAACACAGCTTTTCATATTAAGATACAAAAACTGTTGACACGAGAGGTCAAGCAGTCGAATGATCAATCAAACCCGCCGAATTGTCGCGCAGCAGAACGGGTGTAAAAGGCGTGAAGATTACCGCAAACTGCTGAGTTAAGTAACAAACAAGTTCTCCAATTTTGAAGCTCAAACTTACAGCACAGGCACACAAAGTGCAAACGAAAGAGCAGAAAGCAGTACTAACCACACAAAAATACCAGTACAACATTACAAATCATACACAAGTCACGAGTTTACGTAAGCCACTGCCTGCATCTAGAACCGTCGGCACGAAAAAGACCTTTATTCCTAATCACTTTCTTGATGCTGAACTCCAAAAAATTCAAATTTTCATCATACTCGTGGTATTACGCCGAAGCATGCAACAAGTGACGGGATCCATCTCCCCGGCATAGTGCCTGAGCAACACAACTCCGAAGAAACATTGCACCAGTGGCAAGCCGTCGGCGACACTGCGTCCGATTTGACTAACCCGGGAATCGAATCAAAGAATTCCTGCGCCGATAGCTATGTCTCTAACAGCTACACCAACCGCCTGGTCAGTATTTATCACATTTCGATTACAATTGAAATTTTAAGTACACAGTAAACGCTCAAACCGTTGTATCATGACACTGGTCATGTGTTTTTGGGTTCCACGATGAATTGACATGTGAGTAGTAAAACAAATACAGCAGTACGCACAGCAAACTTACTTGTGAGCACTCATTTAAGCAAATAGCACCAACTGGCTTCTTTGAACCTTCGTGTTTGTAATATTCCAGTAAGTTGGGATCGCCTGATAATTTGCCTGATCGTAAAACAAACCAACGTTTCCTCCAAGCCTGTAACAAAGTTCATATTAAATATTGCAAGCCGACAGATTACGTAGAAGATCTTAGTTGGTCTTGCCTTGGCATCCCACCAAAGCATCTAACCTTCGTCGAAAATAAAGGCTCCAACTCGAACAGCTGCCCCCGTGACCCCAAGGATAAGCAGCTGGTATAGAAAAGTTATAATGCAGCCCTGTTAAGGCGTGTAACAGTCAGCCGCTCCAAACTTAAATGCAAATCTCATTTCCCACAATAAAGCTCTGCATTTATGACCATGCAAATGAAGTTCAATGTAAACGCACCAGTGCACTTGACACGTTTTCACAACAATGTATTCTCGAGTCAAAACCAGACTAGAGCGAAGGCAAGGTATCTCCTTAAAATAGAAGGTAACACTATAGTCTATAAAAAGGTTTGTAGCAGAGGTTCGCAACCGAAAGCCACAGAGCATTAACCAGCGTGCCACAAGTCCATGATTTATTTATGGTAATTAACCACATAACTTCAACGGCTGTTGTTTACTATAAATGAAATACCGACAAAAATTTTTCTTGCTTAGCAGGAGCCACTGGTGTTGAAGGCCTCTTAGAAGGGGCTACAAACCAAAAAAAATTGAGGATCAATGGTCTGCAGCACTATTTAAAATCAAAAAACAGGACAGAAAAAAAATTGCGGGAAGAGACAGAGACGGTTTTCCAAAATTACAATCAAGGAGGTGAAGAAATGAAATGAGAGGAGCCGATGTAAGTCTATATATATGAAAAATACAACGGTATAAATGGTAGGCCTTGAAGGCTTACTAAATAAACGCTGTAAAAACCAATTCTACGACTAGTTTCGCGGTTTGACCGCTCATCAGGTAGACTCAGGTTTTGAACCCAGGACCTTGTGATTGAGAGTTTTACCTCTCCAACCACTCGGCCACCGGGCTGACAGCGTTTTCAATGCAATTTTTTTTGCTTCAATGCCAATTGTATAGAAAACGCTGTCAGCTCGGTGGCTGAGTGGTTGGAGAGGTAACGCTCTCAATTACAAGGTTTCTCGTGACTGTCGCTCAATCTGTCGCTTTCTCGTGACAGGAGGATAAAAAAATGAAGAAGCAATCATTATCATATGACTAAAACAGCACAGACACTACATGACTATCATCATATGACAACAACAGCACGCGCAGGCACCACGTGAGCCTTCTAGTGGAAGGAATCACAACCGTCCCACTCAAACTTTTGGGCAAATGGGAAAGTAGTCCAACTTTCTCTAAAACTGTGAAACACGCACAGATATTACGGCGTCAAACATCAATGTAAATGAGAGAGAAAAACTATAGTCCAGTAAACATGCAACACAGAACGTTCATGACAGAACACATAGGACACAAAGAGGAACTTCAGCAAAACGTTTTCGAGAAAAAATAAAGCCACATAATTCTTAAAACTAGACGTTCCAATAACATACATTCAGCTGTCAACATCAGCAGTGTAAGCACGGCAGTACAACAACTGTAAGACCTACAATTTACAATTCTAACTACAAGTTATATAGCATAACCCAGGCAACAGGTCTAAATAAGTTGTGCAATTATAAGGTCACAAGCTAAAAGCTAGTGAAAAGACTAGCGGAGTTAAATCAACAATTAAATCAACAAAGGTGAGCGGATTTGGAGTCAATATTAAGCAATGGCTCATAGTTTTGAACAAAAAGTGAAAAAAATTAGCTATTTTTGTTGATATTTTCCACTAAATGCATAAATTCGACAAGGAAAGGTAAATACTCTCCAGTCTCCACCAAGGAAACCAAACCAGCACTATGACGTCACAAGCAGCTCGAGAGCATCACAATAAGTTGAATCACGGCACTTTCCCAGGGTTAATTACTATCAGCAGGTGAATAAAACAGCAAATGTCATAGCAGGTACGCCAACGCATTATTCAAACGTATAGAGAGCAATAATGCACTCCAAATACATAGTGTGACATTCCATAACTAAAGTCCTTGATACAAAACTATTTATTCTCAGCACAAAACTATTAAAATGTTAGAAGTGGAGTTACATGAGAGCAATGGTCACGCGACCAGCAAAACTTAAGTTGGTTTAATTACTCATGGGTTGTATCATTCTGAAAGGTTAAGATAGAGCAACAACGCTAATAATTAATAGGTAAGCAAAAAATTTGTACGGTGCCTACATTATGCAAATATAGGCGCAATTACACTCACTGAGACCTCTCAATGCCTTTGAGAACTTTTTGTTTCTTTTATCATTACATCACATATATGTTGCGTGATGATGTAGCAATAAGCAACATTGAGGCGTCTCGGTCAGTGTGACTGTACCTTTAAATCAGAGACGATCTGCTTGATTAATATTCAGAACAGTGATTGTTAACTCACTGCAGAAACACGCAGAAAACAAGTTCATTTGAACAGAAAGCAAGGCTTGATTGCAGCGTAGCTTTTGCAAACTGGACTTAAGCACGCTTGCCAGCCCTAAACTCCAAACAGCACTTAATTATCAGAAGTAGCTTTACGTAAAGTAGCTTTACGTAAGAACGTCGCAAATTACGAATTTGGCTGCCATTGACAGCGTCAGACGCAATGACTGCGTAACTAGCGTCATGATTACTCGAAAGAAACCAGTTCTGAGAAACTCGCAATTAACAGCAAACCAGTTACATCATAAAAGCTTGCGCTAACTTCACTTAAACAAAATACACTCTTGACAAAATAACAATGTAATATTCGAAACACAGTTCTGGTATACTGTAATTACAAACAAGCTCACTTCAAATCTGAAAGCTATCAAGTTGAAAAAAATGTGATTTAAAGTCGAGAAGCCTCATTTCTTCAAGATATTTTTTCAAGTTGCATAAGCAAATTCAGTAAATTCAACTACGAATACCTAAAAATTCAACAATTAACACTGACGAAATATGAAACTCAAAAACAGTATCTACAATTCCAATATGTTCCATAAAACGCAAGCTAACTACACTATATACAGCTAACCTTGACCTTGCCGCAGCTACAAATATAAGCAGCAGAAACAGCTTTCGTTTCGAACATAATATCTTGTCCGCAAGAGAGCAAAAACCTTTATCCAGTGTCAATATATAAGCTAGTGATTTTGCGGTTGATCACGTGAGAAAAGGCAGCAGGTCGGCAAAGTAAACATCTCGCGCTTTGCGACAGACAAGCGTGATGTCACTGTGTTTACATAAAACAAAGAAATAAACAGAACTCAGACACCGAAAATATGTGTTAACTTCGAAACGAGTGACAAAAACAACGAGTAGAGATTCGGAAAAAAAATTTCCTAATTGTCAGTGCTCAAGCGAAATCAAATCTTCATTATACTCGCGTTACTTCGCCGAAGCGAGTAACGGGGTTCATCTGCGCTGCTTAACGTCTGACCAACATAGCTCCGAAGAAACATGGCAGCAGCCGTTGGCGCCAGTGTCCAATTCGACCGGCCAAGGAATCGAACTCAAGACCTCCCGCATCGACAGCGATGTTCTCGAGCACTGCGCCAACTGGTCGTGGCAAGCATGAAAACTAAAATCAAGTCATGGTATTTATGAAAATGGTTACAAACAAAAAAATCACTAACTACAAAAGTTGGTGGGGTAAAAGCAAGAAAACTACATTTTGGAATATCGTGTAAAGCGAAACCAAGCCAATAAAGCACTTTTTTAGACGAGAATAGAAAGCTTATGTTGGTTAGCAACGTATTAATTCCAATCTTTTTGAAGCTTGCATCGAGCGTTCAACATATTTCCTGCTAACACTCAACTTTGAATAAGGAAATCTTACGTAGATAAGTCAAATCCTTATCATACTCGCGGGGTTACGGCGAAGTGCTTGACGGGGCTCACATCTACGGCTTGGCGCCTGGGCAACACAGCTTCGAAGAAACATTGAAGCGGTGGCGAGCCATTGACAACCGTGTTCGATTTGACCGGCCTGAAAACCGAAGCCAAAACCTTCCGCACTGATAACGATTTTTTTAACCATTACGCCGACCGGCAAAGGAACATTTAAAAACATTGAAATGAAGCCAATGCTAAGCCATCAAACGGATGAAATCATCTTTATCGCAAAAAAACAGGTCATTGATGAGTATTTTCTGAATTTCAAAAGCACAACAACTCTTAAGTGTAAAACCTGTGAGTTTTACAAAACTTTTAAAAAGCAAAGAATGTGAATTGCATCAACATACAAAAGCGCAAAATCATTTGCTCGTCAATATAATGAACAGCAGACTATGTGTCTACACTAATTAGCAACACTCCCATGAAAAAAGTGGTGTTAGCTAGAGCTACTGGTCGAGTTTGTGACCACTTTGGCACTTGGCTAACTAAATTTTTATCAAATAATAAAATCAGCAGATGATGATGCAACGGATAAACACTTTTTTGTTCAAACTATGAGCAAATAATATCAACCTCTAAAAACGCAAAATGACGTCATAAAATTGTTTGCTAAGCTTTTAAAGAACTTGCTTGAAACAGCAATGAACTGCACAACATACAGAGTAATACCAAAACATTCTATTCCGGTATATACGTTGCATAAACGACGTTGAAGTTTGACATTCATGGTGAAGCCTCGGTAAACTCTCAGTTTGTAAGGTAGGAATTTTAAAAATTTAATTTATGTGCAACGCGTTTCACATTTCTTTCAAAGCTTGATATGATTTAGGTTCATAAAATGATCGACATTGGTTAGCAACAACTTGCAAAAAAAAGGGAATTTTTGATTGCAACAAACGATCATCAATCGAACAACTTGGCTTGCACTGACAGACTTTTACCAAGTTAGGCAACAAAACTATTCAAAATAATGATCATGACGACAAAGGGAAACTTTTTCTCAAGTATTTCACATCATTGACTCAACACTGATGACAGTTTTCATGTGAATTACAACATGTAACGATAAATTATTTTACTTTAGATAAAAAGCTGCAAAAGCTGCCACGTTCGAGTTTATGTAATAGCTTTTAACAAAAAATCAAATCTTCACCATACTCGTGGTATCACGTCAAAGCATGTAACGAGAGGCGCGGTCCAGGTCTTTGGTGACTGTGTTTGATTTGACCAGCCCGGGAATCGAACCCAAAACCTACTGCGTCGAGAGAGATGTCTGTAAACTACTACGCCATTCGGTCGGTCGTTGGCATAATGCTATCTCATTCAACTTACTTTACGATTGCATTATACCAAGTGAGAAAAGCCGACAACGATGAAACAAAATCTGTAGTGTGGCTTTTACTGTGATTTTAAACTCAAATAAGATGTGATTAGTCCCAATGGTCACAATGTAACAACGAGTCTCTACAGTCTGGAATGAGTCTAGCCTGGATTGGCTGTGCGTTGCAACGCTGATGACACTTTTCTTATTGTCGAAACATTAACTTATCCCTTGCAACTTTTTCATCTAACTTGACATTCTATGTATAATGCATATAGTTTGCGTGATTAAACCCAACAAGCACACCATCACAAAACATTTTTCCATGAAAAATCATACCATTTGCATTGTTATGGGATAATCAAACTAACTGATGTAGTAAACTTGATGTTTAGATTTGAGAGTTCGATAAATAAAAGTGTTTTAAGTCTTCAAACTATTAGATTTGGCTTTCAAAGACAGATTTAATTATAGGCACAATGAACTATGCTATAATTATACTTCTTAGTTAAAACGGGACACATCAATGTGATTTTTGTCTCGGCTTAAGCGAAATCAATCAGATCTTTTCTTAAACGGAGTAATATGCAAGAGAGCTGAATGTATATCATCCAGAGAAGGGGGAGAGAGCTCGCAGCCAGCAAGACACATACGGCTCGCTTAAGCTTTGGATGTGGCCTGCGTCAGAACTTTGTTAAGTGCACAACACACTGGTAGGATAGAAAACACTAATCTTTCATAACAACTGCTTCATACTCAACTACATGCAACATCCAAGTTCCAAGACGTAATGCAACACTTGTGACATAAAAACCGTGCAAAAAATAACTCACTATGAATGTTCAATAAATGCGCAAGGTAAAATTATGAATCTTCAAAGCAAAAATTAAAAGTAAATGTGGCCCCCTGAAAATATTATGCAAGTGATGAGTGCCCGCTGTGCTCTGCTGGTTCCTAACCCTGATTAAGAGCTTGAAAATGTATCTAATCACATTCATTAGATTGAGTTTAGATTGGTATATCAAGGTACATGTGCTTATTTGTCAACTGGACACTGTTAAACTTCTGTAGTTGCATTCCAAGGTCTGTGTCCTTGGAACCAGCATTAAAGCAAAATCTTGTTGACTACATAACTTACATTTTTACGAAGCTTCTTTTCAGGAGGTGATTTTCGAAGCCATCCAGATATCATAACACTGCTGCTGTTCATCTTGTTTCTTTATCAAGTATCCAAGTTTCAAGACGTAATGAAAACATAATACAACAACACCTAACTGACTAAACACTAGTCCATAATGCCATATTATAAACCTGGTAAACAAAAAAATCATAAATTTATGAGACATTGCTTTCTACCTAACTTAACATATATCAAAAAATAATCAATTCTTATTATACTCGTGGTATTACGCCAAAGCATGTAAAGAGGGGTAGACTCCATTTTTGTGGCGTAGCACCAGAGTAACGCAGCAACTTTGCAGCTGTGACGACCAGCCCAGAAATTAAATCCAAGATCGGTGGCGAGCTGTTGGCGACGCTGTGTCGATTTGACTGGCCCGGGAATCGAACCCCAGACCTCCCGCACCGATAGCATGCGCTTAGCAACTGAGTTAAATGGCCAGTATACTCGAAAATGTGTACAAACAAAATGCATCATATTTGGTGAAATACTCAGATTTAGGGGCAAAAAATTTAAACAAATTTTGCCTCAAAATTGTTCAAAAAGTGCTAAAATGGCCACTACAGTATGTAAATTTTTAAAAATTTTCTGGAGGAGCATGCTCTCGGACCCCCCTAGAACCTTTTTTATTCCCGACATGCTTCAAAATAATTCTGCCTGAAAAAGCATGCTCGAAAATATGGCAAATTTGGGTGCCCCTTTCCTGAAAAAAATTCTTGAGTACGTCGCAGACATGAAAACATTTTCAAAGGGCTGTTTACGCTTTTTTGGGGTCTAACGTCTTTGCATTTAATTAACACTCAACCTAATTCAAAATTTCACCCCCTCCCACCAAAAATTTTCTGAATTCGCTCCTGAGTGCGGGATAGAGTTTTTTTTTTAGAACCCACCCCCTTTGAAATTTTCTGGGTGCGCCCCTGGTAAGTATTATCAAATCTTGTATAAGATACCAGTAAATCCCGACCATTGCGCCAAGTGTGAAACATGCAGAGAAGGTTATTAATGAATTTTTAATATTTTTTGATCTGATGATAGAAAATTAGATATAGCTAAACATGATAGAACTATTCCTCAACATGGTTGAGCAGGGTTGTAAACACTTCAGCCAATGTTCTTACTGAGTGAGTATATAATAAGTCATGGTATGCTATCTATAAGCATCAACAATCCATAAAGTACCTAATACCTCTTCCATACTTGCATACAAGTTTGGTTACAGAAGTTTTAACTACGCTTAGGAAAAACGACTGAAAAATAAATACCGGTAATTCTTTTACTTTGCTCAATTTGAATCAGCCAATAGTACAGCAGTAGATGATGCTTCAAGATTTCACTTGAAATCTAAAGGCATCATCTAAAGGCATTTCACTTGAAATCTAAGGTGATGCAAATTTTAACTTGTTTATGACAAATGTCGAGGCACAGGCAATCAGATATGCTAACAACTCTTGTAAAGAAAAACACAGAAAAACCTATGAGTGTGCTGATGAGGCAAAAAAATGCAATTAAAAAAAGTAAAAGCAAATATAACAAGAAGTAAATTACGAGTTAGCATAAAGAGTCAATAATGTGACCAAACAAAAATTACCAATTCATAACCGGTAACACTTTCAATGTTTCTCTGACAAACTTAACTGTACCCAGGTAATCTAGATTATCATAAGCTTAACTGTACCCCGCGAAAACTCACAATTACTGTGCTGATGTACAAAATGCACAAGCTACAACCGATGCGACTGCGACTTTCCTGCTGAGTATTATACAGCCTCATTATTTCTACGAATTAGCAGGAGGATGATTGAAGATCAAATTACCACTAAGCAATAATTGCAGCAAAACTTTAAAAGATCCAATGAATTAAAGCTGAAAAGCATTGTATTTAACAGACCACAAAGTGCACTGCCACTAAAATGCTTTGTATTTTTTGTTTTATATATATCATACCATACATACGGCGCACCGTATTATAATATTCAACGGTTTTGGGAAGTATAAGATTACCACATAAAGCCAATTACACAAAACTTTTAATGGCAATAAAGCATATAGCACTAGCTGATACATACATCAGGCACATCGACTTATAAGATGCATGATTATGATACATAAGAAAAAGATTTAAAGTGTGCCTTTTGATCCACAAAATCCATTAAAATAGGAGCAACAAAGACATAAGTAACAATGTTATTAATTCTGGCATTACACTGAATGGGTGTAACTTATTTAAACTTAATCATGATGAAGGTCAGTTAAAAAGATTATGCAATGCTCTAACCTGGCCAGTTTAATCAACTAACAGTAGCAGAAAAACTACCTTAAAAAATTTGTAGCAAGATACAGTTCGTAGTACTTCTGAATTAAACCAAACGTAGTGGATGTCTAAACCAAAGGTAAAATTTACACTTTAAAGAATGTGCACCATTCTAATATTACTAAAGGTTGAATAGTGATATGAAACGGCCATTAGCTCAGTTGCCAAGCGCACGCTATCGATGCGGGAGGTCTGGTGTTCGATTCTCGGACCAGTCAAATCAGTACAGTGTCGCCAACGACTCACTACCATAGCAACGTTTCTTCGGAACAGTGTAGCCCAGGCACTAAGCTGCAAAGATGGGCTTCGCCACTCGTTACACGCTTCGCCGTAATACCGTGAGTATAATGAAGATTTCATTTGATTTTTGAATAGTGATGTAACGGTACGACTAAAATTCTATTTGAATGAGATACTTTACACCACATGAAGGGCTGACAAAGCCAAAACAGGCTGTAGTGGGTTTTACGTTTTTTAAAGTGATTTTACTCAAATTATGACCAAAATAGTAATTGATACCACTGTTTGCAGTCAAAAATAGACAAATATCACGTACAAACACAAACAAAAATACATGAAGCAAGGACAATAAATTCAAACAGCTTTGCTAAAATCAAATCTTCATTCTACTTTCAGTATGAAGATGAAGCATGTAACGAGAAGCTGAGTCTATCTCCACAGCTTAGCACCAGGTAACAGATCTTTGAAGAAACATCGCAACAACAGCAAGCCGTAGGCGACACTGTGTCAAATTCGACTGGGCCAAGAATCATTTCCCCCAACAACAGCAATGCCTTTGCTTAAAATAATAGTCAAAGATGGCTTCTGCAAAGTTTAATGCACATCATTCAAACAAGTTACCAAAATCTGAATGCTTTTATGCAGAAAATGACAACTTTCAGTAATGAGCCATGCTTGCACTTTTCATTCACTTATTGTAAATTAATCTTTAAACACTGAACGCAAAATTGCTTTCAAACAGAGAGAGCTAATTCATTCTACAATTATTCAGACAGCATCAATTGTCAGACCAAAACACACTGAAGATGTTGGAGTTTGTTTGAATTAAGCTGCATATTATAACAGGTGAATACCAGTACATCACGAGCACAAGGACTGCTATGGGCACTAGTGACTTATTAATAAGGGTTGGGGACTAACCCTACACCCAAAATCCCCTGAACCCAAACCCTAACCCCGGCTTAATTCAAATAAGCCCTAAAAAGTTGCATGAGCTAGTAAACACAAACTGCATCAAAAAACTTTCAAATATTTCACAAAAAACAAACACAAAAAATTTTCAAGCATAGTTTTATCTGTATATATAATAATAATAATAATAATAATAATAATAAATGCGTACGATGGTATAAGCTAGATAGCTTTTACATCAAACATTGAAAGAAAGTGGCAGGTCTAACACAAAGTGGTATTACATACATAAGCGAAGTGAATAAGCAGTAGATAATACAGTGCAGGTGCTGAAAACAGTTACGATACCAGTACGCTTACACAAAATCAAAAATACTAGCACATACAATACTAATTCAGGCTAAGCCTGTTGGTTGAACAGTGTGATTTAATAGAGGTTTGCTAACTGAGAAAAAAGGCACAATAATCTGCTTCAAATCATCTAAGTTTTCTTCAGTCAACATTTAAATCTACTATATATACCGACTTAGGTCTGACAAAATATTTACAAGACTTTTGATCAATATTTATGCTGGTATCATAAACAGTGCTCATTATTTTAAGCAGCATCTTCTTACAGCAGATGGTATACTTCAGACAATCGGTAGAAACCAATATTTTAAGCCACATCTTAAGTAAACCAGGCCTATCCACTGTAATGTGATGCAACTTAAAAATGAAGAGCTCCATTTAAACATTATCATTTTTAACCAATTAAATGTGATACAGGTAATGTATTTAATTTTATTGAAGACCAATGCATTCAACTATGGTATGAAACAAAAACTGATTATTATTACAGTATTTACAAACACCAAAACCACAGCAAAAAGAAAAATGAGAACAAGTATCAGCATGCAGAATTAATTAAAACTCCAGAATGCTCTGATGTTATTAAAATAAAACAATCCAGAATCTCAGAGTTAAAATATTAACTTCAGGTATCACTACTATTATAACCTGCTGGACCAATTTCCATCACAGATCATCAAAACACAGTTGCACTGTTTTGTTGGTTTCTTTATAGTTAGTGTTATACAGTTATATGCAGTATGCAGTGAGTGTTTTTGCCAATGGTACCGGTATATCAACAGCAGTATTACCTCTAAGGTGCAAAATTTGAGAAAAATGAGAAATTTTGGGTGAAATTTTTCAATTTTTGCACATTGCTATAATGATTTAAAAGCAAATTAGTTGAAAGTGCTAAGTTTTTTTGTGCCAAATGAAAGTGTTTTACCATAGAACTCTTTATTTTAAACAAAAATCATTCCAGACCTTGAATTACATCCGTTAAATGTTTGGGCAAAGTTTCAATGATTATCATATTTGGGCAAATTCGCAATATATAGTTAAAATTTTAGAGGGAACAGTGATCACCAGGTACTGTAATAAATATTTCGACAGAGTCACGCCCATCTATTCAAAACTTAAAATTTTGAAACTAGTCTACCAGACCGCTACAAATTTAAAGTAGCAAATGTTGTCTATAACTCTATGTGCAAACAAACCCCACTCTCTACTCTAACAGTCTAATAGGTTCACTGAAACTCATAAAATTACCAACCATTCAAGCAGATCTTCCAACATCCCGAATAATCTTTACATACCCAAAAATTGCACAAACAAACTTCAACGTAGTTTGAAGTATTAAGGTGTCAAAATTTGGAACGACCTACCCTTGGATATACAAAATTTACCAAAAACGCAATTCAAACGAAAGTTGAAATTACATTTTCTACAATCTTATGCAAACATGGAAACTAGCTGATTTCATTTATACCGTAAGCCTTTTGTCTCCTGATAATATTAAACACTTCTGTAAGTTTTCGCGTCACATATGGTACCTATTTTTCAGTGATAAAAAGGGTGATCGCTCGACTCAAAGTCCACTGAGGTCCTTTAACAGCATCCTCGTCGCTAACCTAATCCTTCCTAGTATGTCGATTACTTTTCTGTATCTAATATTGGCCTATGCATATTTCTTTGACTTGGTTAGAGACAAAATAAACTTGTTGCCTTGACTCAGGAACCCTGTTAAGCTGAAAGACTACCGTACCAGTAGCCTAAATTGTATTCACAAGAAGTATCTTGGACTATCATCCCTAAGTCTACCAAAACAGTAATCAGGTAATGGTTTCCAAGGGCTTGTTTGAAATACGCCATGGTTCAGGGTTAAGGTTCGACTTTGAAAGGTACGGGGTTGGGCTCTAATAACCCACTAGCGCTTCTAGCGGTCTTGTGCTCGTGACATATGATCCGCCTGCTATAAGATGCGGCTTAATTGAAACAGCTCCGGTTTCTGTAAGTCTAGTAACATGGTAAGTCTATTCATCCTCCTATCACCTGAAGCAAGCTCACTTAGGAGTAGCCAGCCACTGGTCTAGTCTACCACACCACAGTCCACTCTCCACACGCCACAGCACGGTTGCCGGCAACTTCGCCACATGGTAACTTCGCCACAGAAACTTTGTCACATGGTAACTTCGCCACACTTTCATCAATTCATATTGCCTGCACAGAAAAGGCTTTAAAGGGGAACTGAAGTGCAAAAATATTTTTTTACTAAAGATATTAAAAAAACACGACGATTTCAAAAATGACATTAAAAGTTTTTAAATGCTTTTAGCCAACGAAAAATCGGCTTTTAAAATTTAATATGATTTCTCATAAGTGTACGTTTCACGCATTGATGCGTGAAACTTATGAGTACACCTATGAGAAATTGTACTAAATTTTAAACGCTGATTTTTCGTTGACTAAAAGCATTTAAAAACTTTTAATGTCATTTTAGAATTTATCGTGCTTTGTAATACCTTCAAGTAAAAAAATATTTGAGCACTTCAGTTCCCAACCCCTTCCAGCAAATTCGCTTATGCCGATGATCTAGCACTCGTGCATATTGCTGGAGATTGGCGGACTTTGGAAAAGACTCTTAGCCAAGACATGTCAACAGGCCCGTAGCCAGAAATTTTTTTCAGGGGGGGCCCGTTGGGGCCCACATTTTTATTACATATATGACGTCAAACTCTGCGACAATGTAGTAGTAGGCTAACATAATTTTTGTCATGCTATAGCGTACATGAATTGTACGCGTGTACAGCTTACTGGCTGCTCTGTACGGTTCATGCGTACGGTATTTTAAAAGTAAATAAGTTTCTGAAGATGAATACTACAACAATGGTTTTGCTTGTATGAGAGGATCGTGGTGTTGTGAATTCTTATTTCGATGTCATAAAGCGCTGAGAATTGCGAGTCTCAATCTCAAGGTCAGGACATCTCGAAAGCAGAAGAGCTTTATTTGCAGAAGCAGAAGAGCATGCATATTTAAACGATCACACAAAAAAGGCACAAATTAGGTTTTGGCGACACCAATTCATGGAATCCAAGCAGAATTTAGCTCAATTTGGTTCTCATGTGAAACATAACAAATAATTCAATAACTGCGAGATTTCTAGCAAGCGAAGGAAGATAGCGTTTCTAATAAGCGCAAGTAGGTAAAATAAGCAAACATAGAATCGCAATGTTGGGAAGAGGAAATATTATGGGAACACAGAAATTAAGATTATTGGCAATAATTTGGCTAGACACGATTGAAAGCTGCAAAGCGTTCTGCAATATTGCCTGACTTAGAAATTTAACTGCAAAGTAAACGGAAGGGAACAGAAATTTATCACGTAATCGCCACAGTGGTAGTGGACAACGTGGTTATAATTATCTATTTTAATCCGAATATATCTTGGTGCTATAAGGACGAGTGATCGAATTTTGAGTGGAGGAAGCGTCGGCGGACTGTATCCGATATTAACTGTAGTTTTGCCCGAACCAGATTCAAATCAACTAGCCGACTCGCTTCAGTTTCATTAATCAGACGACTAGCTGGAATTTCCTGGGGCGCTGGTGCCTCAGTCCTGCGCACTGCAACTCTTCTCCTTGTGTACTCGACCGCAGAGTATTATGCACCTGTCTGGTGTCGCAGTGCCCACACTCGTTTGATTGATCCAGTTATTAATAACGCACTGCGCATTGTGACTGGATGCCTGCTTCCCACACCCACGGATTACCTAACGACTCTCGCTGGCATGCCACTGCAGAGCTTCGTCGTAGAAAAGCCACTCTGACCTTAGCTCGCCAAGCCTTGGAGCCAAACCATCTCCTCCATCACAAGATCATCAGCCCAGAACTTAGGCAATCTCGGCGTTTAAAGTCAAGACACCCTTTCGTGCCAGCCGCCAGACAACTACTATTCAATCTCAACCATTTGGACATCAGGGCGGCTGATTGGGCGGAACACTCATGGAGATCCGAGTGGAACAACTGCAACACCCGACTTCACCACTTCATTTTCAACATCAACACCTCTCCTCCAGGTATACATCTCCCGAGACGTTTCTGCGTGCGGCTATACCATCTTCGCACTAGTGTTGGACGATTCCGCTCATCCCTGCACAACTGGGAATGGTTCCATCTGTGGCATGCGACTGTGGCGCCGAGAATCAAACGGCAGAGCACATACTAGCTCACTGTCCCCTGTTTTCCCCACCTCACGGAATAACTGGATTGGTCCGAGTGGATGATGACACAATTACCTGGCTGCATGAATCTTGCCCGGACATCTAAAATCATGCTCATACGAACGAACGAACCGAGGAAGCGTGAAACAAAATATGATGCACTCATTGCCATAACAAAACTTCTGTTGACAACACCGGAAAACTTCCGGGGTGATATTTTCTACACGCTAACAAATAACTACAACGTTTTTCTAGCTAATCAGCTAGCAGCAACTTCAGAATTTCTGTTTATAAAGTTTTTTATAGCTCTACTTAATCATAAGTTGATCTTCCATTGCTCGTAGCTGCAATTATTACTACACAACCAGTCCGGAGAAGAAAGCTATGGCCACAATTTTGCAGCTACATTCAAAGAGTTACATTCAAAGATCAAAGAAGATAATTCACCAAGAGCGAAATAAATAAAATTTTCGAAGAAACTGCCTTTTGTAGCAGTTAAATTTTTTTATCAAAAGATTTGTAGATCTGAGTGCTTGGATAAAGCGATATCTTTAACTTTTAATGTTTTCTCGTACTCCCTATCATAAAAATATCACCAAAATTGAATTCCTTGACCCTAAAAAATCTTGGAGGTAGATGTAAACTTAGTCAAAATCGGCTGAGTATTTATCAAAATATTTTACTTTACGTTTTCGCCACTAGGGGTGCTAGCACGTCGTTTAAACGTGCTAAAACATTAATATCTTTGGTGTGAACCAGAGTTGTCCGGAACAAAAAAGTTTGTTGCTAATTCCATTCCGAACCTAAAGCCTTTGTTCCTATTCCGATCCGTTCCTAAATTTTAGAAAAAAGCAATTTCTAATTTCTAAATGTTCCTAATCTACAACAATAGCAAAAGGTGTCATCATTCAGTTTATGACTATTTTTAGTGCCGGTAAATACCAATTATGTCAATACCAATATGAAAAATTATCATTTACACAGCATCTATACCAGTGCCGCAGCGAGAAATTTTCAAAGGGGGGGGGGGGGGGCATAATTTCCACATTTTTTTCAAGCGCATTTTTTTTTTCGGCAGAATTAATTTGAAACCGATTGAGAAACAAAAAAGGCTCTAAAGGATCCGGGGGCAAGCTCCCCCGGAAAAATTTTGAAAATTTACATGCTGTAATGGCTGTTTTAGTGCTTTCTGAATAATTTTCAGGCAAATTTTGTTTAAATTTTTTGACCCTACTTCTGAGTGCCTCGTTAAGTAAGACGCATTTTTTTCGCACATTTTCGATTATGCGTACTTAAAGCATAAGACTTATCGCAACCCAAGTGGTTCGAAATTATGGAAAAGTTGTATACATCAAAAACATTTTTGAAAATGGCTGGTGAGAGGATGCATACCCCTTATCTTATCTCCCTGGATCCGCTCCTGGCCATAAGCCACCAAAACCACATATATTTCAGTCACCCAATTGGGACCATCAATTTTGTTCTTTCTTACTAAAAGACGTAGTCAAAAGGAGGGGTAGGCATGGCACAATGACCCCCCCTAAATATGCTCCTGATTTATACCTAGTTAACCCACTTTTTTAGCAAAAAGGTGAAAATTGAAACAAACAATCATGTCACGAGTTCTGTAACATTTTTTAAACTGTCAACCGGAATTCCTGTTCCGGTAAGCCACAAAAAAGTTCCATTCCAGCTCCTGTTCCTAAAAATTTTATGTATTCATGCCGGAACGAATTCCTATTCCGGTCCATGGACAAACCAATTTCAAAAACATTTTTTTAAACAGTGCAAAACACAAAAGGACAGATTTTATAGACAGTCAAAATGACGTCACAGGTATACTCTGCCCTCTTGTGGCAAAAAACACGAAATTTTTCAAAAAGTGGGTCTCAAAATGGCCTCAGTGGCAGAGGTAAACATTAACGAAATGCCCCGAAACTTCATATTCATAGTCAGATGATCAAACTGCAATACTTAAAAATGGTTCAAATTAATCGCAGAAGGTCGGTGCGCCCAGTGGCGAACGCAGGATTTTTTAATGGGGGGAGCTCAGTGACGTCACATCGTGATGACGCAAGTTTCTGTGACGTCACAGCTATTATAATGCCTAAACGAAAACAATCCAGATATTATTTTGCACCAGACGGGATACCTTCGACTATTAAATAAAGTCTCTTCAGTGGTGCTTAAAACTTCAAATCCATGAAGTAAATCCATCAACATACAATGCATTCTACCTAGCACCTTTAAAGGTTACTTCTATATCAAACTCAAGTTTTTGGCCCCAAACAACTATGCCCAATGAAAGAGCATATAACCACTAACCCACAACCAAGCTCACGGTAGCCTAACTAGCCCACATCACTAGAAGCCCCCATGGCAACCCACTCATTTGCAGCTGCAGACGCGTTTCGACCTTATTATGGTCTCATCAGTGCAGCATAGCAACCTCCCACCTTCCTGACAAAAAAAAAAAATTCTAACCTTCAATAGAACTACACGCTCCAAATCTAAGCCTCTACTCGTTCTGCTCAAGGTAGAAAATTTGAAATAAAACCTTCAAGAAAATAATACAGGCCGGATTATGATGTCACAGATT